>JAMPIV010005512.1:670000-883559 GCA_024509875.1 Oreohelix idahoensis
AGGTGAAAATTATGAGGAGAACATGGAAAGAACTTGAGATGATGGCACGTGACAGGAGGACTTGGCATGTGTTTGTTGAAGGCCTATGCTCCTTTGGGAGTGGAGGGTTATGAATGAATGAATTCCTTTCTTGATGGATTTTTGTACTTACACGATTTATCATTCTAATGCCATGGATTATGTCAGCTTATATGAACTGTATTGTAAGTTGCGGTGTACGCAACCAAGCTCTGAATATTTAAGATGCTATGATTTACGGTGTTTTCTGCAATCTATTTGCCATGGATTTTGTATGCCATTATAACTTGTGACAGTGTGCTGTTCCTGATGTCTACGTTACTGTGACAATAAACTGTATATTGTGAGTTGGAAACCATTGGTCTTACCCGTTGGTCTATTGCTAACTATCGTTACTGTGGTGTGGATGATGGCAACATAAACAAACTTAAAGTACCCATGACATTCGCATATATTTATACATATTTACACACCTGTCGGCCACCTGTAAGCCCGACCAAGGCTGATCGTATTTATCAGCGAATGTATTAACTTTGTCTAACCGTGCCACCCTTACTCACGGAAGTATCGACACAGTAACATAAGTGATGGCCTGTGTGGCCTATTATAGAGAACATATATATATTAACATAAGTGTCTACTGATCCTGTCTACAAAGAGAAACGCGTCGCAACAACAATCTAAAATTTTTTAACATACAATAGCTTAGCTGAACAGTTCTGTACTGGGATCAATAATGAATAAATAAATGAATAAAATAAATTTACAATCGAATGTCGGGAGTCTAAAGCTATATAATAGGATATAATGGAGTGGCCATAAGTTGCATATGTCATAAGTTGAGGACAGTCTGTACAATGAATACAGGAATAATTAAAGCTTACAGAGACACAATACACTCAACGTGCAAGCAGGAAAAAAAAACATACTTCTGTGATCTCTCTATAATCATCTTTTCTAACATTTGACTTGTGGAAGTCATTATTCCCATAATCCAACATTACTCTGTCATCTGGTGGGAGCTCATTTTTACCAAAAGGCTGTAAAGGGAAATCATTAGTACAACTCAAGATGCATTATATGCTAATTTTGGCTATTATCTCCCTTATATACCATGACTTCTTCTTCTTCCGTCCTTAGCCAACGACCAGCAAAGCAGTCAGTGGCCATTACGCCTAGTGGCGTCTTAAGGGCAACAGCGAATAGATTTTCTTTGCCGTTGTTCCCATCATGCCTAATGGCGTCTTTAGGGCAACGACAAATCAATCCGTTTGTCGTTGTTTCCGTAATCAAAGTGACTGGCAAACGGGTGATCAGCCCGTTGGGTATATACCAGGAGTGATGCTCTAAATCAGGGCTTCTTAACCTTTTTTGTGCCATGGACCCTTCTGATTGTCCGACAAAGGATACGGACCCCTTTGATTGTCCAAATGACCAACCTCTTGTTGGAAAAAAAAATGTACCAAAAAAACGTACTAGAAAACTTTACATTTTAAATTTTAAGTTATGTATGCAGATGCCCTAGAATAGGGGTCTGTGGATCACAGGTTAAGAAACCCTGCTCTCAACTATAGAATACCTTCTTTATCTACCTAATTTGTGGTGTAACCTCAGGTTCAATTTTTTTCGATGAGTTTTTCATTTTGGCAAGGCACACACTGTTCAACTAATCTCAAGGTTCATTGGTTATATTATGGCATATAAAATACCGTGTGGTCCAATAATGTAAAATAACTGTGGTTTGAACAGTAACAACTGATTTTTATTATACAATGTAGCGCTGAACTAGACATCCCTTTCAAATGTTTTAATTTATGTCAAAATATTAGTTTTATACAGGAATCACACATTCTATAAACATTTTTGTGGGGTCGGAGTGGCTCAGAGGTATAGTGTCCATCTCTAATTCTAAAGGTACAGCTCGCTCCCAACAGGAAGCAATCTGATGAAGTGGTCCTCCCATCACACAAGTGTTACAGCCCTTTTATCTCATTTACACTCGGGGCCCACTTGGGTCATGAATCTCATGTGTCAGCTTCCTGTTGTCTTTTTCCCTTGTGCTGGAAACTGAATCCACTCTCCCTGGTTGCGGTTTTCAACTTCACTCTTGGTTTTATCCATGCTGCCAACTTGAGGCAATTGTAAAAGTAACAAAGCAATTGTAAAAGTAACAGTTATGTTGTATATAAATTACTGCCCTGAATTCTATAGCCGGTTGTGGTTGCTCCACAGCCAACACGATGCCCTTTCCACAGTTTCATAAAGCCTCCTAAGTGCCCTTGTTCTTGATTGTTTTTTTACATCAGTGATTCAATAAGCTAATAAAATTGGACAAACTGATAAGTATCCATAAGTGAAATAAAAGGAAACAATAAACCATGTCACATCCATAGGAGAAACAGACGGAAAGACACAGACACTGAGATACTTGTTTCAGTGGAAAAGTTATTCGAAGAACCTTGCAGCAGTGAAGAAATCCCCTTCTCACTCTCCATGAATTTTGCATTTGTCTCTAAATCAGATCTGCTGACATTTTAAGGATTTTGATAGCAAATAATAGATACACCACACGTGTAAAGCCTCGTGTAGTTCTGGGTGGAGGGTCCTCTAAAGAGACAAAGAAAGAAAACGGCTATTGCTACCTCAGGCATGTTGTAAGAGGCAAGTAATATGAGGTAGTGGGAATATGCCTAGTCTCATAGTGGTTGTCAGGATATGAGATAAAGATACTGGTAAATTCTGTTCCAACTATACAGCTGAGGTTCAAGCTCTAGAGCAAGCTGCAAACATGATTTATAACACCAACTCTGACTGCCACCAGGTAGTCATCCTCACTGATGCAATGTCTGTACTGCAAGCTCTCAAGGGTGGTAAACTCCCACTTCTGAGAAATGAACTAAGCAAGGTAGCTGCCAAAAAGCAAACCATACTTCAGCGGGTACCATCCCATTGTGGTGTACCCGGAAATGAAAAGGCAGATAAACTTGCAAAAATGGGAGGAGAATGTGAACAAGAAGATAATGAAATCACATACTTTGAGAAAAAGCGACATATCCAGGCTATCAGAAGAGAACAGAATCAACCCAACGATGACTACCACACTCTTGACCGGCAGGGACAGATCACCATTCTTTGCCTCAGGACAGGGCATAACAAACTGAATAAACACATGTACAAGCTATGGCTGTCTGCTTCACCACTGTGCACATGTGGATTAAACGAACAAACTGCTGAGCATGTTCTACAGGACTGTCTTCTGTACGACCAGTTAAGAAAGATATACTGGCCCAATGATTCAACACTAAACTCAAAGCTGTATGGAACTAAAGAGAACTCCAGACAATGGTCGAATTCATCATGAGAACTTGTCTGATGGCGTAAACATCGAAGATGCAATCACAAGAAGAAGAATATGAGGTAGTGCTTGAAGTTGTAAAACAAGTTGCCACAAATACCACCACTGCAGGAGCACACAAATGCTTTAGTGCAGGTTGCCTGCAAGGGAGCCAGCGACAAAAGCAAATAAGGAAAATTATGATGATATAAAAATGTTGTGTAATAACAAATATTGAAATCTTCTTCTCGTTCGCTGTTGTTTAGTAATGTCTACATAAGAAGTCTGGTTCTCTGGATGTATGTTGCTGTGGTTGAAAGTTCGTCAAGACTCCCAAACAGCTTTGTGTGGAACACGTGAGATGATAGATTTGATATAGTGGCTGTCTCTGAAGCGAAAAGAATTCTTCTCTCTCTCACCTATCTTCTACAACAGTTGTTACAGCGTCAGACAGACTACACCAATATACATATTACGTATATTTCTATCACTCACAGGCACGCACATACACGTGACGACAGGTAAACACACAGACGTGGGAAAACTATAACAATGATATATATATTATCTAGAACGAGCTGACCAAACACGATTATTTAGTTCAAGAGCGATTTTAATATCAGGAAAAATCGGCTCACAACATCAAAGAAAGTACATCAAGGAAAATACATATACACATAGTCATAAAAAATCAAGGAAATGTTGCAAGGATGATAGCCCCGTTATAGTGTTAACTCTAGGTTTAGCCCGGCCCCGTTAAGAGAACAGATGATGGCGCCCGAGTCACAGATACATAGGGTTTGAGTCTAAGAGTTTTTCTTTGTTTTATCTCGTAATTATATGCACAGAGTTTGAAAAAAATCTGATTTAACCTAAGACAAAAACACAAGAACTCTAGCCTTAGCAACAAATTATGCAGATTGAAAAAAAAAATTAGGACAGCAACAGGGTGTCAAAGATAAAATAGTGAAAAATATCACTCAAACCAGCGTACACTCATTCATTCCGCCATGGCTTCTCATACTTGTACTCACGACTTTGCTTGCTGCCTCTTGGAACACATTGATTTTAGATTTTCACACAGACTCAAAAAAATGCAGTCTTCTGCCAAGAAGTCCCCAGTTCCAAAAGACGTATTTAACTTGGAGTCTCCGGGAACGACTACTTGGGTATGCAAATTTGTTCAAATGTCTGATTAAGTCACCTAACAATTATTCCAGGCGCGGGAGTTAGCAGAGCACAGTGTCAATAGCGTAGGTTTCTAAAAAATGATGAATGTCAGGTCGGTGCCTTCCCTCAGTATAGGATTCACTTTAGTCACACCACAGATTTGTCCACAAGATATAATCTAGTCGGGAAATGATTGTTAATATTCACGCCACCAGGCAGCAAATTATATAGAGTTTCTAGAAGAAATTAAGTGCTGGCTCCAAGGTCCAGTATTTATCATTACAGTCTTTGAAAACCCGTTATAGGGATATTAGTATTTCTGTCTAACTTGCACCGTCAGATCAGTGTTACTTGAGAAAACCCACGTGGTTCAAAAATAAGGACTGTCTATTTCTTCACAAGTATGGAAACTACTACTAGGTGCTGGTAAAGTTAGGGTCACCCCAAAACTTTCACTGTGTGGAGGAAAAATAACTCATATAATATAATAAACAGAATCTGTACTGGTTAAAACTTACATTTAAACTTGCAAGCAGAGAGCTTTGCTTATCATTTAAACTTCCCGTGACGTAAGTTATATTTAAAAATCAGCAATCCTCATAAATTAAGAACACGTGCGTATTCCGTCACCATTCATGAGGCTGGATTCTAGAGTTTATACGTTAGTTTAGAAAAATACACTCGACTGAGTATTAGCAGTTAAATTAAATTTATAAATAGCTACAATTGCCGTTATAAGCTAGAAATTTTAATTTTATTCTGCTTTCCACTGAATGCTTCCCTAGAAAATATAATAGCCTACCACTTTATTTCTCTTCTGCGCTAAAGAAATAGATTAAAATGAATTAAGCGATTTAACACTTTAACACTCACAAAATCTATATATCTATCATATTAATTACCTCAACCACAGAATTACAGGTAGTCGCACAACTTAAGAATAAAAATGCTGAAAATATTTCTGGAAGTCTAGAAGTTCGACAAATTGCCGAAACAAACTGAGATCTTCGCTAACAGCTATTCTGTTTTCGAGCGACCTATCTACTGTGGAGTCTATGAGCGAGAATGAAATTAAAGTTTCAAACTTGGCCAATATCTTAAAATCAGACAAAGGGCCCAAACTTATTTCGCCAAGCGAAATTATCTCCCCTACTCCCAACATTTACGTCCGCTTAACGCGTGTCGTAACTGTCACTACTGACCACGATGTACGCGTGTCAGTTTCAAATCCCAGACAGCCTGACTCCATTTCAGGGCAGTTTTCACACTACAGCTGACCATGGCCCAAGTGAGCGCCGTGTCAGTTTGGGATTTTCCAGACAAATGTCTGGATACTGACCGGTGCAGATGTAAAGTATCACACCTCACCGGGACTAATGCCGAGAAGAAGCTCGCGCGCTCGGTGAGAATGTAGACGATTTGCTACGTCCTATGTTCAGCGAACCGACTTATCACGCCTTCTGACGCCCTGCAGCCCTGACATCTACGTAATATCGTCCTAGCGCGATTCTCAGTTTTAAGAGAAAGGAAAACAGGTAAAGTTTGCGAATTATATGAAAATAATATTCGCAAAACGAATGGATGAAAAATACACAGGAAAAAAAAATACAGAGATAATAAAAGAGAGAATTTGGGTGAACGAATAGGAAGAAGATGTAGGAAATTAAATGAATATAAACCCTACGTGACAGAGCCTCCCCCCTTTAAGATATGGAAGCACTCCATGTCTACGTTATGGAGTTTAATTTCCTATAACCGTAGCTTCGGGGTGTCTGTCCTCTTCCCTCTCATCTTCCCCCTCCATCTCTGTCCAATTCCTACTCAAGTCCACTCCTCAAAGTTTCCTTCCCCTGGAATGTCTCATATGCGCGCTTGAAAGAGCGTCGCCGCTTCTGACATTTTTGAAAGATTTCCTGTGATAGCGGTGGAATATCCCTGCCACTATCATCATCTTCGTCAGTTTTGGCGATCGTCAGGAGATGGTCGGAGGTTGGCACTGGTTTTTCCAAGTATCTCTTTAAGAGATTTAAATGGAAAACCTTCTCCTTTCCTTCAATAGAGATCTGGTAGTTAGCCTTAGAAATCTTTTTCAGGACGGTAAACGGCCCTTGCCATCCGATCTTCAGTTGGTTGTTCTCGGTAGGGAGTAACACCAAAACTTTCTCTCCTGCTTCCAGTTCTCTCTCTTCCGCGACTTTCCTGTATCGGTTAGCGTGCTTTGTGCGAGCTCGCTTAAAGTTAGTCGTTGCTAGGTCCCACCCTAGTTTCAACCTTTCCTTTAAAACCGACACATATTTTACTTGCTGAGACAACTGTCTCATCAGCCTTCTCGTCTGTCAGAGACTGAAGTAAGGCTTCAAGCGGGCCCTTAATGGGTCTGCCGAATAAGAGTGTAGCTGGCGGAAATCCTGTGGAAGTATGAGGAGATTCTCTGTAGCCAAATAATGCTGCAGGAATACAGAGATCCCAATCTTCAGGTTTCACTTGTGCCAGCTTACTTAGCATCATGGTGAGGTTTCCATTAGCACGTTCCACGAGCCCATTTCCCGCCGGAGTATATGGCTTAGTGTGGATGTGTTGGGTCCTCAAGATCTTAACGATCTCATCCATCAACAGGTTTCGGTATGGAGATCCATTATCCGTCAACACTTGCTGAGGGAATCCCAACCGAGTGAAAATCTGCACGAGGGCTTCTGCGACATGCTTGGCATCTGCGCATGTTAGCGGGATAGCTTCTGCCCATAAAGTGCATGTATCGACTAAGGTCAGGATGAACCTGTTCCTTCTTTTAGTCCTTTCGAAAGGCCCTAAAATGTCGATCACAACCCGTTCGAATGGTGTTCCCATTATTGGCATTTCACCCATGTGGACTGGGGGTGTCCGTTGCTTGGGTGGTACCCGTTGGCACTGGGCACAGGATTTGACATATCTGATAATATCAGTATTTACTCCTGGCCACCAATAATGAGTGGTTATACGTTGGTTTGTGGCGTTCTGTCCCATATGTCCGCTAAAAGGAAGAGAGTGCCCCATTTCTAGGATTTGGCTTCTGTACTGTTTCGGTACTAGGAGCTGGTTGTAACCTTGGTCAGGCTTTCCCGTTCTCCGATAAAGTACGCCATCCTCAGAAAAAATGTCCCCGTGCTGTTTGGGTTCCTTAGCCATGGGCAGTTTCCTAAAGCAGGGTGCCAAAGTAGGGTCCTTGTATTGCGCTTCTTTAAGTTCCATAGGTAACAAATTTGGCGCAGGCTCCCGTTCCTTCTTGGTTTGCCCTCTTGTAGTTACTGCTGCCACAATCGGCTCTTCCGGTTTCCCAATACACACGTATCTCCCGCCAAGTATGACTGGGTAGATGGGATCATCCATACCAGCCGCTTTGATCACACCTCTGACAAAGTCAGAGTGTATCTCCACCAATGCGATGGGAAGCGCTGTAGGTGCATCACTCTTACGAACTCCACAAAGTTGGACGGTCTCTGCTGTCTCTTGACCGGGTTTGACCAGGTTTCTGGCAACAATGCAATCGTAAGAAAGCCCCGTGTCAAATAAGCAAGAAGTTTGAGAACCGTTCAAAATAACAGATCCTCGCGTTGAGGGTCTATCCCCAACAGGTTTGGGAATCACTGTCAATAATTCCGCCTTGCGAGACTGTCAATAAGCATCCGATGCGTTTCGGCTCGGTGTGCTCGCTCTGATCATATGTCCCGTGCTCAGGGGTTCTCCCTTTGCCACCTTGTCCTTTCTGGCTACGCTGCCATGTAGGGCGGTCGGGTTGATCAGACTGTTTGGGGTGGTTGGGGTACTTGTTCTTGTAGAACTTGGATTTTTTCAGGAGGGGGGTTTTGAGGTCCAGTTTCTCTGTGGTTGTTTTGGTTAGAAGCCTGAGAAGATTGCTCTAGGTTATGTTTTCGAAAATGCTCCTCTGTCGGTTTCCGCTTTGTGGCCGGAGTTTCAGCCAGCGCATTGTGATAACGCTCAGACTTTTCCAAAATGTCTTCAAGTTTTTCTGCCCCCTGCTCAGCGAGAAATCTCCGGGTATCAGCAGACAAAGTGTTCTTTATTTGTTCAGTTAGAACAAGTTCCTCAAGACCTTCATAGGTAGAGGGGAGCTGCGAAAGCTCAAGGCACTTTGTTAGATATCCCTTAAGACGAGATGAGAACTGGTGAAAAGTTTCAGAATTCTCTTTCCGGCTGTTGCGAAACAGTTGCAAAAACTTGCGAGCGTTCATTTCAAAACGCTCCAGTAACGCTTTCTTCAACACATCGTAGTCGTCTTGTTGGCTACTTTCCAGCTTAGAATAAACATCATAAGCAGAACCTTTTAGGGCCTGGGAAAGTTTCATATTCCAACGCGACCTCTCTAACCCGTACAGAGTTGCAATTTTCTCAAATTTTTCTAACCATGTGTCAATCTTCTCCTTTGGACAAGGAAAAGATTCAAGAGTGAAAGACATAGCATTTAGTTGAAGAGATTGAGTGTTAGAAGGATCAGTTAAGGAAGAATGAGGAGAAGACTCTCCATTGCTGGAGGTAGAGGCAGCCCCACGACTTTGGAACTCTAGAGCTTTAAGAGCCAACTCATGTTGTTCCTCTCCTTCTCTCTTTCCTCATGCTGTCTCTCTCCTTTCTCCTCACGCTGTCTCTCCTTCTCTCTTTCCTCATGCTGTCTCTCCTTCTCTCTTTCCTCATGCTGTCTCTCCTTCTCTCTTTCCTCATGCTGTCTCTCCTTCTCTCGTTCGTTCGCCCTGCGAATTTCCATTTCTTCATCCATCTTCTTCTGCTGTAAAGCTTCAGCTGCTTTCCTCTCCGCATCATATCTCTCCAGTTCGTCTCTGACAAAAGCTTTCGCTTCCTCTCCTTCCAGTCCCTCCTCTCTCGCTTCGTCCCTGAGGAGTTGTCTAAGCTTTGCCCTCTCGGCCATATTATGTCAGTGACTGAGACACGAGGAGATAGAAAATAGGAAAAAGGATACACTGGTTCCTACCACTTACGAGAAAAAAAAAACCAAACCAAAAATTCAAAAGATGATATCCTTAACCCTGGGATAACCTCCTCCAAAGTAAAAATCTAACTATCGCTGCTATTATCGGCAATAAAGCACTTAATGCAAAACACGACTACGCCAACTAAATGGTAGTTAAGATAACTTCTGAAAAATAAGTTGCTACAGTGGAAAAGCAAAAGAATATTGCAAAAATTAAAGAGAAAAATAATCCCTTAATTTTTAAAAATCCACTATAAGTTCGCCCCTGAAGTCAGATCGGGTAAGGGAGGGAATTAATCTGGACAAAAAGTCCGAAACACACTCCTTAACTTAGTTCAAACGCCGTTCTGCCTCAGTACCCAGTGAATGTTATACACTCACCACTTTACCAGCATTTAGTATTACAATCAGCAGTTAACATATATCCCGACAAAATCAACCTGTAACCAAAATGTATATTATTCAAAGATGCTGTGGAAAAAAAAAAACTTATTAGTTTGTGTGGTCAGCACGCCCGTAAACAGATCGCTAGTCTAGGGGGGTAATTATTTTTAAAAGATACACAGTCACAAGACATCACACTCTTACTCTATATCAGAATACAGAATCTTAAGTACAAAATCCAGATAGACGAGTCCACGTTTGTCGTACTCGTCTTCCTATTCTAAGTTCAAAGACCGGAAACGAGCCCTCATTTGTCGTAGATTTCCGATAGGAGAATTAAGACTAGGTTTGGTCCCTTCTGAATAGGTTTGAATAGGTGATAGACTCAGTGAGAGTTTGTGAAAGGTAATAGAATTTCCACACACGTGAGATGATAGATTTGATATAGTGGCTGTCTCTGAAAGCGAAAAGAATTCTTCTCTCTCTCACCTATCTTCTACAACAGTTGTTACAGCGTCAGACAGACTACACCAATATACATATTACGTATATTTCTATCACTCACAGGCACGCACATACACGTGACGACAGGTAAACACACAGACG
The DNA here is from genome assembly GCA_024509875.1 of Oreohelix idahoensis. Taxonomy (NCBI): domain Eukaryota; kingdom Metazoa; phylum Mollusca; class Gastropoda; order Stylommatophora; family Oreohelicidae; genus Oreohelix; species Oreohelix idahoensis. The sequence goes on from JAMPIV010005512.1 coordinate 680,497, forward strand.
TGGGAAAACTATAACAATGATATATATATTATCTAGAACGAGCTGACCAAACACGATTATTTAGTTCAAGAGCGATTTTAATATCAGGAAAAATCGGCTCACAACATCAAAGAAAGTACATCAAGGAAAATACATATACACATAGTCACAAAACTTCAAGGAAATGTTGCAAGGATGATAGCCCCGTTATGGTGTTAACTCTAGGTTTAACCCGGCCCCGTTAAGAGAACAGATGATGGCGCCCGAGTCACAGATACATAGGGTTTGAGTCTAAGAGTTTTTCTTTGTTTTATCTCGTAATTATATGCACAGAGTTTGAAAAAAATCTGATTTAACCTAAGACAAAAACACAAGAACTCTAGCCTTAGCAACAAATTATGCAGATTGAAAAAAAAATTAGGACAGCAACAGGGTGTCAAAGATAAAATAGTGAAAAATATCACTCAAACCAGCGTACACTCATTCATTCCGCCATGGCTTCTCATACTTGTACTCACGACTTTGCTTGCTGCCTCTTGGAACACATTGATTTTAGATTTTCACACAGACTCAAAAAAATGCAGTCTTCTGCCAAGAAGTCCCCAGTTCCAAAAGACGTATTTAACTCGGAGTCTCCGGGAACGACTACTTGGGTATGCAAATTTGTTCAAATGTCTGATTAAGTCACCTAACAATTATTCCAGGCGCGGGAGTTAGCAGAGCACAGTGTCAATAGCGTAGGTTTCTAAAAAATGATGAATGTCAGGTCGGTGCCTTCCCTCAGTATAGGATTCACTTTAGTCACACCACAGATTTGTCCACAAGATATAATCTAGTCGGGAAATGATTGTTAATATTCACGCCACCAGGCAGCAAATTATATAGAGTTTCTAGAAGAAATTAAGTGCTGGCTCCAAGGTCCAGTATTTATCATTACAGTCTTTGAAAACCCGTTATAGGGATATTAGTATTTCTGTCTAACTTGCACCGTCAGATCAGTGTTACTTGAGAAAACCCACATGGTTCAAAATAAGGACTGTCTATTTCTTCACAAGTATGGAAACTACTACTAGGTGCTGGTAAAGTTAGGGTCACCCCAAAACTTTCACTGTGTGGAGGAAAAATAACACATATAATATAATAAACAGAATCTGTACTGGTTAAAACTTACATTAAACTTGCAAGCAGAGAGCTTTGCTTGTCATTTAAACTTCCCGTGACGTAAGTTATATTTAAAAATCAGCAATCCTCATAAATTAAGAACACGTGCGTATTCCGTCACCATTCATGAGGCTGGATTCTAGAGTTTATACGTTAGTTTAGAAAAATACACTCGACTGAGTATTAGCAGTGAAATTAAATTTATAAATAGCTACAATTGCCGTTATAAGCTAGAAATTTTAATTTTATTCTGCTTTCCACTGAATGCTTCCCTAGAAAATATAATAGCCTACCACTTTATTTCTCTTCTGCGCTAAAGAAATAGATTAAAATGAATTAAGCGATTTAACACTTTAACACTCACAAAATCTATATATCTATCATATTAATTACCTCAACCACAGAATTACAGGTAGTCACACAACTTAAGAATAAAAATGCTGAAAATATTTCTGGAAGTCTAGAAGTTCGACAAATTGCCGAAACAAACTGAGATCTTCGCTAACAGCTATTCTGTTTACGAGCGACCTATCTACTGTGAGTCTATGAGCGAGAATGAAATTAAAGTTTCAAACTTGGCCAATATCTTAAAATCAGACAAAGGGCCCAAACTTACTTCGCCAAGCGAAATTATCTCCCCTACTCCCAACATTTACGTCCGCTTAACGCGTGTCGTAACTGTCACTTACTGACCACGATGTACGCGTGTCAGTTTCAAATCCCAGACAGCCTGGCTCCATTGTAGGGCAGTTTTCACACTACAGCTGACCATGGCCCAAGTGAGCGCCGTGTCAGTTTGGGATTTCCAGACAAATGTCTGGATACTGACCGGTGCAGATGTAAAGTATATCACACCGCACCCGGGACTTATGCCGAGAAGAAGCTCGCGCGCTCGGTGAGAATGTAGACGATTTGCTACGTCCTGTGTTCAGCGAACCGACTTATCACGCCTTCTGACGCCCTGCAGCCCTGACATCTACGTAATATCGTCCTAGCGCGATTCTCAGTTTTGAGAAAGAAACAGGTAAAGTTTGCGAATTATATGAAAATAATATTCGCAAAACGAATGGATGAAAAAAATATACAGGAAAATAATGAAATACAGGGTTACAAAATACAGAAAAATTTAAAACTACATCACTACATCAAGAAAGCTCCAGTGAACCCAATTTTCAATAAGAACTTGCCCATAACAACCAGAAAACAAGGCAATCAGAACTAAGACAAACACAGCACCACACTTACTTACCGACACTACATTATCTGAAGAGATGAAGACAATCATCCACAGAATAAGACAGGCACTGCTTAAGAAAATAACATATGCCAAAAGAGAATATCGTCTAATCCGTATTTTCATTATTTTTTCTATGATCCCCCAGTAGATCCTTGTTTATGTCTAGTTACAGCCGAGGAAATCCATCCACAAACACTGGCACATTTTCAGTGTTAAATATAAGTTGGCCAGCTACAACCCGCAACACAGACCAAATTGGCCAACCTGCAAAGAATAAATAAATAAATAAAAAATAGGAAAGATTCTAAATTCTTTTTGAACTTTATATAATACATTTAATAATATATCACTCTACATGATCTATTACTGATTATCGACATTGTACATTATATGTAATAACACATCACTATATGTTTCCTGCCAAGGAAATCCATGCACATACAGTGGCACATTTTCAGTATTAAATACAATCTGGCCAGCTTCAACTAGTAACACGACAAAATGGGTTAGCCTTAAAAAAATTTGGCAGATTAAAAATTTTTTTGGGTCTTACATGTTATATTTAATAATACATTTCTCTGTATGATCTATTATTGTTTACAGGCATTGAAATGATATAAAATAACACATTACTATATGTTTCATGCCAAGGAAATCTGTTCAAATACAGTGGCACATTTTCAGTGTTAAATACAATCTGGCCAGCTACCTGCAACAATTAATGCATTTTTTTGCATTAAATGTTATCTTCAACAACACATTCTGTGACCTGTTATTGATTACTGGCACTGTATATTATATATAATAACACATCTGTTACCACTCTATTTCTTTGTGGCACGGGAAGACAAAGTTAATATATACGCTGATGAATAACAATCAGCTTAGGTCAGGCTTACGGATGGCCGACAGGTGTGTGGATGTGTAGATGTCAACATACGCGAATGTTAAAGGGTTCTGGCATACCTGGACAAACTGGAATCTCACACCACAGCAAACGTAGAAGTCAGGAAATGTTGTAACTAGTGGTAACGTTCTACACAGTTTATTGACGACACAGCAACGTAGACATCAGAAACAGCACACTGTCACAGGTTACTACAGGTATAAAATACGTGGCAAATGGGTGTAGCACATAGTATCAAATAGTCATCAGTATAATCCACAGGATCAAATATCCATCAAAGGGAAAAGCATCATAATTCTTATTACATCAGCAACTCTCAGTGCAATAATATCCATGGGAACAAATATCCATCAGAGGGAAAAGCATCATAATTCTTATTACATTAGCAACTCTCAGTGCAATAATATCCATGGGAACAAATATCCATCAGAAAATATGAATCATGATAATAATAATGGCCGGTACAATCCATGGCCTCAAAATCTCTTCAATATCTAGCAAACTCTCCCATCACAAAAATATCCACTCGAACACACAGCGAAAAACATCGCTAACCACCATCCCGGAACACTCCCAGGGACACACTGTCTCGAGATTACTGTATCTCAGTACAGCTCAGCCAATCACACATGCGCGGGCTAGCCGCGAGAGACTACCGCTCAGCTCAAACCGTACCTACCCCAAAAATCTCACTAGGAACTTTCGAACAGTTTTCTTTATCATATTTTTAAATAAACTAACAACTAGTCAGGTAACAGTTTAAACATTACTGAACCCAAAGCCTCCAACTAAAAAATCATCTCATGACAAAAAGCGTGCTTACAAGCGTGTGTACAAAAATCCGACCCGTACATTCAAGTCTTTAACACTTAACTCCCCTTAATTAAAATATGACTTAACAACATCACTATCTTTTTCATGATATACATTCAGTTTATAACACATGATTAAAAAAGGGCCAAAATAATTCATGTGTATTGATTTGCCAAAGCTGTTATATCAACACAGATTCATTTTTACATCCATAACTCTAAATAGTTCAAAACAATTTCTGCTCATGCAGAATTAACTTAATCATATAAATCTGCCTTGCCATTTGATATTTTTATATGTCCCACAGATATACAGCAATGGTTAAAGAACTGATGTTATAGAAACTTCATATTTTCTTATTAAAAATGTGTGTTTTTACGTTCTCCTTCCGTCTTCCTTTTTTTTTAACCTGCCATCTCCGTGTGCATGAAACCAGCTGGTAGCATTACAAGGCAGTCTTTGTTCTGGTATTCCCAGGATAAGAGAGGTAGAGGCAGACAGACAAACACATGGAGAAGAGAACTGGAGACAGAAATAAAAGGGATGAGGATGACCTGGGACTGATGGCACAAGACAGGCGGACTTAGCATGAGTTTGTTGATGGCCTGTGTTCCTTGATGAGCTGATGGGCAATGTTGATGATGATGATGATGGTGATGATGTTGATGATGATGAGGATGTTGACAATGGTGGTGATGATTATGTTGATGATGATGATGATGATGATGTTGATGATGGTGATGATGATGGTGATGATGTTGATGATGGTGATGATGTTGATGATGGTGATGATATTGATGATGTTGATGATGGTGATGATGTTGATGATGGTGATGATGATGATTATGATGTTGATGATGTTGATGATGATTATGATGATGTTGATGATGGTGATGATGATGGTGATGATGATGATGAGACAGCTACACTCAACAACATGAGACAGATACTAACATTCACTCACATTGTTGTTGTTTAACTAGGGCTGCTAAGCTTCTCACTCTTTAGCAGCCAATACCAAGTTGAAGACTCCTTGGTATTATCTACACTGTAGATCTAGGCTTTTCCTGTGGCTATTCTGAAACGTGTTAAGTTGAAGTCATGAGCTCCAGTTTCGCCAGCTTGGCTTGCGCTTATAGTATCATCACATTTGGTCCCAAGCTAGAAGTAAGAAGTGTGTGGCATACTGTTCATTCCCCGCCATCCAAGAGGGCTCTCCAACTATGCAGAGCTAAAATACTGTACTCTGGTTCTGGGCTCTCCCAAGGAATTGTCACGTCCTGCACAGAGCCACTTCTCAGCTTCCCTGCCTATCACTGGTTCCACAGTGAGATCCTTCTGCATGCAGTGAACCAAGTCAAAGAATTACGCCTGGGGCTCAAGTGACTTCTCCAAGCTTTGTGTGCAATGCTGGGTTCTCAACAAGTTTCACCACAGGGGGAATCCCTGGAAGTGTGTGGATGATTCCAAGAGTCAATGAGGATGTAATTAGCCTCACAGACATAGGTTTACTTCCACGTACATATACTGTAGCATTGTGCAAAGATGGTGGATCAAACATTAGGATGACTCCAGATATGCCTCCACACATATCCACCCAAATAACTCACACATAATAAGTGAGAGTCATCAAGAGCTAAAAATACTCTTCACTACAGTATGATGTTAAAATATGGACAATGAACAAGCAGTTCATATGAATTGAGGCCTTGAAATATCGCTGTACAGAATCACGGAATACATCTCATGGAAAAAGAAGAGAACAAATAAATAAGTCCTAGAAATGAAAAGAGAATTACCAAATGGAATTAAAGTTAAATAAAATATGTGGCTATTATAAACAGACACAAAACACTGCCTAAAAGCAAAAGGGAAGAACAACGTTGAAGGTAAATGTGCAAGAGAAAGACTCTATAAGTGGGACGATAACATCAAGAGATGGAGAGGAAAGAGTCTATCAAAATGTACCTTCAAGATAAGAGGCAGAGGACACTATAAGTGGAAAGATAAACGTGCAAGAGGAAGAGTTGAAGACAAACATGCAAGAGGAAGACAGCACTATAAGTGGGATGATAACATCAAGAGATGGACAGGAAAGAGTCTGTTAGAGTGTACCATCAAGATAAGAGGCAGAGGACACTATAAGTGGAAAGATGACATCAAGAAATGGACAGGAAAGAGTCTATCAGACTGTACCATCAAGACAAGAGGCAGAGTACACTATGGTAAAAGGTAAAGGATCCCGTTACACGCCCCTTGAGGCATATTGGAAATATGGTGTTAGGCCCATATTTTCTTCACCATTGGCACATTAGGGGGTGTTGTGGTCAGCATCACACCGGCTGCCTTAACCTTTCCAGAGTTGCTCTGGTACCCAATTCATGAGGCTGGGTTGACCCCGGTGCCGACTGCAGTCTAAAAACATCCCACCTCAACTGGGGATCGAACCATGGACCTCTAAGCTAGTAAGCCAGTGCAGTAACCACTGCGCTACCACGGCTCCAACCATGACACCATGAGTGGAAAGATAACATCAAGAGATGGACAGGACAGAGTCTATCAGAATGTACCATCAAGATAAGAGGCAGAGAACGATGAAGATCTACTGTAGCCAATCTTCAATGTGGAGATAGCAGTCCATCAGATTTGTTTATGACAGGTAAGGGCTGAACATTCTGATAAACACCTTCCCCAGCATAAACAATAAAGGACAACAAAGCTAATGCTGAATAAACACTACAATTTTATGGATCTGGAACAAGCCTCACAGCACTAGTCTGCTTTGACACCCACACCAAAAAAATGCTGGGAGCATTATTTATAGTTTGTCAAAGAAGTAGTCCCCTTCAGTCATAACTGACTATGGGGAAAATAGTTTGTCAAAGTAGTAGTTCCCCTTCAGTCATAACTGACTATGGGAAAAATAGTTTGTCAAAACAAGACCAAAATTGTGTGAGGTCATAAATGCAGGGCCAGATTAAGCCAAGAAGGGCCTCTAGGCTTTTTGGTGTTTGGGGCCCCCCCTTCACCTAATAGGTAATAATTTTAATATTTCTATATTTCTTTCCAAACCTTTTAGCATGGTGATGGAATAGCAAATAGTTCATGTGCCGTTATGATTTTGCCGGGTGCATTATGTCTTTTACACTATTTTTGTTTTTACTGGCTTTTTAGAACGTTATGAATGCGATTGAAAAATGCAAACATTTTCTTTGTACATAAATCTATGCATTTAAAAAATTTTTAAAAACTTAGTTTTACAAGAGCTCTGAGCCCCCTAGGCTTCAGCCTACTTAGCCTAATGGATAATCCGGCCCTGCATAAATGGATGGTTCCCTTAGCTGGTCTTAGCATCTCGTATTGATTGAAGCTGCATCACAAGGGTGAGAGACATCTTATAAAAAGAACATGACAGCACACCAGGCTGCAGTGTGTGTATTGGATCAGAAAACAATAATCATCTCATTAGCAATGCTTCATGGTGTATGATAAACAGATGAGATAAAAGAAAACAATATATAAAACCTTTTCCTGTTAAATAATGCACTAGCTTCCTAGCTCGGTAGTTCGATACCCCAGGTGAGGTGGAATTTTTCAGACCCCAAATGACTTGCGGGTTGACTCTGCCTCATGAATTGAGTACCACGGCAACTCTGGGAAGGTTAAGGCGGCTGGCGTGATGCTGACCACCTCACCCCCTAGTGTGTCGATGGTCTAGATAATATGGGCCTAACACCATATTCCCAATATGCCTCAATGGGTGTGTAACGTGATCCTTTACCGCCTTTTACCTAGCTCAATAAGCCCAGTCCCGGTCATAAGTTACTCGACCAAAAAACGAATTTTCATTAGCCTACTGAGTTTTCAAAAGTGTCAGTCATGTGGGGGTGATTGTCATCATGTCAGTCATGTGGGTGATTGTCATCATGTCAGTCATGTGGGTGATTGTCATCATGTCAGTCATGTGGGTGATTGTCATCATTATCATCCTTTAGTTCCTCAAGGAGCATAGGCCTTCAACAAACTTATGCTAAGTTTTACTATCTCGTGCCATCATCTCAAGTTCTTTCCATGTCTTCTTCATCCTCTTCATGTCTATCTCCATTTCTCTTCTCCATGTGTTTTTTAGTCTCCCACTCTTACCTTGGGGATTCTAGAACAAGGTCTGTTTTGTAACGCTATCAACAGGTTGCCACCATGTGTGCCCTATTCATCATCATCAGCATCTTCTTCTCGTTTCTTATTCCGTTAGAGCTTGTCTTCAGTTCCACATTTGTGGTCTTGTCATACCATTTCAATCCTTCTATTCTACGGAAGTATCCATTTATGACTTGTTTTGTAACTTTTCCAATCCCCTAGGTTACAAGTTTTCACTCTTTTTTCCTTGTGCCAGATAGTGAAAGGTACACGTCCTTTTCAGTTGCATTGTATCTCCATACAGGGTGTTGGTAGTGGAGGGGTTTGGTGGTAGCAATTGTTTCCGCCGGTCTGCTAGTGTCAGGCATTCCAGGAAGTGGTGTTCTACTGTTTCTTCCTTCTGTCTGTTACAGTGTGTGGTGAGTTGGGATTATATAAATATAGTTATAGGGGACTTAGTGTACTGAATGAGATCAGCTGTGAAGGTCTCTGTATCTAATAAGGTTGGTGTGTTACAGAGAACCTTGCTTGCTACCACATTTCGACCTAAATCAGACTTATTCTTGAATTGTATGATGACTTCATTTAATGTCTAGGGTTATGATAGTGATGAAGTGTAAGTTCACAACAACCAACAGACAGATAAACACCTAAGTTAAGAGTCACAACAATTTACAACACTATGACAATCACAAACACATAACACTCTAAAGATTTATCTTAAGTAAGTCAAGTGTTAAATTTTATACAATGTATTAGCTTTTTCAATATATAGATATCCTGATCCTACTACAATGTGAATCAGGAATTACAATCAAATGTAAGCACAATGTTTATGTACAAGAATTTATACAAAAGATCTTTGTCCAGACATATAATAGTATTGTAATATAAGTGTAGTGTTGTGATGTATTATTATGAGGTAATACTGGCTTTTAGTGCTAGGTTGTTGTTTGTCATCCCAACTTCATGTGTTTGTTACTGGTGGAAATAATATTAAAGGATTCACAGATTCTGTTTCTTTAAAATTTCTGTCCCTTTTATAATAAAGTTCAGTTCTGGGTTATTTTATTCAAGGTTGGGCTCTACGTGCTGACATGCTCTTATCTCATAATGCAGCTGCAGGAAACCTGTATCCTCTGCTCGCTTGCTTCTCAGTTTGATAATATGATAGACAATGGCCTCTATCTTGTGCAGGGAGTCTGCTGCCAACTTTCTGGATCACGCAGTACTCAGACCGGACGATGCAATATCACCATCTATACCACGGTCCCTGAAAGTGAAGGTTATGCATCCTTCTTACTAACTAGTATACAATATTATTCCACACAGAAGTACATGACAGTACAAACAAACATAAAGTTCAGCGCTTTAGGCCAACTGCTAGCTTTTCATGTGACAATATACACCAGTATTCCTCTCCCTAATGGTTACAACGCCTCTGCAATTCCAGCTGTAATCCCTTCCATACAATAGGATAGGTGTTATGTTACTATATGGCAATCCAATATATATATATATATGCAGTTATACTCCTCTCTGACAATCTTTTACATGGTGGAGCAATATCTAGGCTTTGCCTCATGTTTGCTACTGAACCGCACACATACAGACATAATTTATCATTTCACATTCAATTTTCATATATAAATACAGATTAAAAATGTCTAGCTTACCACAATTCGTAAGGAAAACACACTAAAGATGACTGGCACAGTTTGATCTGCGGTATGTCCAAGCTGTTATCATATATTTAATTTTGGATAACACTGCCTGATCTCATCTCTCAAGATGTGTAACGATATGGCGTCCCCTCTAAGATTTCTTCTGCCAATATCCAGTGTATTGACCAATCGTTTTGAATATATTCAAAAGAGTACCCAGTCATTCCAACATTTTCATTCACTTCTACTCCGTTTCTAGGCATTTATTTGTTATTCATAGGTCACCCAATCCAATTTCTTTTAACTTCAAAGTTCAGCCAATGGCCTCCCACGTACTATCTTAGACTTTCTGTCACTACTATGTTTCACAAAAGTCAGGGATTTCCATCCCAAGCAGATATGACCAAACCTGACAGTATCTCTGTTCTCTATATGTTTTATTACCAATATCTAATTATCTAATGGACTTTTTAGATAATTTATTACATATTCCTAGTCCACTAGCCTTCCTGTACACGAATATATGATTTTCAAGGGGCTAAGTGGTGTAGTTAAGAATACGATCTTTTTTCGATGTTAAGTGTTTAATTTCAACTACCACCTGTTCAGTCCTTTACGACTGTACTATCAGTATAAAGTCAGGAGCCCTACGTAAATATCAGGTTTCCTAATAAGAATTAAACCTGTTTTCAAAACTTAACATCGTATCATTAGTTTTTTTCATCACTGTTTATTTGAAAAAAATCAGGCCATGCCCACGGCGAGTTGGTTTATTGTTAGACACACAGCGAGTGGCTTGCGCTACTGTGTTCCATGGTCCGTCTACCTCTCTCTGCTTTTTTTCTTCTAAGCCCGTCTGTCTTTCCAAGGCTAACCTTGTGCGCAATTTTGCACTAGTGTTAGTTTTTAAAATCAAGGTCGTTCCGAAGATTTTACTACACATTCTATTTTTAGAACTACGGTTATCGCCGTATTGTTAGGCTCAAGCATTTTATTTAGGAACGAACGAACGAACGAACGAACTTTATTTTCGAAGGGTTGAGAATTGGGCGCGCAGGCCCGTCTAACATTCTGCCCTTTCACTCTCATTAATCTTGCATACTATATCCTTTTATTCCCACGTATTACTTTAAGCATTAATTTAAAGGCATGCAACATTATAAAGTTAACATAACAGCATTCATTTACAGTTTACAATCATAATAAAAAATGAGTAGGTTTTTTTTTAAAAAAAATAAACAAGATAGTGACTGAAGAAAAATAATAATAATAAAAATAAAATAATATAAACAAAACAATAAATAAATAAGTTATGTATACCGACACTCACTTATGCGGTCAAAACGTCTAATCTGTAGTATTTTTGAATGTGTCATCAATCCTCAATACAAAAATTACAAAAAACACATTCTCGCTTACATCCATACATTCTTGGCGGAAATTGAAATAATAATAATAACACTTTCTTGCGCACTTCTGTAGCAGAAAAAGTCTTTCAGCAGTTTAAAAAAAAAAAAAAAAAATTATATCTGCATGTACATGACCCATTTAAGCAAACGGAAACATTCACATCTCTAAAGTACAGTGGTATGCGGGTACATTCTCACATACATTACATTATATAATAGTAGTACATGGATATAAAACAAATTATTCCCATTAAAAACGAGCGGAAGAGGAAAAGAAATGTTGACCTATGGATGTTGACAAATTAGGACAAGTAGAAATCTTGTGTTAGCCATTACGGCGTTATACAACTAAGGCGTTATCTATACTGGGAACGCACTGGCCTTTCTCCATTCTTCTTCCTATCGTATTATTTCGTTCTGCTTTACATTTATGTTCTAATTTATATATGGGTATTAGAATTTTTCACCACAATTCTCCCCACTTAAAACAGACATTATATGTCAGTCCCTAATTCTATATACACATAGATAAATTTCTATCTATGCCTGGTGATTATCTTGAGTCTCATCGCAAGGATGGCGGCTTATAAATTCAGCACCTAGGTTAGTTTTTCCAGAAATATATTCTATACTGAACTGATATGGCTGTAACTGCAAAGACCAGCGTAGTAACCTAGCATTTTCATGCCTGGCTTGCGCTAGAAAAGCCAGGGGTTTGTGATGTTTGTAACTTGAATGCCTTCCCATACAGATAAATATTGAATTTCTTGATCGCCCATATCACTGCGAGACATTCTTTTTCACTAGTTGAATAATTTTTTTCAGCTGTATTCAACTTACGACTAGCATATGCCACTGGGGTTAATTCCCCATCCAGTGAATCTGACTTCTGTAACAGGGTGGCAACCAACCCTAGATTACTAGCATCCGTTCTCACAATGAATTCTTGACTTAAATCAGGTAATTTCAAAATAGGTTTGCTTGTGAGCTTTTCCTTCAATTCTTGGTATGCTAATTCACACTGTGCTGTCCAGGTAATTCGATCTGGATTTCCTTTGCGTGTCAAATCAGTTAACGGTGCACATATGGAGTTAAAGTTTTTGATATATTTTTGGTAGAAACCACATAATGAGACAAAAGATCTCACGTCTTTTTTTGTTTGTGGCCTCAGTGCTTTTCTCAGTTTCTCCAAGTTCTTGGGGTCAGGGGTCATGTTTCCCTGATGGACTGTGTGTCCCAAGAATTCTAATTCTTTACATCCAACGCAACATTTGGTTGGTCGGGCTGTCAAATTCGCTTCTCTAAGTCGATCAAACAACATGTTCAGAGAGTTAATGTGTTCCTCAAACGTTTCTGTCGCTACGAGGATATCATCCATGAAGTTTGTGATGCATGGATTATTCAGGGGATCCAACAATTTTCTCATCATTCTAGAGAAGACACTGGGCGCATTTTTCAATCCAAATGGCAATCTGTTAAAGTCATAGTGTCCCTCTGAGGTACTAAAAGCTAGATAAGGTCTAACCTCAGGCTTTACTGGAATCTGATAGTAGCCTTTGCTCAGATCCACCTTTGAGAAATATTAAGCTTTATTTAGCCTGGCAAACAGCTGATTTGTATCCGGCAATGGATCCACCTGACCTTCTGTGATAGCATTCAGTCTCCTGTAATCTATACAGAGTCTATGTTCTCCAGAGGGCTTTCTCAATAGAACCACACTGGAACTATACTGAGATTCACTGTGTGAAATAATTCCTTCCTTCAACAAATAGTCTATCTCTTCCTTCAAAGCTTTCTCCTTAGTGAAAGGAATCGAATAGGCTTTCATACAGACTGGTGTTGGGTCTATAAGTTTCATATCATATTCTAATAAGTTTGTATGCCCCGGACGGTCCGTTAGCACCTCTGTATGATCATCTAGAACCTGTTGCAGTCTTTCCTTCTGATTTTTCGTTAAATGTGTACTGATTTTCACCTGTGCAGCGGTCTCACAGGGGTGTAATGGATATTCAAATGATGAAAGTGTTCTTTTTTCATCTCCATTGCAATAGACAAGGTCAGCAAATGTGTCTCTTCCTGATTTTCTCTTTCCAAATATTTCTTCAGGAGATTCACATGATAGATTTTTTCTTTCCCCTTCTTATCTATCTTATAATTTGTTCTAGACATCTTCTCTAGAACTGTATATGGACCTTGCCATCCAATTTGCAACTTATTCTGGCTACCGGGTAGAAGAAGCAGTACCTTCTCTCCCACAGCCAAATCTCTGTCTTTTGCTTTCTTGTTATAATAGGCAGCATGCTTTTTCCTGGCTTGTCTCAAATTTTCATTGGCAAGTTTCCAGCCAGTTTTTAAACGAGTGGTCAGCTCATTCACATATTGGTATGATGATGTAATATTTTCCTCTGCCTTTTCATCAGTCCACGTTCTTAACAAGGCTTCTAGTGGATCTTTTATTGGCCTCCCAAATAATAATGTTGCCGGGGCCATACCGGTTGAACTATGGGGTACCTCCCGATAAGCAAAGAGGGCGGCGTGAAGGTACTGGTCCCATGTATCTGGTTTTTTTGTGCCAACTTTCTCAGGATCGACATTAATGTCTCGTTAAATCTTTCCACTTGGCCGTTTCCTTGGGGATGGTACGGGCTACAATGGAAGTGTTTGGCTTGAAAGATCATGAAAACTTCTTCTGTTAGTTTCCCCTTGAACTGAGAGCCATTATCAGTCAAGATTTGGTTGGGAAAGCCTAACCTTGTGAAAATTGTGAGTAATGCCTCTGCCACATGTTTAGAATCAATTGATGACAGGGCTACCGCCTCTCCCCACATAGAACAGGTGTCCACCAGAGTCAGAATGTAGCTGTTCCTCCTCTTGGTTCGAGTGAGAGGTCCCACAATGTCCACTGCAACTCTCTCAAAAGGTGTTCCCACTATGGGCATTTCCCCTAGAGTTGCTGGTGCAGTCCAATGCTTTGGTGCTACTCGTTGGCACTCTGGACAGGATTTTACATATCTTTTGATATCTTCAGTTATCCCTGGCCAGAAATAATGACAAGCTATATGCTGTCCGGTTGCGCTGATCCCCATATGACCACTGAAGGGAATCGCATGCCCTAGTTCCAACACTTTAGTCCTATATGAAGTGGGAAGGACCAGCTGTCCGTGACCATTGGATTCAGATCCAGCCTTCCTATAAATCAATTTGTTCTTCATATAAAAATCTCCCTTGCCTGGAGGTGTATGACATTTGGGCAATTTCTTGAAACACGGCTTGAGTGTTTTGTCCTCCGCCTGTGCCTTCCTCATCTCATCTGGATGAGTATTTATTGGATTATCCTCCTCCTTTTTAGACTGTGATCTGGTCTGCACTGTTGCCAATATCAAAGGTCTCTTGGGGTTCCCCAAGAAGACATATCTACACCCCAATATCAGAGGGTAGATTGGTTCATTTATCACTGCTGCTTTGATTACTCCCTCCACATATCGCGTTTTCACATTTATCTTAGTGATAGGGAGTGTCATGGTCGCTACTTCCTTGGTTGCAGCTTGAATCTCCACTGTTTCTGTGGTGTATTGATCTGCTTGCACCAGGTGAGAACTCACAACTGAATCATAATTCAGACCTGTAACATATAAGCACCTTATGGTGATTCCATTACAGATTACATTTTCACACACTGGGGGGGGGGGGGGGGGGGGGGGGGGCGGGGGGGGCGGGGGGGGGGAGTGGGGGCGGGGGGGGGGGTGGGGGGGGCGGGGGGGGGGGTGGTACGGTTCCTGTAGTTTCGCAGGTTTGACCTTGGTTCCCTTCATCCCAGATTTCATAGCAGCAAAATTAGGAGGGTTCCTTCTACATTTTTCGGTGGTATGATTGTTCATCCGACAAACTTTACACCACTTCTTTCCTTGGTTGAAAGATTTTCTTTCATCAAATTTCCTTTCATCGAATTGTGGGGTTTTATTTTTATTATCATACCGTGGCCTATCAAACTGGTGCTTACCTTTGTTCTGATCTCTAGGATCAAACTTATTAAAGTTTTGTGGTGCCCTAAAATTGTCTACCTGTTTCTTTTTATTACCAGTTACCTCTGCTTGAGCTGCCTGATATCTTTCAGCGACATTTAGTAACTCACCCAGCCTCTCTGCACCTTGTTCCATGAGAAACTTTCTCAGGTCTGGAGCCATGGACTCTCTTAGCTGCTCTATAAGGATCATTTCCTTAAGATCTTGGGTTTTCCCCAGAGCAGTCCATTTCTCCAAGTATGTCTCTAACCGTGCAGAGAACTGGTGATATGTCTCACCTGACAGTAGTTTAGCATTCCTGAACTTTTTTCTATAAAATTCTCCATTCTTTTCATATCTTAACAAAAGAGCCTGCTTTAACATGTCATAATTGTCTTGGTCATCTCTGCTCATCTTGGCAAAAACTTCATAAGCTGTACCACGAAGCCCTTGTGATAACTATAGGCTCCATCTTTCTCTCTCTAAACCATACGTGGTAGCTAAGAGTTCATATCTATTTAGGTAACTTTCTATGTCATCATCTTTCTCAACAAAATGGTCTAAATGAAAACTCATAGCCGAGGTTGAGGCTGCCTGACTGCCAGTAGCATCGGAGGTAAACGGACTGGCACCATTTTCAGGAGCATGGCCTTGAATTTCTAACTCTCTTAGTCGTAATTCATGCTCCCTCTGCAATCTCCTATCTTCTGCTTCCCTTTCTGCAGCTAATCTTCTTTCTTCTGCTTCCCTGTCTGCAGCTAATCTTCTTTCTTCTGCTTCCAACTGTAACTTCTTAGCCTCAGCCTCCATTTGTAACCTTTTAGCCTCAGCCTCCAATGCCCTAACCTCTTTGTCAGCCTCAATCTGCAACCTCTTAATTTCCTTGTCAGCCTCAATCTGTAACTCTAATTTCTTAATCTCTCTAGCCTCTTCTAACTTTCTTTCAGTTTCTTTCTCTAATCTTTTTTCTTCCCTGGCAATAAATTTATCACATTCTGAGGTCACATAGTCAATCAAGACTTGACCATCCATGTGCATTTCCCTAGCAGTCTGTACAGCCGCAGATCGAAACTTTGCCAGGTCAGCCATTTTCTAACAGGCAAATTTATACAATGTCTAACCAAACAATTCTATCTATGACTAATTATACCAAGGACAACCACAAGCACTGAAAGCTCAACCTTATTTATTTTCCACCCAAGAATACTGTTGCGCACATATTTTTTGGCGCACGGATTACGCATACCATGTAAAATGTTTTAATTGTCTGATGAAGATATATTCATCTTTGAATGCATGTTTTGGTCTTGAGGGACGAAACTCAGATTGGGCAATAAGTAGTCATTCTGTGAGTTATCGCTCTTTGTAGCGTTCTTAAAAATAGAACTCGGCGGAGGAATTTAGACTTACTTGAATCTATTCTGTGTTTGGTTAGGAATAGATTGTTCTTGCTTCAGAATGTCTATGGTCCGAATCTATGTGTAGTGCTT
Source organism: Oreohelix idahoensis (assembly GCA_024509875.1). Classification (NCBI taxonomy): domain Eukaryota; kingdom Metazoa; phylum Mollusca; class Gastropoda; order Stylommatophora; family Oreohelicidae; genus Oreohelix; species Oreohelix idahoensis. Next base: position 697,295 of record JAMPIV010005512.1, read on the forward strand.
GTCTATGTAGGACGATTATGTCTTATATCTTGATATCTTAGTATGTTTAAGTGGAACTATTTGTTCTTGTACTGTACTGAAGGGGGTCAGGTGTTTTCGGTGGATGAAGAGAGGTGAGGGGGTTCTTCGGTTGTAGAGGCCTAGGGCAGGAAGTCATGTCGGAGAGATGCCCAAGAGTTTGTGATCTCTTTAGGGCAGGAAGTCATGTCAGAGAGATGCCCAAGAGTTTGTGATCTCTTTAAGTTATTCTGGGGACGAAGATAGTTTCTTCCAGGATCGTTTAGTCCATGAGTTCCCCAGTTGTGATTCTATAACGCCGGGAGAGCGTTTTTGTGCTTGCTAGTGTATTTCTTATGTCCAGGTAAAGAAACGTACTTTTGCTGACTTCGTTCATTCCTAGGCTTAAGATGGGCAGACGTTTACATGAACTTACCTATGAATATGTCGGGACGACGTATTCTCTAGCAGCACTAAATATGTTTATATGCAGCAACTATGAGGACAGAATATAATGATCCTTGTAGAATCATTTATTGTCGATGAACAAAGCTTCGATTGAAGATTTGGCTATACACCTGTATGGTGAGTGATGCTCAACCAGGAATCAGCAGCCATTATGGAATTCGATTGATTTTGGAATTCTACTTATTGTAAATCATTAGCAGAGAACGGGAAAACTTCCTTATTATCAGGTGATGATTGAGAGATCACTATTATAAAGAAATTAACATTATCTTCACAGAGATTTGCTGTAATGTACCTAAAGGAATCTTTGCTAGAAAGAGATCCTGTTTAGGAGTCAAGTTTGAACAGTATTGCTTAATTGACATGCTCGGTCAGTAAGGTCTACTGACTGTATTTATAAACTATGGAAATCTTGGTGTTTACAGATGTTCCATTACCAGATTATTCTTCATGAATGCTAATTTAGGACGGTAGTCCATTGATCAATATTATGCTGTCTATGTCGACTCATGTTCCTGTAACTGTACCCAATCCGTCAAGTGTGTGCGTCCAATTAAACTATTGAAATGACTACAGTGGTCTGCATTGGTGACATAACGTAATGAGTGAATGAATGCCTTATACGGGTCAACACACGAACAGTCCACCATTCGCTTAACTCAGCCTTCGCACTCACACTCCATATTTGCATAATCCTCCGTCGGTTGAGTTGACCTTTGCTCCCCCTGGAGCCTCCATCATATTCACCACTGGTTTGCGTGAGGAGAATGAAAGCAGTACTTTACAGCATGCCTGGTATACACAGTTATGATGAAGAAGAAAAAAGAGAGTTATCAACGTGGTAGGCCAGTTTCCTGGGTCCAGCCTTCGCAGTCTACAAAGTGGAAGTCACCTAGTGTTTCAAGAACATTTGTTTTGGCCGAATGTGACACACATCAACACCAATAGGACAACTATCCAGTCGATGTCAGCTTGACCTGTTATGACAAGTGGAACTGTATCTAGGTCACCGCTGTTGACATTTTGCTCGGTACAGGCATTATTTCATATAACAGACAGCGTAGCACGGCAAGTTGTTTACAAGTGAACATCACAGCATTACACAGAACATTGGCAAGCAAGTTAACTGTGTTAGCAGAAGTATTGAACTTAGAAGCTTATTTTCATCGATGGACCTTCTTATGTTCTGCTATTGTGTTGAACTTTAATATTTAAGGCCAGAAATTGTAGTTCAATAAAGTGGCAGTTATTTATTTTGATTAAAATATCTGTGCCATTTCTATAAAACAGCCTTCTTTACAACACTCTATCTACATCACAGTTTATTGATGATATATGCATTTATGCTTTATATATATTTATGTTTACATGTTTATATGTAATAGTTATTTATGTCGCAGGCCTGGTTGGGAGGAGACTAGGATAAGATATACCGAGTCACATTGGTCTTGGACTAGCGTTCTGTAGGGGCAAATTTCTTAATTGAAATTTGCATGCAACACCTGTTGCAATACCTGTTAGCTGTGACGAAACTGTCCCTATTGTTGTTTTTGTAATATTTCTCTGTTCTTTAGTTTTGTTTTGGTTTGTTTGTATAATTTGTTGGTCTACCCTTTGCTATCTTTCAGTTTTATACACAATTTATGTTCATACACTGTGGCGTTATTTGTCTTGTTCATTCTATTGCAGATATCATCACAGATTCTGTGATCATTTTTCTTTGTTTTTTCCTATTTGATTTATTTGATTTCTGCAAATGTTTCCTGTTCTCTTGTATAATTGTTTGGTTGTGTTCTTGATCGACATACACTATTTAAAATATATTTGATCATATGAATTTATAAGAAAAAAGTCAACTGATGATTTTTAGTAATTGGTTGGTACACAGTTGATTATACAAGACCTTACTAAAGGCTTGTTTCCCCACATAGTTTGGGATAAGGAGCTGATTGATCAAATTATTAGGAGCTTGTGTTTACATTACTTTGGAATATAGATTACATTTTTGTGTCAACTGATTGCTATCATTTTTAGACATCATGTCTACATTGGAACACTTTATTGCGTTAGGGAAATCTCTAGGCAAGACTGGAGATAAGTTGGAGGAGTATGCTAACAGTCAATATGATAAAGCACTTAAAGCTGAGGAAATGAAACAAAAAAGTGAGGATAGAAAAATGGAAATAGAATTTGAACAAAAGAAACTGCAGATGCAGGTGGAGGAAAAGAGATTCCAAATGGAATTGGAAAAACAAAACAAAGAAGCTGAACAAAAGAGATTAGACAAAGAAGCTGAACAAAAGAGATTAGACAAAGAAGCTGATGCTGAGCAGAGAAGATTAGACAAAGAAGCTGAACAAAAGAGATTAGACAAAGAAGCTAAGATTAGACAAAGAAGCTGAAGCTGAGGAGAAAAGAGCAATAAGAGAACATGAACATCAAAAAGAACTTTTAGCATTTGAGTTAGAAAAGTTGAAATTGACAAACATGAGTAATGTCAATCAGTCATCTAGTGGTAAACCCTTTACTTACAAGGTCAAGGTACCAGCGTTCAATTCTGCCAGTGATGATATAACATTCTGGCTTGATAGATTTGAACGTGCTTGTCGAGCTCATAATGTGGAGAAATCACAATATGCTAATCAGTTGTCTGAGAATTTAAAAGGTGATTCTCTGACGAGTTTAAGTTTGGTTGAAGAAACTGACAAGGATAATTATGAGGTTATTAGGGCAGCCTTGATAAAGAAATACCAGTTATCTGAGGAAGGTTACCGTATTTTGTTTAAAAGAATGGTACCTGAATCAGGGGTAGAATTCTCAGAATTCATTGCAAGGACACGTCTTACATTTAATCGTTGGATTGAACTGTCCAAAACAGAAAAGACTTATGAAGCTGTAGCCTCGCTTTTACTGGGGTGTGAACCGCTGACTAAAGGATGTTGATGGTGTCGTAGTGACAACGGTCCAACATGGGCGATGCTATTTGGACTTGACAATAATAACGCGAATGTTTCTTTCCTGGAACGTGAAGGAAGGACTTCAATAACAAGCAGGCACGTCAACGAGTGCCAATGTGTATAGGGACGAACTCGTTAGGTTTACTGACATCATAATTTATTTAGGACGAAATACGTTGACGACAACAGGTTACAGTACTCCAACATGGATTCCACAGTAAACATACATGTAGCATATATATAGGCATGGTACAGGCATCATAATAACTTCCTCACATAAGATCAGGGTTTGACCTTGCGTCAATGTCATGACCGTTAGGACTATTCAACCATAAAGATCTTGGAATAAATATATTGATCCTGTCCTACAATTCTGGTCGGGTACTTTAGTAGTTTGGTACCCGGAACATGGCAGATCCAGACATACTTGCACAGAATATAAACAGCGAAGGTTATGTACTAGTGCTTGGCTAACCTCTCTTCGTCGCCGTGACGCATACGACGGCAATCCATAGATGATTACAATCCAATAAACCGTAGAAGGATAAAAAGCCTTGAATCCTTTTATAATATTAAAGTATCCCCATGATGCTTTCAGTGAAAGGCCCCGTTGATCCATTATAACACCCCTTTGCAGAAAGGTGCTAGCTAGATGCCAACGAAGGATGGTGACACGAAAGTTCAAGTAAACAATTCACTTCTTACCAAAACTGGTTCGGACTTACGTGTAGTGTAAGCCGACAATGGCTTCTACCAAGAAGTCATTGTACCAGAAGAATACCTAACCCAACACACTGGGTATATATAGGAATAGGCAACAGAATCAATGTCTGGCTTGAGATGCTGGCTTTCATTTTTTACCTCTGACGTCATCTGCCTTGCTTGGACACAAGCACGCACGAATTCCCCTACATCAAATTGTGCATATTCGTGCGTGACAGAAGACATTTATAAAAAACAAACATCAACATAAGTTGGTGTGTACTCACTCAACCGGAGTAGAACCTGATGACTACCCGTGAGTGTTTAGAATACAATAAAGGAGGCATCAGAAGCACTTATGGATTTATTGCTCAGGGACAAGATTATGTCAAGCATTAGTAAACCATTCCTTGAATTCCTACAACACCATACAACCCTAATTACTCACACAAATTCCAAGGACCTCAAAACAGGTTTAATAAAAAGGGTAACCATAACAGTTATCAGAACCAAGGTAACCAATCATTTCAGGGTTCTTCTTCGAATATCTGGAGACGAGCCGACAGCCCTCGATTCAGGGGTGGTCATAATTATAGGAACTTCCGCAAAGGAAGTCATTATAGAAACTATCCTAGTTTTCCATCATGGAGACAACAAGATCATAATTACAGAGATACTCATTATAATGAATATGATAATAGTAACCAGAGGAATTATGACTCAAACCCAAATAGGGGTTACAATAGAGAAAACAATGATAATTACAGGGGTAATAATAACAGAGGTAGACCCCAACATAAAAAACAAAAATCCCATTATCATGCAAACTCTGCACAGCAAGAGTCCCATGATGCCTATAAACAAAATAAAGATAATGATGACTAACAATATGGCATGTGCCGCTTTCGATTTTGGGAGAGCATCTCAGTGCCCCCAATGCAAAACATTATTTGAGCCAACCACAGTGTCTACTTTAAGCTGTGCCCATCCTCTTCCCGCTCTTCCCGCGTCAATCGCGCATGATGGAAGAGGTTCTCTTGTCTTACACAAAGGTTTAGTAAATGACAATCCAGTTTCATTGCTTTTTGATTCTGGATGCACCACAATTGGTGTTAGGCAGTCACTCATAGATCCTTCTCGTGCTACAGGCAAAGTAGTCAAATGTGTAACATTTGGCGGCACCATAGAGAAATACTCTACTGCTATCATTAGGATCGCTACTCCGTTCTTTACAGGAGATGTACACGCATGTCTTCCGCTGAATCCGACCGCTGATCTTTATCATCGGTCGTATTCACGGAGTCAAAAGAATGCACTCCACAACAAATTTCCGTTTGGGAAAAACAAATATTCAAACTGCTAATGCTTTAGTCACTAGAGCTCAAGCTCTCAATATGCCCGAAAACTCTCATCTATTGAAGATAATGAAGTGCATAACCAAGATGATCCCTTGGTAATTTCGCGTGACTCATTTATAAAGCAGCAAGAAGAGGATCCGACTCTAAAGAAATTCTTCACTCTTGCAACAAAAGGTGATCCGAATAAAGATTCAAAGAGTAAATCTTGGATTACAATGAAGAATGGCGTACTTGTACGTATGGTACAAGACTCCGACAAGTCAAGTCATTCTCAGATTCTTGTACCCAAGGATTTGAGAGTTAAAATATTACAACACGCACACGACTCTCAGTGTGCTGGACATATGGGTTTTTCCCGTACAAAGTCAAGAGTTCTTGCGGCTTTCTTTTGGCCTTTTTGTGAACAAGGACATACGGATCTATTGTCGATCTTGTAAAATATGTCAAGAAGTCAAATCCAAAGGTCCACGCCATGCTGCACCTATTCAGGCTGCAGACATTCCTATTAGACCATTTCAGAAAATGGCGATAGACATCATTGGTCCATTTAAGATCAAATCTGCTAGAGGACATCAGTTTATCTTAACGTGTGTGGACATGTGCACACGTTGGCCAGAGGCTATCCCTCTGAAGAGCATTACTACTGCTGACATTGCAGATGCTCTTTGGCTTATATTTTCTCGTCTGGGATTTCCCGGAGAAATATTATCAGATCATGGCACCCAACTAATATCGGATACCATGTCTCAAGTAATGTCTACTCTCCAGATAGAGAGATCTTTGAGCAGTATCTATCACCCAATGTCGAATGGGATGGTAGAACGCCTTAATAGAACACTCAAAAACTTACTAGGGAAGATAACTGAGGATCATCCTCAAGATTGGGATAGGGTTTTACCCGCGGCCCTCTTCGCTTACAGAGAGAGGTCCCCAATGAACATACAGGATTTTCTCCCTTTGAACTTGTCTTTGGCGCGCGACCGCGTGGCCCTATGTCTTTGCTTCATGATCTCATAACCGCTGATAATATTACCGATGACACAAAATCTTCTTACGAATATGTCATCGCGCTAAGACAAAAGATTATCGAAGCATGCAAATTGGCAACTTCTTCTTTCTGAGTTTGCTAAGGAGAAAGCAAGACAATTTGCCAATAAGAAAAGAACCTTACGACAACTTTGTCCTGGTGACAAAGCATTTGTTTTGCTACCTTGTAGGGAAAACAGACTACTTATTTCTTGGAAAGGTCCGTACGATATAATCTCGAAAATTTCCGATGTTGACTACATTGTCGATATTGATGGGAAGCGTAAAACCTTCCACATCAATATGCTTACGGAATTCCATGAACGTCCGGATTATTTACAGCCTATTTTCCAGGCAACGGACGATTCACCTGTCCAACATGGTCATTACTCATCACTGTCTGTAATACAGGATGAGGAAACAAGTTTTTCGGATGTTAATCTTCCGCTTCCGATGATTCCACTTCATTCTAGTGAATCATGGAAAAATGTTACTGTTTCTCCCGATTTATCTCTAGGAGAACAGCGACAAGTTTCGTCTATGTTACAAACATTTCAGGATGTCCTTACTGACATTCCTGGACAAACTCATGTCATTGAACATGACATTATTCTAACTGACCATAATCCTATTAGAGTCAGACCTTATCCTATTCCTATACATTTTCAAGCACAGGTTGAAAAGGAGTTGGATGAGATGATAGATTTAAAAATAATTGAACCATCCACTTCTGCGTATTCTTCGCCGATGGTTATTGTCCGTAAAAAAAGACAATAACATACGTCTTTGCGTTGACTATCGCAAATTGAATCAAGTCACGAAGTTTGATGCTGAACCTATGCCTTTACTAGAAGAGCTACTTACTAAGCTTTCTAAATCGCATTTTTTCACTAAACTAGATTTGTCTAAAGGATATTGGCAAGTTCCTCTATCTGAACGCGCCAAACCTTTTACTGCTTTTTCTACACCTAGAGGCCTTTTTCAATGGAATTTTATGCCTTTCGGCCTTATGAACGCACCAGCTACATTCGTACGCATGATGCGTAGAATTCTATCCTATCGGTCAGATGTCATTGCGTACATAGACGTCATCTGTCTTTTCAGCGATACTTGGGAAGATCACTATTCAGGGTTAGTTGAATTGCTATCTACTCTACGCGAGTATAACCTGACAGCGAAACCATCTAAAGCCTGCATTGGTTTTAGTGAAATTTCTTTTTTAGGTCACCGTGTCGGCCATGGTTTCCTAAAAACAGAGGACCATAATACAAGTAAAATACTTAACATTTCTATTCCTAAGACTAAAAAGCAAGTGCGAAGTCTCTTAGGTCTTATACAATTCTATGGACGATTCATTCCGAATCTGTCCTCAATCATGGCACCTCTTTCTACCTTGCTAAAGAAAGGGTCTCCTAATATAGTCCATTGGACTCAAGAATGTCAATCCTCTTTGGATAAGATTAAAACTATGTTTTCTACTGCACCTATTTTAGTGTTGCCTACTAAAGATAAGACATTTGTTCTTCGTAGTGACGCTTCATCCACTGGGATTGGAGCGGCACTAATGCAAGATTACTCTGGAACTCTGCATCCTGTAATGTATATTTCCAGAAAGCTTAATGCTGCAGAAAGGAATTATTCGGTTTTAGACCGTGAACTGTTGGCTATGGTATGGTCAATTCTCAAATTACAAAGATTCCTTCTAGGCGCACATTTTATAGTAGAAACCGATCAGAAAGCTCTTACAGCTATCCAGAGTAAAAATTTGAAGAGTTCGAGGTCTACTCGATATGCAATTGCTCTTCAACCTTTTCATTTTTCGGTACGAGCTATCCGTGGATCAGATAATGTGATGGCAGACATTCTGTCTAGATGCCCACATGATTCCACTTAGCTGTTGAGTATTGGACGTCTTAACACTTCCAACTCGACAACAGATTTTTCTTTTCTATATCAAAATAGATACACATTGTAATTCGTAATGACACTACGTTCATTGATATATAGTCACCATTACTCGTTGATGATTTTTCTTTTTGTCAATCATGTACTTGGAATGCTTAAACTTAAATTGTTATATGCATTGTATCATTGTATAGTAGTATGCGTTGGTGACACCTCCCTGGAAACACTTATGCTAAGAGAAATGCTTTCTCTGAGGGATTGAGATTTTGCATTAATCTGGCTTAAATAATTCCAGATATTTCTCATCTGCGCAGTATTTATGCGTTGGGAGCCTATTGTATGTTGCTCTCAGATGAAAAAAAAATGATTTTCATTTTTTTTCCCGGGGGGGTGTGGTAATCTGTTGCGCACATATTTTTTGGCGCACGGATTACGCATACCATGTAAAATGTTTTAATTGTCTGATGAAGATATATTCATCTTTGAATGCATGTTTTGGTCTTGAGGGACGAAACTCAGATTGGGCAATAAGTAGTCATTCTGTGAGTTATCGCTCTTTGTAGCGTTCTTAAAAATAGAACTCGGCGGAGGAATTTAGACTTACTTGAATCTATTCTGTGTTTGGTTAGGAATAGATTGTTCTTGCTTCAGAATGTCTATGGTCCGAATCTATGTGTAGTGCTTGTCTATGTAGGACGAGTATGTCTTATATCTTGATATCTTAGTATGTTTAAGTGGAACTATTTGTTCTTGTACTGTACTGAAGGGGGTCAGGTGTTTTCGGCGGATGAAGAGAGGTGAGGGGGTTCTTCGGTTGTCTAGGCCTAGGGCAGGAAGTCATGTCGGAGAGATGCCCAAGAGTTTGTGATCTCTTTAAGTTATTCTGGGGACGAAGATAGTTTCTTCCAGGATCGTTTAGTCCATGAGTTCCCCAGTTGTGATTCTATAACGCGAGGAGAGCGTTTTTGTGCTTGCTAGTGTATTTCTTATGTCCAGGTAAAAAAACGTACTTTTGCTGACTTCGTTCATTCCTAGGCTTAAGATGGGCAGACGTTTACATGAACTTACCTATGAATATGTCGGGACGACATATTCTCTAGCAGCACTAAATATGTTTATATGCAGCAACTATGAGGACAGAATATAATGATCCTTGTAGAATCATTTATTGTTGATGAACAAAGCTTCGATTGAAGATTTGGCTATACACCCGTATAGTGAGTGATGCTCAACCGGGAACCAGCAGCCATTGTGGAATTCGATTGATTTTGGAATTCTACTTATTGTAAATCATTAGCAGAGAACGGGAAAACTTCCTTATTATCAGGTGATGATTGAGAGATCACTATTATAAAGAAATTAACATTATCTTCACAGAGATTTGCTGTAATGTACCTAAAGGAATCTTCGCTAGAAAGAGATCCTGTTTAGGAGTCAAGTTTGAACAGTATTGCTTAATTGACATGCTCGGTCAGTAAGGTCTACTGACTGTATTTATAAACTATGGAAATCTTGGTGTTTACAGATGTTCCATTGCAAGATTATTCTTCATGAATGCTAATTTAGGACGGTAGTCCATTGATCAATATTATGCTGTCTATGTCGACTCATGTTCCTGTAACTGTACCCAATCTGTCAAGTGTGTGCGTCCAATTAAACTATTGAAACGACTACAGTGGTCTGCATTGGTGACATAACGTAATGAGTGAATGAGTGCCTTATACGGGTCAACACACGAACAGTCCACCATTCGCCTAACTCATACTTCACACTCACACTCCATATTTGCATAATCCTGCGTCGGTTGAGTTGACCTTTGCTCCCCCTGGAGCCTCCATCATATTCACCACTGGTTTGCGTGAGGAGAATGAAAGCAGTACTTTACAGCATGCCTGGTATACACAGTTACGATGAAGAAGAAAAAAGAGAGTTATCAACGTGGTAGGCCAGTTTCCTGGGTCCAGCCTTCGCAGTCTACAAAGTGGAAGTCACCTAGTGTTTCAAGAACATTTATTTTGGCCAAATGTGACACACATCAACACCAATAGGACAACTATCCAGTCGATGTCAGCTTGACCTGTTATGACAAGTGGAACTGTATCTAGGTCACCGCTGTTGACATTTTGCTCGGTACAGGCATTATTTCATATAACAGACAGCGTAGCACGGCAAGTTGTTTACAAGTGAACATCACAGCATTACACAGAACATTGGCAAGCAAATTAACTGTGTTAGCAGAAGTATTGAACTTAGAAGCCTATTTTCATCGATGGACCTTCTTATGTTCTGCTATTGTGTTGAACTTTAATATTTAAGGCCAGAAATTGTAGTTCAATAAAGTGGCAGTTATTTATTTTGATTAAAATATCTGTGCCATTTCTATAAAACAGCCTTCTTTACAACACTCTATCTACATCACAGTTTATTGATGATATATGCATTTATGCTTTATATATATTTATGTTTACATGTTTATATGTAATAGTTATTTATGTCGCGGGCCTGGTTGGGAGGAGACTAGGACAAGATATACCGAGTCACATTGGTCTTGGACTAGCGTTCTGTAGGGGCAAATTTCTTAATTGAAATTTGCATGCAACACCTGTTGCAATACCTGTTAGCTGTGACGAAACTGTCCCTATTGTTGTTTTTGTAATATTTCTGTGTTCTTTAGTTTTGTTTTGGTTTGTTTGAATTTGTTAGTCTACCCTTTGCTATTTTTCAGTTTTATACACAATTTATGTTCATACACTGTGGCGTTATTTGTCTTGTTCATTCTATTGCAGATATCATCACAGATTCTGTGATCATTTTTCTTTGTTTTTTCCTATTTGATTTATTTGATTTCTGCAAATGTTTCCTGTTCTCTTGTATAATTGTTTTGTTGTGTTCTTGATCGACATACACTATTTAAAATATATTTGATCATATGAATTTATAAGAAAAAGTCAACTGATGATTTTTAGTAATTGGTTGGTACACAGTTGATTATACAAGACCTTACTAAAGGCTTGTTTCCCCACATAGTTTGGGATAAGGAGCTGATTGATCAAATTATTAGGAGCTTGTGTTTACATTACTTTGGAATATAGATTACATTTTTGTGTCAACTGATTGCTATCATTTTTAGACATCATGTCTACATTGGAACACTTTATTGCGTTAGGGAAATCTCTAGGCAAGACTGGAGATAAGTTGGAGGAGTATGCTAACAGTCAATATGATAAAGCACTTAAAGCTGAGGAAATGAAACAAAAAAGTGAGGATAGAAAAATGGAAATAGAATTTGAACAAAAGAAACTGCAGATGCAGGTGGAGGAAAAGAGATTCCAAATGGAATTGGAAAAAAAAACAAAGAAAAACAAAGAAGCTGAAAAAAAGAGATTAGACAAAGAAGCTGAACAAAAGAGATTAGACAAAGAAGCTGAACAAAAGAGATTAGACAAAGAAGCTGAACAAAAGAGATTAGACAGAGAAGCTGAACAAAAGAGATTAGAAAAAGAAGCTGAAGCTGAGGAGAAAAGAGCAATAAGAGAACATGAACATCAAAAAGAACTTTTAGCATTTGAGTTAGAAAAGTTGAAATTGACAAACATGAGTAATGTCAATCAGTCATCTAGTGGTAAACCCTTTACTTACAAGGTCAAGGTACCAGCGTTCAATTCTGCCAGTGATGATATAACATTCTGGCTTGATAGATTTGAACGTGCTTGTCGAGCTCATAATGTGGAGAAATCACAATATGCTAATCAGTTGTCTGAGAATTTAAAAGGTGATTCTCTGACGAGTTTAAGTTTGGTTGAAGAAACTGACAAGGATAATTATGAGGTTATTAGGGCAGCCTTGATAAAGAAATACCAGTTATCTGAGGAAGGTTACCGTATTTTGTTTAAAAGAATGGTACCTGAATCAGGGGTAGAATTCTCAGAATTCATTGCAAGGACACGTCTTACATTTAATCGTTGGATTGAACTGTCCAAAACAGAAAAGACTTATGAAGCACTTATGGATTTATTGCTCAGGGACAAGATTATGTCAAGCATTAGTAAACCATTCCTTGAATTCCTACATGAGCGGAAACCTAAAACACTAAAAGAAATGGAAGAATATTGTACCCAATACGTCACTGCACACCCAGATGTAGCTATTAGCAATACTAAGGTTAAGGAAGGTATGCCAGTTGCATCAGCAACACCATACAACCCTAATTACTCACACAAATTCCAAGGACCTCAAAACAGGTTTAATAAAAAGGGTAACCATAACAGTTATCAGAACCAAGGTAACCAATCATTTCAGGGTTCTTCTTCGAATATCTGGAGACGAGCCGACAGCCCTCGATTCAGGGGTGGTCATAATTATAGGAACTTCCGCAAAGGAAGTCATTATAGAAACTATCCTAGTTTTCCATCATGGAGACAACAAGATCATAATTACAGAGATACTCATTATAATGAATATGATAATAGTAACCAGGGGAATTATGACTCAAACCCAAATAGGGGTTACAATAGAGGAAACAATGATAATTACAGGGGTAATAATAACAGAGGTAGACCCCAACATAAAAAACAAAAATCTCATTATCATGCAAACTCTGCACAGCAAGAGTCCCATGATGCCTATAAACAAAATAAAGATAATGATGACTAACAATATGGCATGTGCCGCTTTCGATTTTGGGAGAGCATCTCAGTGCCCCCAATGCAAAACATTATTTGAACCAACTACGGTGTCCACTTTAATTTGTGGCCATCCTCTTCCCGCTCTTCCCGCGTCAATCGCGCATGATGGAAGAGGTTCTCTTGTCTTACACAAAGGTTTAGTAAATGACAATCCAGTTTCATTGCTTTTTGATTCTGGATGCACCACAATTGGTGTTAGGCAGTCACTCATAGATCCTTCTCGTGCTACAGGCAAAGTAGTCAAATGTGTAACATTTGGCGGCACCATAGAGAAATACTCTACTGCTATCATTAGGATCGCTACTCCGTTCTTTACAGGAGATGTACACGCATGTCTTCTGCCGAATCCGATCGCTGATCTTATCATCGGTCGTATTCACGGAGTCAAAGAATGCACTCCACAACAAATTTCCGTTTGGGAAAAACAAAATATTCAAACTGCTAATGCTTTAGTCACTAGAGCTCAAGCTCTCAATATGCCCGAAACTTCATCTATTGAAGATAATGAAGTGCATAACCAAAATGATCCCTTGGTAATTTCGCGTGACTCATTTATAAAGCAGCAAGAAGAGGATCCGACTCTAAAGAAATTCTTCACTCTTGCAACAAAAGGTGATCCGAATAAAGATTCAAAGAGTAAATCTTGGATTACAATGAAGAATGGCGTACTTGTACGTATGGTACAAGACTCCGACAAGTCAAGTCATTCTCAGATTCTTGTACCCAAGGATTTGAGAGTTAAAATATTACAACACGCACACGACTCTCAGTGTGCTGGACATATGGGTTTTTCCCGTACAAAGTCAAGAGTTCTTGCGGCTTTCTTTTGGCCTTTTGTGAACAAGGACATACGGATCTATTGTCGATCTTGTAAAATATGTCAAGAAGTCAAATCCAAAGGTCCACGCCATGCTGCACCTATTCAGGCTGCAGACATTCCTATTAGACCATTTCAGAAAATGGCGATAGACATCATTGGTCCATTTAAGATCAAATCTGCTAGAGGACATCAGTTTATCTTAACGTGTGTGGACATGTGCACACGTTGGCCAGAGGCTATCCCTCTGAAGAGCATTACTACTGCTGACATTGCAGATGCTCTTTGGCTTATATTTTCTCATCTGGGATTTCCCGGAGAAATATTATCAGATCATGGCACCCAACTAATATCGGATACCATGTCTCAAGTAATGTCTACTCTCCAGATAGAGATCTTTGAGCAGTATCTATCACCCAATGTCGAATGGGATGGTAGAACGCCTTAATAGAACACTCAAAAACTTACTAGGGAAGATAACTGAGGATCATCCTCAAGATTGGGATAGGGTTTTACCCGCGGCCCTCTTCGCTTACAGAGAGATCCCCAATGAACATACAGGATTTTCTCCCTTTGAACTTGTCTTTGGCGCGCGACCGCGTGGCCCTATGTCTTTGCTTCATGATCTCATAACCGCTGATAATATTACCGATGACACAAAATCTTCTTACAAATATGTCATCGCGCTAAGACAAAAGATTATCGAAGCATGCAAATTGGCAACTTCTTCTTCTGAGTTTGCTAAGGAGAAAGCAAGACAATTTGCCAATAAGAAAAGAACCTTACGACAACTTTGTCCTGGTGACAAAGCATTTGTGTTGCTACCTTGTAGGGAAAACAGACTACTTATTTCTTGGAAAGGTCCGTACGATATAATCTCGAAAATTTCCGATGTTGACTACATTGTCGATATTGATGGGAAGCGTAAAACCTTCCACATCAATATGCTTACGGAATTCCATGAACGTCCGGATTATTTACAGCCTATTTTCCAGGCAACGGACGATTCACCTGTCCAACATGGTCATTACTCATCACTGTCTGTAATACAGGATGAGGAAACAAGTTTTTCGGATGTTAATCTTTTACTTCCGATGATTCCACTTCATTCTATTGAATCATGGAAAAATGTTACTGTTTCTCCCGATTTATCTCTAGGAGAACAGCGACAAGTTTCGTCTATGTTACAAACATTTCAGGATGTCCTTACTGACATTCCTGGACAAACTCATGCCATTGAACATGACATTATTCTAACTGACCATAATCCTATTAGAGTCAGACCTTATCCTATTCCTATACATTTTCAAGCACAGGTTGAAAAGGAGTTGGATGAGATGATAGATTTAAAAATAATTGAACCATCCACTTCTGCGTATTCTTCGCCGATGGTTATTGTCCGTAAAAAAGACAATAACATACGTCTTTGCGTTGACTATCGCAAATTGAATCAAGTCACGAAGTTTGATGCTGAACCTATGCCTTTACTAGAAGAGCTACTTACTAAGCTTTCTAAATCGCATTTTTTCACTAAACTAGATTTGTCTAAAGGATATTGGCAAGTTCCTCTATCTGAACGCGCCAAACCTTTTACTGCTTTTTCTACACCTAGAGGCCTTTTTCAATGGAATTTTATGCCTTTCGGCCTTATGAACGCACCAGCTACATTCGTACGCATGATGCGTAGAATTCTATCCTATCGGTCAGATGTCATTGCGTACATAGATGACATCTGTCTTTTCAGCGATACTTGGGAAGATCACTATTCAGGGTTAGTTGAATTGCTATCTACTCTACGCGAGTATAACCTGACAGCGAAACCATCTAAAGCCTGTATTGGTTTTAGTGAAATTTCTTTTTTAGGTCACCGTGTCGGCCATGGTTTCCTAAAAACAGAGGACCATAATACAAGTAAAATACTTAACATTTCTATTCCTAAGACTAAAAAGCAAGTGCGAAGTCTCTTAGGCCTTATACAATTCTATGGACAATTCATTCCGAATCTGTCCTCAATCATGGCACCTCTTTCTACCTTGCTAAAGAAAGGGTCTCCTAATAGTCCATTGGACTCAAGAATGTCAATCCTCTTTGGATAAGATTAAAACTATGTTTTCTACTACACCTATTTTAGTGTTGCCTACTAAAGATAAGACATTTGTTCTTCGTAGTGATGCTTCATCCCCTGGGATTGGAGCGGCACTAATGCAAGATTACTCTGGAACTCTGCATCCTGTAATGTATATTTCCAGAAAGCTTAATATGATAGACAATGGCCTCTATCTTGTGCAGGGAGTCTGCTGCCAACTTTCTGGATCACGCAGTACTCAGACCGGACGATGCAATATCACCATCTATACCACAGTCCCTGAAAGTGAAGGTTATGCATCCTTCTTACTAACTAGTATACAGTATTATTCCACACAGAAGTACATGACAGTACAAACAAACATAAAGTTCAGCACTTTAGGCCAACTGCTAGCTTTTCATGTGACAATATACACCAGTATTCCTCTCCCTAATGGTTACAACGCCTCTGCAATTCCAGCTGTAATCCCTTCCATACAATAGGATAGGTGTTATGTTACTATATGGCAATCCAATATATATATATATGCAGTTATACTCCTCTCTGACAATCTTTTACATGGTGGAGCAATATCTAGGCTTTGCCTCATGTTTGCTACTGAACCACACACATACAGACATAATTTATCATTTCACATTCAATTTTCATATAAAATACAGATTAAAAATGTCTAGCTTACCACAATTCGTAAGGAAAACACACTAAAGATGACTGGCACAGTTTGATCTGCGGTATGTCCAAGCTGTTATCATATATTTAATTTTGGATAACACTGCCTGATCTCATCTCTCAAGATGTGTAACGATATGGCGTCCCCTCTAAGATTTCTTCTGCCAATATCCAGTGTACTGACCAATCGTTTTGAATATATTCAAAAGAGTACCCAGTCATTCCAACATTTCATTCACTTCTACTCCGTTTCTAGGCATTTATTTGTTATTCATAGGTCACCCAATCCAATTTCTTTTAACTTCAAAGTTCAGCCAATGGCCTCCCACGTACTATCTTAGACTTTCTGTCACTACTATGTTTCACAAAAGTCAGGGATTTCCATCCCAAGCAGATATGACCAAACCTGACAGTATCTCTGTTCTCTATATGTTTTATTACCAATATCTAATTATCTAATGGACTTGTTAGATAATTTATTACATATTCCTAGTCCACTAGCCTTCCTGTACACGAATATATGATTTTCAAGGGGCTAAGTGGTGTAGTTAAGAATATGATCTTTTTTCGATGTTAAGTGTTTAATTTCAACTACCACCTGTTCAGTCCTTTACGACTGTACTATCAGTATAAAGTCAGGAGCCCTACGTAAATATCAGGTTTCCTAATAAGAATTAAACCTGTTTTCAAAACTTAACATCGTATCATTAGTTTTTTTCATCACTGTTTATTTGAAAAAAATCAGGCCATGCCCACGGCGAGTTGGTTTATTGTTAGACACACAGCGAGTGGCTTGCGCTACTGTGTTCCATGGTCCGTCTACCTCTCTCTGCTTTTTTTCTTCTAAGCCCGTCTGTCTTTCCAAGGCTAACCTTGTGCGCAATTTTGCACTAGTGTTAGTTTTTAAAATCAAGGTCGTTCCGAAGATTTTACTACACATTCTATTTTTAGAACTACGGTTATCGCCGTATTGTTAGGCTCAAGCATTTTATTTAGGAACGAACGAATTAGGACAATTAGAAATCTTGTGTTAGCCATTACGGCGTTATACAACTAAGGCGTTATCTATACTGGGAACGCACTGGTCTTTCTCCATTCTTCTTCCTATCGTATTATTTTGTTCTGCTTTACATTTATGTTCTAATTTATATATGGGTATTATAATTTTTCACCACACAGTGGTTGCAGTATGGTGCATGGTATGAGGACCATTTATGAAAGTATGTAGCTTTTGGTTGCTGTTTTATTGTTCTGACTTGACATTTGAAATGAAGATTCTGATTTTTTAGTTGGACTTGATTTCTTTATATTTCCAAATATTTCCCAATGCAATGAAAGCTCCTTTAGCCTTTTGTATTCTTATCTTGATATCAATTTCCTGTCCCTCCAACAGTGTCTGTATTACTGTCAAGGTATACGTAGGATTCTACATCTTGTAAGGGTGATTCTTCAATAGCAATCTCGTTATCTTTCCGGCATTTATTCTCATTATCGTTGACTTCTCCCTGTGTATTTTTAGACCCACTTGCTGCGACCTCTCATTGAGTATTTTCACTTTGTCTTGCTTCTGATTATAGTGATGGGGCAGATAAGAACCAGGATATTGGCAAAATCTAGATGATTAAGCAGTTTAGTCAGAGACAGATTGATTGTGAGGAAGCTTTTTTTTTTTTTAAATGATGAAACATACTGTTCCATTTCTTCAGCTTTTGATGGTCTATAAATAGGATATATAAGAGCTACAATTTTAGACAATATGTTCAGTTGTTACTGTTTGTTTATGGTATTTTCTGTGCTGGCCAACTACTATATTTAGGGTAAATGAAAATTTCCTACTTGTATTTATACTGTAAAAGAAGCAGGTGGTGGTGTGATGATGAAAGCTTGGAATATGTGGGTATATTAAATTTACTAGTTGACAATAACAATTTGTATTATTTGATCTTTATTAGTTATTTACATTCTTATACTTTTACTAACTGCTGTATATTTTAATTTGGTTGAAATGAGAACAGTGAGACGTGTGTTCGAAGCGGCCATGAAAAAGAATTCACAGATGGAGTAATTAGGGGTAAGGGTTAGGAATCATAAACCTAAACAATAACCCTAATGACGTGAGTGACTAATTTGGTTAACACTGAATGTACATCCCACTGCTCTTTATTTCAATCTGATAATTTGTGTTCTTGTTTGGCAAGGAAGAACATTCCAGCACCTCTGATTCATGATATACAGAGCTTCTACAAGTCTTGCAGAAATTATGTGAGGACAGCAAACCATAAGTCAGAAGAGTTCAGGACCACCACTGGTGTAAGTCAGGGTGATATCCTGTCACCTTATCTTTTCATACTCCTCATGGACGATGTCATCAAGGCATGTAAGGAGAGAACACGAAAGTATTCAGTGGGGTACTGGAAGATGAGACAGGTCTGTATTTCAGAGCTGGCATTTGCTGATGATGTTGCCCTGATTGCTAAATCAGAGGCACATCTCCAATCCAACCTGCAAGTCTGGAAGGAAGAGCTGGAGAAGAGAGGGATGGTCATAAGCAGCTCTAAAACAAAATCCATGGTGATATCACGAGAAGACATCAGATTAAGCTGGGAGAACAGGTTCTGGAGCAGGTCAACCACTTTAAATACCTTGGAGCTATTATAGACCGAAAGGGAGGCATCAAAGAAGTGTTGGCCACTCGAAAAGCAGCAGCTGGGAGACTTTTTCAGGCCGTAAATCAAGGATTCCTCAGCAAGAGAGAGGTTGGTAAGAAAACGAAGATGGCTGTATACCGCTCCACCTATGTCCCAGTCTTGACATATGGATGCGAGTCATGGGCAATGACTACAACCCCCAAAAGCCAGATCGAAACCTCAGAAATGAGGTATCTGTTGAAGGTGGTTGAAGTAACAAGAAGAGACATGGTCTGCAACCAGACGATACGTCAAGGCCTAAAATCCCACCCCCTGCAGACCCAAGTAGAACAGTCCCAACTAAGATGGTTTGGCCATGTCTGCAGAATGGGAGAAGATCGGCTACCATGACAAGCATGGGAAACAAAGAACCAGGGATCCAGAACCCCAGGATGACCCAGAGTCCACTGGGAGGACAACATTAGACAATCTTTGAAGGACCGAGGACTAGAATGGAACCAGGCCAGGAGGAAGACAGCCGATAGGATAGTCTGGCGCTCTCTCTTTCAAACCTCTACACCTCATGGTAGAAGGGGAACGACTAAGTAAGTAAGTTAAATACTGTTCGACTTACAATTAGCATTCATACCCTCTGACATTTGCGGGAGACTGAGCACTTATGGGTTTGCTTGGAGTGCAATGACGTCTATTCTGATCAACAACAACCGTTTGACTATATTGTGCAACTGTTTAGATCTATCAATTCTCAACACCTGTTCTATACAGTAGTGTTGATTATCCGAACTAACTGGGACCAAGGTTGATTCAATTAATCAAATAGTTTGGATAATCAAGCATACATGAGAATACCCAGTTTACACAAAACAAAGTGTAAGTAGACCTACAATTAAGGTCACAGGAGACTGTCCCGCGTCCATACAGCTAAATCACATATTGGCTAAAGCCAAAATTTGATTTTTAGCTCCTGTAATGAAAAATTAAGACTATTTCTATGCAATACTGCACATATCGTCGAATAACCAATCGGAAAAGAATACATTAAGCGACAGGAGTAATACATCAGCACAACAATTAGTGCACTAAAAGTAGACATTGTAAGTTTTTGTTTCTGGCAGCGGCAGTCGTTCGGATAATTGATAGTTCAGATAACTGACATTCGGATAATCAACATTCTACTATAGCTATGGGTAAATTCTGTGCACATAAACAATATATTATTGGATTCTCCATTGTTCATCCCTCTTATATTTTAATAGGAAATACTGCATATTATTGCCTTTTTGACATTCTGCACAGTAAGGTTCTTCTATTCTAAAAAAGCCCATTTCCAGTTGTAGTCTGAGAAGTTTCTTATTGCTGGGAATTTTTAATTCCCTACATACTTGGCATGCTCTTGCTGCAACTTTGCACATCTTATATGCATGTTTTCCTTTCAGATTTTTTAACCGATGCTACTGTCAATTAATCTTTTGTTGAGCATGAAAACATGCCTTCTTACTGTGAGTCGGCTAATATGAAGACAGTGGAACGGTATGTCCAATTTTTCCCAAATGTCTATCAATCCCTAGCCAGGGATCCAGACCTCGAGGACGACCCAAAGTCCGCTGGGAGGACAACATTAGACAATCTTTGAAGGACTGAGGACTAGAATGGAACCAAGCCAGGAGGAAGACAGCCGATAGAATAGTATGGCGCTCTCTCTTACAAACCTCTACACCTCACGGTAGAAGAGGAACTAATAAGTAGTAGTAGTAATAAGGGGTTAGGAATTCTAAACCTCAACTCTAACCTTAATTCAAACCCAGTTGAAATGAAGAAGTGGACTGTGTGTTCAATATGGCTTCAACAAAAAAATGAGAGACGCAGTAAAAAGGGGTAAGAGCAGCGTTGCCACCCCTAGGTGGATTCACCTAGATCTAGGTTTTTTTGGTCCCTAGGTGTCATTTTCCTTCATTAGTTGAAGAACGCCACCTAGATTTCGCCAAAATTCGTCCAAAGTGGCCCAAAAATCACGCAACGTAGCCCCCCACAGTAGCCCAATTCTAGGTCTTTTTTTTCCAAAATTTAGAGTGGCAACGCTGGGTAAGAGTTAGGTTTAGATATCGTAAACCTAACCCAACACCTTAATCCTAACCATAAAAACGTTGGTGACTTACTAGGATGACATCCAAGAACTCAGTCCCCTGTTCTTCATTTCAACCAAGCAGTAATACGGGGTAAGGGTTAGGGCTCCTAAACCTAACTCTGATGCCATCCCTAACGACTTATTAGTATGACATTAAAAACAAGATCCGTTGTTCTTCATTTCAACCAGCCGCCGGGACCTCAAGACGCAGCAATAGAGACCGCAGTCAGCGACTCATAGCTTGACTGCCTGCGTCAGGACCAGCGAACCAGAGCTGGTCAAGACCGCACTCCACCTCCACGTGGTGGTCCTGGAAACAGTCTGCAGCTGTGCAGGCTGGCTGAGCGAGTGTGGATCGAAATGGGAAGGCAAACCCGGTCCTAAAAATGCCGTGCAGAAGTCGGATGTGTCGACCGAAAGGTGCAGATATCACAGCTACGTTGTAAACTGACACAACGCAACCACCGTCCTTTTCAGGGCGAACGAAGAAGAAGAAGAAGAAGAACCAGCCGCCGGATCGATAGACAATTGAGTGAAAATCGGACACACGTTTCACTCCTGTTCATATCAACGCCATAGGTAGGCTAATCAAAAGAGATCATGCAACTCGCTGCCTAAGCTGTCCTAGCTAATTTCAACCATTATACCAGCAAAAATACCTTCCTGCTATGCAAGCCTAAAATTCACAGCACAATGTTTCTCTCTCCGTCAGCTGTTCTTATTATTCCATGTTTGTTCCCTACTAGTAGTCAGCACCTGGGAGGGTTCTACGGATGTTGTGATTGTTTTCAGTGTTGCCACAGCTGGTTTTTTTTTTACTAGATCTGGGTGTTTTGGCTTCCGTCTGGGTATCTGGGTATTATTTTTCCAAATCTGCATTAATCTGGGTATATTTGACAATTGGCATTTACAACGTATGTATATTATGTGCACTGAGCATTATACATTATATTTATATTATAATTAAATGTAAAAAAATTATGTGCTATATATTTTTTTATTCCACTTAAATTTAATCCTTGTTTTTAACCACATCAATGACATTGTTTTTTGACTCTTTTACATCAACTATCTATTACCTGTTATTCTGTTAATGGCTGTCATCTACAATACTCAGTCATTTTGGCGATGTGTTTTAAAGTATTCTTTTTAAATTTTAGACTTAAGCAGATAAACAGCATATCGTTTTTTTGTTATTATAAGATTTTAAAATGAGCGATGATGAAGGTACGCTAGGTAGTTGTAGCAGCATGACGACACACACGTCACCTCACTCCTCAGCATGCATCGAAAGAGTGTTTTCAAGGTTAACATAGTTTAAACTAAACAAACCAACAAGCTTTTGTGTGAAACAGTTTCCAATCGAATACTAGCCAAGCAAGCAGTTGCCAAAGATGGAGTTTGCCATAAGTTTAATCCAAGTAAAAGCGTGGTTGAAGATGTGCGTGAAAGACGTTGTTGGCAGAAATATTCAAAGATTTTGGAACTCCACAATCAAGATTCCACGTTGTCAATTCATGCATATGATCTTTACGAAGGAGAAGTTTTCGACATGGATGCCGAGTCGCTGACAAAAGACAATTTTCAATTGTATCAAGTTACAACTAACATTTTATATTTGATTTGATGAACATTTTGTTAATGTAACTACTGTAAGTATCTCATTTTCAAGAGTTCATATATTGGGACGTTAATAAAATCATTTTTATATAATTGTGAATTTTTGGTAATTAAAAAATAAAATAAAAATGAAGAAAAAATAAAAATTGGTAGCACACAGCTTATTTGTGCTAAAGCTGCACTAAAAGATTGTGTAAGCATCGTCTATCTGGGTATTTCTGGGTTTTTTTTTAAAGAAGAAAATCTGGGTTTATCTCTAGAACTTGAGTGGCAACCTTGATTGTTTTTATTGTTGGTCCTTACAAAAACTAGAATGGGCAGTGTTGCGAAATTCGAAATAACAATTGGAAAACTAGTTTGCGCAATATTTGTCAATAACGTTTGAAGGCCTATGTCGATTTTTAAATCTTCAAAATCTTTTTCTGGAAAAGCTAAAGCTCTGAAATCACATATCTTACTGTAATAAACTACAAAGGAAGACCGGACTTGGCCGTACCTGGGGGAAAAGGGGAAGGGGGGGGGGGTATGTAATGTCCACGTCACACAGCGAGAGACAAAAAGGGGAGGGGGGGGGTCTAAAATTGTGACGAAGTGTGACGATAGGGGGAGGGTTCTGAAAAATGTGACGTCACACAGCAAAATACGAGTAAGAATTGCTTCTTTCATAATAGATGTCGGAACAACATAGATTGTGTAACCTCCATTATTTTTTTTTTTTTTTTTAATATTAATGAAGAAAAATATCCTGTTCAACATCTGATGGGTTATTATTAGGATATATATTGTTTTCAATTCCAATTAATATGAACAACTGCCGATATGAGAAAGTGGCATCACATTTGTCAAATCATTGTAAATAGGGACAATCACAATTGTGCTTATATGTTAAATAAATAAAAGTAAACACAAAAAAAACAAAACAAACAAACAAACAAAATCAAGAAGAAACTCTGAACAAGAATAATATTAAAGTGGAGGGGTGTAAAGGCCTGGTGGTTCCAGTTATATAACTGACTTTAACAGATATTTAATTGACTTTCATCTGTTAAAAGTCATATGCATTGTAAGCAAGTATCAGACCTTCACATTCCCAGCACCTATATATTAACATGTGTTCGTGTTAAATATTGTTTGACTATATTATGCAGTTCCCTAGGTCTGTCTATTCTTAACACCTCTTCTATATTTATAGGTAAGTTGGATGCTTGCAAATAATCTAATATTGGTATTCTCATTTGTTCATACCTCTTACATTTTAACAAGAAATGTTCTATATTATTGTCTTGAAGACACCCTGCACAGTAAGGTTCTTCTATTCTGAAATAGCCTTTTCCCAGCTGTAGTCTCCTAGCCTACTTCTATCCGCAATAGTTAACAATATTTGACGACTTATATATAAGGATAATATTATTCTGCATGTTAACGCTATAGAATATGTAATGGAAATTTATATCTTCACGCCGTTGGTGGAGCGGTTGTAGTGAAGCAATAATGTGTGATCCTGCAGACTGGTGGGAAATAAATAAATAAATAGTGGTGACTTTATTCCAGGCGCTTAGCATTTGATGCCACTCGTAAGTAAACATATATCGAGTCCTGGGTAAGCCACTCACGTCTGTAGTTTTTCTGTTGTCTAGTGTTCTACTTCTTTATTTCTTACGAGTGCCTGAAAACATACCTTTATGTTTCATCATAATCATCATCATAACCCTCCACTCCCAAAGGAGCATAGGCCTTCAACAAACACATGCCAAGTCCTCCTGTCACGTGCCATCATCTCAAGTTCTTTCCACGTTCTCCTCATCATTTTCACCTCTGTTTCCAGCTCTCTTCTCAATGTGCTTCTTGGTCTACCTCTGCGTCTCTTGCCCTGAGGGTTCCAGAACAAGGACTGCCTTGTAATGCTATCAACAGGTTTCCTCAGTGTGTGTCCTATCCATCGCCATCGTCTTCTTCTCATCTCTTGTTCCACTGGCACTTGTCTAGTTCTTGTCATCAGTTCCACGTTGGTAACCTTGTCATACCATTTTAATCCCTCTATCCTACGCAAGTACCCATTTATGAAAGTCTGTAGCTTTTTGGTTGTTGTCTTTGTTGTTCTCCATGTCTCAGAGCCATACAATAGGACTGACTTCACATTTGAGTTGAAGATTCTTATTTTCGTGTTGGATCCGATTTCTCTTGATCTCCATATATTTCCCAATGCAATGAAAGCTCCTCTTGCCTTTTGTATTCTTATTTTGATATCGCTGTCTGTCCCTCCAACTTTGTCTATATTACTGCCAAGATATGTGTACGATTCTACTACTTGTATTGGTGTTTCTTCAAGTTCAACCCTGTTATCATTACCTGCATTTATTCTCATTATTTTTGTCTTTTCCCTGTGTATTTTCAGACCCAATTGCTGTGACCTCTCATAGAATGTTTTCAATTTGTCCTGCATCTGATTACGGTTATGGGACAGAAGAGCTAAGTCATCAGCAAAATCCAGATCATCCAACTGCTTAGTCAGAGTCCACTGGATTCCATTTCTGTTATGTGTTGTCGATGATCTCATAACCCAGTCTATTGCTAGTAAGAAAAGAAATGGAGACAAGAGGTATCCCTGTCGCACTCCTGTTCTTATCCCAAACGGTTCTGTAAGCTGTCCTTCGTGAAGAACTCTGCATGTCATGTATTGATATGTTTTCTTTATTAAATTAATGATCTTCAGGGGAACTCCATAATGCCTCAACAATTTCCAAAGTGATTCTCTGTCTACACTGTCAAATGCCTTTTCGTAGTCCACAAATCCGATGTATAGTGGTGAATTCCATTCCAGACTTTGTTCAACTATTATTCTCAAAGTGGCTGTCTGGTCTGTACATGATCTGTTTTGTCGAAAACCTGCTTGTTCATCTCTCAGTTTCTTGTCTATGGACTCTTTTAATCTCTCAAGGATAATCCTGTTTAATACTTTTCCTGGCACTGATAGTAACATTATTCCTCTATAATTTGTGCACTCTTGTAAATTTCCCTTCTTAGGCGTAACCAGATATCCTTCCTTTCATTCTGCTGGTATCTCTTCCTTTTCCCAGACTTTACCAAGTAATTTATATACCATCTCTGTAGCCGTGTTGATATCTGCTTTTATTATGGCCTCTGCTGGAATGCCATCAGGTCCAGCCGCTTTTCCATCTCTTAGAAGCTTTATGACTTTCTTTATTTCTTCCTTCGTTGGTCTTTTACCGTTAATTTGTAGCTCTTCGTCTGCTGGCTGGATGTCCGGGGGGTTTTGTGGAGTTGGTATATTGAGAAGGTCACCAAAATATTCTGTCCACTTCTTCATTTAGAGACCCCGATGCCATCACAAGAACAGCTATGCTTTGGACCCCTGAAGGAAAACGAAAGAGAGGCCGACCAAAAACAACCTGGCGGAGGACTGTGGAGGCTGAGATGCAAAGAATAAACCAGAGTTGGGGCATTGTACGAAGGATGGCCACCGACCGAGCAAAGTGGAATCATTTTGTTGTTGCCCTACAAGATGCCACTAGGCGTGATGGCTACTGACTGCTTTGACGGTCGGTGGCTAAGGATCAAAGAAGAAGAAGAAGACTTCTTCATTTGTTCCTGTATATTGCTGAGCAGTTTCCCATTCTTGTCTTTTATGAGGCAACTTGTTTGCTTGCATTTCCCTGTTAGCTTCTTTGTGCTGCTGTACAGTTCTCTCATATTTCCTTTGGCTGCAGCATCTTTTGCCTCTCTTGCCAACTCCTCAATATACTTCCTCTTGTCTCTTTTGATACTTCTTTTTACGTCTTTGCTTGCTTCTGTGTAAACTTCTTGAGCCTTGGCTTTGGAACTTCTGGTTTTGTTTGTGTTTAAATCTGCTTTCTTGTTTTTCTGTCTTTTATCTTATTTATGGTTTCAGTTGTTATCCATGCTTTTTGTTGTCGTTCCCTTTCCCCCAGTATTTCTTCACATGTCTCATTCCATACAGTTTTGACCTGCTGCCAATAGTCTTCTGTATTCTCTACATCTTCCAGCTGTTGGAGCACTTGGAATTTGTTGGATACTGTGACCGCAAATTTGTCTCTTGTTTCTTGATTTCTTGGATGTCCTACATTAAATTGTTGTCTATAATTTTGCATTGTTGCATATCTCTTGAGTTTCATTTTTACTTTGGCTATCAGAAGGTGGTGATCTGATGCCACATCTGCTCCTCTATATACCTTTACATCCTGCAATGATGATCTAAACTTCTTGTTTATGCATATATGATCAATCTGATTTTCTGTTCTATGGTCTGGTGATATCCATGTTGCCTTGTGTATTCTCTTATGTGGAAATATGCTTCCTCCTATAGCCAGTTGATTTGAAGCACAGAAGTTTGAGAATAGTTCCCCATTTTCATTCATTATTCCTAGCCCATGTTTTCCCATGACTTCTTCAAATCCGGTATTGACTGTACCTATCTTTGCATTCATGTCACCCATCAAAATTGTGATGTCTCTTCTTTTTACTTTATCCATAATTTCCTGTAGTCTAGTATAAAATGCTTCTTTCACCGACTCTTCTTTGTCATTAGTTGGTGCATACCTTTATGTTTGTGTAATATTTATTTGCTGTTTACAGGCCTCGGGTTTCCCGTCCTTATGTGTTATAAATGTTTATACAATACCAAAAACCTACCCTCTGTTCTATACTTAATGTTCTTAAGTCTACTATCATTTACTAGACACAGTATTAAGGTCTTTGTCTTGTGTGGACTGACCTATACTGTATAATAGGGGATCAACAGAAGTGATTGCGTCATTAATATGCTGGGCTGCGCATTGTAAACTTCCGGTGTTGTGTCTTGCGGTTCGCACTAATGACCAGTCATCGAAGCATCATTTTTTTGGTGATGCCTAGATGGCCGGGAGGATAGTGTGATTCGCTTGCATAGCTAGGCGGGGTTGTCGCACGGAAGGTCCGGGGTTCGAGTCCTGGGTAAGCCACTGACGTCTGTTGTTTTTCTGTTGTCTAGTGTTCTACTTCTTTATTTCTTACGAGTGCCTGAAAACATACCTTTATGTTTGTCTAATATTTATTAACATATTGAGAGCCACTGACTCAATACTTAATTATAGATGTGACAGCGGCCATCCCCCGGGAAACGGCTTTGACAGGTCGGCTAAACCAGGTGAGGGTAGCCGACAGGTTATAAACCTTCGGTGAGTTAAGGTCTGCCTACCCATGCATGCGAAGACTGGATTCGATAGACTGCGCGGAAGAAACCACCTGTTGGTTCAACGGGCATGACGGCGATTACCAGCAACGCGCTGTGGAGCGTAAGGAGCACGGCGAGGCACGTAGAAAGCCCTGGTCATCCACTGCACCTGACTTCATCTCCAGTCGTCTTGACTTGTCTTGCCACTGGGTTCAGATGGACCCAGGCGAGAGAGTGAGGTCGACGAATTGCGCAACTCTTCCTCACTTTAAAACAAATCACTGCGCAAGTCACTCTTTCATCCACTCATCCATCCACTCACAACAAGTCCTGTGGCGATGGGCAAGCGGCAGGCGTGGGTACGCTGGCAGTCGTAGTCGCAGACCTACACACTTGCGGCTCAGGTCATATGGTCGTCTTCCACTGATCAGAGCAGCAGTGGATTCGGCAGCCCCCTGAGTGACTGAGCAGCCCTTTTTAGGAAAGCACTGCTCATCTCCATGGCATGAGGAAGGGGCTAGAAAAGGTGCCCTAAACATTGCCTGCTCCACCATTACCTAACCAGCTTTCCGCGATTGGTGGGTACCCTACTTCGGCGGGCGACATATAAGAAAAAGAAAGGAAAGATTTTTCCCCCTCATTCTAGGCGCATGGAATGTGCGCACTCTCCTTGACAAAGACTTTAACGCAAACAGACCTGAGAGACGAACTGCCCTGATTGGGAGAGAACTGGCCAGATACAACATTGACATAGCAGCACTGAGTGAAACTCGACTTGCAGGCAAGAACCATCTGTGCGAAAAGGGTGCAGGTTATACATTCAATTGGAGCGGAAGAGGAACTGAAGAAAGACGAGAAGCAGGGGTTGGATTTGCAATCAAAACAGCAATTGTCGGCAAGTTAGCGGGGCCCCCGAAGGGAATAAATGATCGACTCATGACGGTCAAGATCCCCCTGCTTTATGGAAGGAAACATGCCACCATCATTAGCGCGTATGCACCAACTATGACAAACCAGGATGACGTCAAGGATAAGTTTTACGAAGAACTACATGCAGTCATTGCATCAGTTCCTAAAGCAGATAAGCTCATCATTCTTGGTGACTTTAAGGCAAGAGTAGGCTCAGATAACATCTCCTGGAATGGCATTACCGGAAAGTACGGCGTGGGTCGCTGTAACAGCAATGGACTTCTTCTCCTCCAGACTTGAGCAGAACATGACCTCCTTGTCACCAACACTCGCAACAGGACCTCCTGGATACACTCTCGCTCAAAGCATTGGCACCTAATTGACTATGTAATTGTTAGGAAGAAGGACAGGCAAGATGTCCGGGTGACCAAGTCCATGTGTGGTGCCGAATGCTGGACTGATCATCGTCTCATTGTGTCTAAACGTAAAATTCGTATGCAACCAGCCAGGGGAAGAAAACTAAAAAAAAGGCTGGATGTCACCAAACTAAAGAAGATAAAAAGCAAACAGTCATTTACTGACACACTAGAAGACCGTCTCAAATCTATCTCGTTAGACGGCCAAAGTGTGGAAACAAATTTGGCAGCCCTAAGTGAACAGATCTACAACACTGCTACAGAGGTCCCGGGTCCCGCCATCAAGAAACAAAATGACTGGTTTGGTGAGAACTCAGATGATATAAAGAAGATGTTGGCTGAGAAACACCATCTCCATAAAGCATATTTAAATGATCCAAAATCTACATCAGAAAGACGCTTTCAACAACATGCGTAGAATCGTCCAACATAAACTACGTCAGTTGCGGGATTCATGGCTGAGTAATAAAGCAGATGAGCTCCAAGGCTTTGCTGACAGCCATGACTTGAACATTTTTTACCATGCACTCAAAGCGGTCTATGGTCCAACATCATCAGGATCATTTCCCCTCCTTAATGCAGATGGAAAAACACTAATTACAGATAAGGAAAAAATTCTCCAACGCCGGGTCGAACATTTTAATAATATTCTGAACCAGTGTCACAGAGAGTTATGATCATTAAATTCTCTATATACTCTTCTTTTCTTCACCCGTGTCCTCTATTTTATTATCATTCTTTACCCTTTTCCTGTATTTTTCGCACTCATTCGTTTGCGAAAAATATTTTCTTCCCCATTCTCAACTTTACCGTTTTCTTTCTCATACTGGTAAACGCATTTATGACATAACGTGTAAGTCTCTGTACCAGAGAGAGAGAGAGAGAGAGAGAGAGAGAGAGAGAGAGAGAGAGAGAGAGAGCGTTAAAATGCATTCTATTGCATTAGGTGTCAGTTTACGAAACTGTGAATATTCGCTTTCGCCAGACCTATAGGCGACATTTTGTCTGAATTTTCACCTGCCACAACGAGTTGCATCGGCTGAGCGCTCATGTGAGGCGCGATAACCGACATCTCCTCGGCGCAGTTTGAGACATTTGTCTGGAAATCCCAGCTGACAAGGCACTCACTGTTGGCTTTGGTCAGCGTGAGGTGTGAAAACGCATGAGTGTCAGTTCATGGTAGTCTTCTAGTTTATGTAAGGTGTTTAAGAATGAGAAGGGGAGATTATTTCGTTTTGCGAAATAAGTTGGGACCCCTTTGTCCTGGTTTAAGATATTTACCGGAGTTTGAGACTAGATTTTATTCATTCTTTAAATTCGCAGTAGACAGGTTGTTCGTGAATAGAATAAGCTGTATAGCGAATCCCTAGTTTGTTCGGAAATTTACCGAGCTCTAGACTTCAAATAAATATACCAGCGTATAATTCTAAAGTGTGCGATTACCTGTAGTTCTGTGTTGAGGTATATATTATTAGGGGAGCCGCGCTGGTGTAATGGCTACGACGTTGTACTGGCGACCAGGTGTTCATGGTTCAAACCCGGCCGTCGGCGTTTGAAGAAATGTTTACGACCGGAAATTTGACTGAACAATCTGAACGGCTCCTGCACATAAATCCCGTGTGGATGGGAAGGAGCGAAGCTCCTGACCGGGTTGGAAGGAAAGTCCACTGACCCCCCAGCCTCGCAATGACATGTCATTGGGCCGAAAGAGCCGGAAAGCTCGAGTGCCGCTGGTTATAGAAAAAAAATATATATATATTATATTAAGTATCTAATATTTTGTGAAATGTTTAAAGTGATAATCGCTTATTTCATATTTCACTAGTTAGATTTGGTGCAGAGTGCTTAATTTATGTAGTCTGTATTATTTTATAGTGACGAGTTACAGTGTAAAACAGAAACTCAGTCGGCTATTAAGGAATTTAATTTTACTGCTAAATAATCAGACGAGGTAAATTTTTCAAACTAACTTATAAATGCTAGATGCCTCATGAGTGTTGACGGAATACGTAGGTATTCCTAATTCATGTTGATTGATTTTTATATATAACTTATTTCACGGGAAAGTTTAAATGATAAGTCAAGCTGTACGCTTGCAATTTTAAAATGTAAGTTATAAGGAGTCCCTAGTATGTATAATTATTTTATATGTGTTTTTCCTCTATTTGGTAGCAGATCGCTTTGTGTGGATTTTTAACAATGGTATAAGCGCTGTACCGTTCAGAAAGCAATGGCAAACTACTAAATGACAAAAAATTGCCTAGAAAAATTACAAACAGCCAATAAAAGCTGGGGTTGATTGCCACGTCCTGTAAAGGATAAGCAACTAACTTTTTTTCCCTCTATTCAGTGAATACTGGGGTTAACCCAAAACTTTGCCAGCGTTAAGTACGGATGAGTGATATCTTGAAGAACTAAAACATTTTCCTTGAAAAAAAAACCCGGGGGCATAATCTTTACAAGTACCCTATAGGTTAAATGAAGTAACAGGCCTATCGCGCCATATTTAATTCTTCCTGAGAAACAACTCAAGTACATTTTTAGCCCATGTGGCAAGTAACATATTAACGTCAGTAACATTCCGACGGAGTTTTGACTAGTGATGTGGTGACCAAATATAGTCCTATCCTGAAAGAAGACACCGACCTGACATTCCTCATTTCTAGAATACCTAACCTAGTGACACTGTGCTCGTTGTTAATGTTCGTGCCTGGACCATTTTTAAAATGTGACTTAGACAGACATTCGAAAAAATAAGAACACCCAAGGAATCGTTCCCTGAAGCAGAGAATTTCAACCCGTCTTTTTGGAACTGGGGATTTCTTGGTCAAGACTGCATTTGACGAGTCTGTATGTGAATGTCCCTAAGAATTATGTTCCAGATGCTGCGAACAAAGCTGTAAGTATGCAAGAGAGTACGTGGCCGCGGCTGAATGAATAGAGTGACTGCAGGTCTGAGTGATTCATTATTATTGTATTTTGGCCCTCATTTTGCTGTCTTAACTTTCTTTATGCAAGTATTGCTAACCATATTTCCCTTAAAATTGAGCAGAGATATCAAGTCGGTCCATGCCTTAAAAGGGGGAAATATTAGACAAAATTATATGTATCTGTGTCTCTTTGGGGCTATCACTGTCTTCTAACGGGACTGTGAGCTATACATCGAGGGGAAGGATCCTACCAACGGGTCTATCATTTCTTGTAGCAATTCCTTGATTTTTATGACTACAGTATTTGTATATGCTTTGATGTAATTTTTATATGTTGTGAGAGAAGTTTGTTATGATAATTAAACTACTCAATAATTATTCCAGCGTGTCGGTCAGTTTCGTTCCAAAATATCTATATACTCACTGTTATAGTTTTCCCACGTCTGTGTGTTTAACTGTCGTCACTTGAATGTGCGTGCACGTGAGTGAATAGAGATATATTAATATATATATATACGTGTTTAGACTGTCTGACTCCTATAAATCTGTCGTAGAAGATAGGCAAAGAGAGAGAAGATTTCTCGATCTCAGATACAGCCTCTATCACATTCTACCATCTCACTCGTGGAAATCTATTTCTATTATCATCTCTCACTGCGACTATCACTCATTCTAATCTATTCAGAAGGGACCAACCCAAGTCTTAATTCCCCTATCAAAAATCTACGACAACCAGCCGTCATCTATTAACGATGAAGCCATCATCCGCCTGCCCCAAATTCCTATAAATGAAGCACTAGATGATATACCAACTCTGGAGGAAACTCAAAAAGCGATTCGTCAACTTTCTAGTGGAAAGGCCCCAGGCCCCGATTCAATTCCTGTTGAGGTCTATAAAGATGGCGGTACAGTTCTGATAGAGAAACTTCACACGATCTTCCAGCAAATGTGGCAGAGTGAGACCATCCCACACGATTTCAAAGATGCGTCCATTATGCATCTATTTAAACGTAAAGGTAATCGCCAAGACTGTAACAATCATCGAGGCATCTCTCTATTATCAATCGCTGGGAAGATATTCGCCAGAATCCTTCTGAATCGCCTTACGGCTCATCTTGACAAATGTCTTCTACCTGAAAGTCAGTATGGATTCCGGAAAGAACGTGGAACCACCGATATGGTGTTCGCTGCAAGACAGCTGCAAGAAAAATGCCAAGAACAGCACTGTGACCTGTACACAGTTTTCATCGACTTGACAAAGGCGTTTGACACGGTCAGTAGAAAGGATCTATGGAAGATCATGGCAAAATACGGCTGCCCAAAGAAATTCATCACAATAGTGCAGCAACTGCATGATTGAATGCAGGCTAGAGTTCAGGAAAACGGTGAGCTATCGGAGCCCTTCCCCGTCTCAAATGGAGTTAAACAAGGGTGTGTACTTGCACAGACTCTGTTCAGTATCATGTTTTCTGCTATGCTGACTGATGCTTTCAAGGCTGGGACACAGGAATCGACATCAGATATCGTATTGATGGAAAATTGTTTAACCTTAGGAGGCTTCAAGCAAAAACCAAGGTCAAATCACACACCATCAGAGATCTTCTGTTTGCTGACGATTGTGCCCTCAATGCTGGCTCAGAGGCTGATCTGCAGCATAGCGTGGATAGATTCTCCGAAGCCTGTTCCAACTTTGGACTTACCATCAACACGGAGAAAACAGAAATCATGTACCAACCAGCTCCTGGCGCAATTTATACTGAGCCAATCATCAAGGTAAATGGTGAGAAACTGAATGTTGTGAACAGATTCACATACCTTGGTAGCACACTATCCCAGAACATCGTCATTGATGATGAGGTGAACACCAGGATCTCCAAAGCCAGCAGCACATTTGGCAGACTATACACCAACGTTTGGCATCGAAGTGGCATTAGTCTACAGACAAAGGTGAAGGTGTACAGAACTGCGGTACTTCCAGTGCTGCCTTATGCAAGTGAAACATGGACTGTATACAGGCGCCACGTAAAGAAGCTAAACCACTTCCATACAGTCTGTCTCAGAAAGGTAATGAACATCAAATGGCAAGACAAGATTCCCGGATACCGCCGTTCTTGACAGAGCTGGTATCCCTAGTATTGATACTATTCTGATGCAGTCACAGATTCGCTGGGCAGGTCATGTAGTCCGCATGCCAGACCATCGACTGCCAAAGATACTCTTTTATGGTGAGATGCAGAATGGTAAACGCTCACATGGTGGCCAAAAGAAGCGCTTCAAAGACACGTTAAAGACGTCATTGAAAACCTTTGACATAAACACAGACACATGGGAAGCTGCTGCGCAAGACCGAACCGCTTGGTGTACATCTCTTTGTAAAGGTGCAGCGGCATGCGAATCATCCAGAAGAGCAGCAGCGGAACAGCGGAGACAAGCTAGAAAAGACCGTGTAATAAAACCTTCACATGAAGCAAACATTCCCTCCCCGCACTGTCCGAGATCTTTCCAGGCTAGCATCGGGCTCATCAGTCACCTTCGTACCCATAGACTAACCTAACATATTCCTAATAATTGGATGAACAGAGTGGTCTTCATCACCCGTGATGGACGAACAACACTTAATTATAGATACTGTAAAACTTGATAAGAAATGTTCGTTGAATATTAAGAATGATGATATTATTACTTTACACGAGATGTTGAGAATCAGTGTAACTTGCGAATGGAAACAGTTTTTATGTAATAACGGGAACAATGATTCTCAAGTGTTTGTCATGATGGGGACAAGAATATATAAACAGAGATAATGAAGAACAAGGATTCTCACATTTGCATAGGATAGGATTAGACAGAACTAGAGTTAGAAAGAAATGAAACTATATACAATAATAATGATTTTGGTGTACAGTGCATCCTTTAATTTTCTTATATCCAACATATAATATAAATAAAAATTTTATTATTTATTGGTTGTTGTCAGTGATTAAGCTAATTATTGTTAGTGGTTTAGAAAATATTGTCAGTGAAACAGCTAGTTATCATGGTGACTGTGTTAACTGTCGTCAGTGATTTATGTGCTATTGTTGGATGAACTGAGTCAACCAACTAAGGTGAGCACTAACATTACATTATACGCAGCCAAGAAACACTAATAAGTAGCTGAATTCTCATCCGGAATAACCTATCTGGGTTAAACAAGGTTACACACAATTTTATAAATTGGTGGAAAACAACATCTAGGGCGTATAGCCTTTCTGACCACTAAACACTAACAAGAACACTTACATAACATGTGCCTCGTGTTTATCCATATGAGTTGTCCTCCTGTTAATCCCACCCTATCAATTATCAGCATGCAGTCGCATAGGCTAATATATATTGTACATACATGTACATCTCAGTATATGCTCTGACAGAAAAAAATCTACTCAAAGTCATCTTCCAACTCAACACAAGGGATATCCAACCTTGTAGTTCCCATTGAGTGGATATGCGATTCATCTTACATCATTACGCGAATTTACAGAAAATACAAGCACTAGATACATTACATAATAAAATTGTATGCGCCCCTTGGGGTCGAACACAAAAGGGGAAAGTAATAACCTCCCAACATGGAATACACGAAAATGCAATGTTAATGCTATTATAATACATGGTGACTTTACTTATGACAGAATTCTTTTACTGGCTGGTGGTTACTTTCTATACTGCCGCGTAAGTTCTAACCTGTGTCTAACTACACAATAGGCATATCATAATTTCACGCCCAACCACGAGAAGTGTCTCTCACAACTTAAAGAATGACTACCTCCTTCAATTCAGTCGTAATAGCGAATACCTGTCACTAGTCAGGTTTATGTGAATAAGTTACACCACTGAAATTTCCCAAAAGTAATCTCAGCTTTAGCTTACCATTTAACCTACTGTAAGCACTGAACAAGACTATGAGGTTCTTCGTTGATTAAGTATCTGTTAGTTTAAGTTTACCATTTAACACATTGTAAACACTAACGCTAGGAGACACCTAAAAGATTAAGTACCTGTTAACTTAGGCTGAAGACGGCGCTACATTGTCACTGAATAAATTTACCGAGGAGTCACCGAAAAATATTCAAGTCCCACTGCTATCAGTTATATATATATATATATATATATATATATATATATATATATATATATATATATATATATATATATTATATATATATATATATATATATATATATATATATATATATATATATATATATATATATATATATTTCAAGCTCTCAATTGTACAATGTTATGCACCAACTAACGACGCTCTTGATACCACAAAAGATGACTTCTATGAAGCACTTTTAAGTACCATCAACACAATAGCCAAGCATGACATAATAGCAGTCATGGGTGATTTTAACGCCAAAGTAGGTGACAACAACGATGGAGTACAAAGATATCTCGGTACTCATGGCATAGGCTGTATGAATCAAAATGGCGAAAGACTTCTAGAACTTTGTGAAATATCAAACCTCGTTGTGGCAGACACCATCTTTCCACATAAGAATATCCACAAGATAACATGGAATTCACCTGATGGCAGAACTAAGAACCAGATAGATCACTTCTGCATAAGCGCTAAATTTCGCTCATCAGTTCAAGACGTCAGAGCATACAGAGGTGCAGAGATCGGAAGCGATCATAACCTCTGCATAGCTAAAATGAGAATTAAACTGAAGAAGTTATACCAACCGAATAAAAATAGAAGAATAGATGTACACAGACTGCAATCAAATGATATAAAGAAGGAATATAATGTCAAAATGAACAACTATTTCGATGCTTTAGGCAAAATTGACAACGATATCACCACCAAGACAATCGATACTAAATGGGAACAACTGAGAACAGCAATGACAGAAGCAGCTGTAGCGACCACCGGATACCTAGTACATAAAAAGAAAAAATGGATGAGAGAAGATACTTGGGATAAAATACAAGAAAGGAAAACAGCAAAACTTAAACTACTAGCGGCAAGTACACATAATGCAGTTGAATCTTGCAAACTAACTTATAACTTGTTAAATAAAGAAGTGAAGACAAAAACTCGAAGAGATAAAAGACATTTCATCAATGAACTGGCCGTAGAAGCTGAAAATGCTGCAAGAACTGGTAATAGTAGGTGCCTTTATCAAATTACAAAACAACTATGTCACCAGCCTACTACTATGGAAACACCTGTTAAAGGTAAATTAGGGAATTCAATACCAACAGAAAAAGAACAAATGAAGAGATGGGCTGAGCACTTCATGGAGGTGCTAAACAGACCACCACCAACAGTAACACCTGATTTTAATAATGGAACATCCACAACCACCTTGCCAATAACTTGCGATGAATTCACGCTGGACGAGATCAAACAAGCCGTTAAAAGATTAAAAAATTTTAAAGCTGCTGGAGTTGACGAAATTTCAGGGGAAATGATTAAAGCAGTTAATGACAACAACCTCTTGAGAATTTTAGATATTATAAATGAAGTATGGAGAGAAGAACAACCACCACAACAATGGAAAGACAGTATTATTGTAAAGTTACCGAAGAAAGGTGATCTATCAGACTGTAATAACCGGCGTGGTATATCTCTATTATCAGTACCTGGAAAATTATTATGTTGCATGATGTTAGAAAGACTTAAATTGCATGCTGACGAAAAGATCAGAGAAGAACAAGCGGGTTTCAGGCCGAAACGATCATGTATTGATCAAATATTCACACTAAGAACAATTATAGAAGAAGCAGTGGAAAGGCAATCGCCACTTATTATCACCTTCGTCGATTTTCAAAAAGCCTTTGATAGTCTACACCGCCCATCATTGTGGAAGATACTTACAATCTATGGTTTTCCAACAAAATATGTGAATATAATCAAAGCGCTATAGGACAATGCAAGATGTTGTGTTAGAACAAATAAAGGGAATACAGAATGGTTTACAGTAGAAACAGGGGTGAAACAAGGCTGTATTATGTCACCACTACTTTTTGGAATAGCTATTGATTGGGTTATGAGAAACTATACCCACAATGAACAATTGGGTATAAAATGGACAAATGGAAAATTCCTGGGGGACCTGGATTTCGCAGATGATGTAGCATTCTTAAGTTCAACACCAAGACAATCCCAAGAAGCAATAAATAATTTGTGTCATCTCTCGGTTAAAATTGGTCTCCAAATAAATGCCTCTAAAACTAAAGCTATGAACTTTTCTAACGAGACTTTTGATATCATCTTGAACGGGGAAAAACTACAGAAAGTTGAAAGTTTCAATTATTTAGGCAGTAAAATGACTCAGGATGGTGACACAACAAGAGAAATCCATACTAGAATTGCTTTGGCAGCTAGCGCCTTCAAGAGATTATCTAACATTTGGAAATTACGATCATTGAATATACATACCAAGCTTCGTCTGTTTAATTCAAATGTTATCTCAGTGTTAACATACGGCTGTGAGAGTTGGAAAATAACAAAATCATTGGAGAACAAGCTGAATACATTCGAGAACAAATGTCTTAGAAAACTCATGAACATCAGTTGGAAAGAATTCAAGACTAATCGACAAATAAGAGAAGACTCTAGGCAGAAATATGTCTCCGACTATATAAGGAAAAGACGATGGTCATATATCGGTCATGTCCTACGAATGCAAAACAACAGAATACCACTACAGGCGCTCACTTGGGTTCCTGAGGGTAAGCGGAAAAAAAGGAAGACCAAAAGAAACACTCAGAAGAACAATAATAAGAGAAGGAAGAACGTTGGGCCTAAATAATGTGCAAGAGCTAAGAGGAGTGGCGTCACAACGAACAACCTGGAGAGCACTGGTTTCTGCCTTATGCGCCGTGTTTGGCGCTTAAAGAATTTATTATTATTATATATATATATATATATATATATATATATATATATATATATATATATATATATATATATATATATATATATATATATATATATATATATATATATATATATATATATATATATATATATATTGTGAGAAGTTACCCCAAGTTTCGGTTCCTAGCATTTTTTTTACGTTTTTAAGGAAGATTACGGTGGGATTTTTATCTTATTCGTTTTTTTTATTTCTCGTTGTATAATAATCGAGTTTGGATTTTCTGTGTAGATTAAGAATTACGGTTTCTAGAAAAGATGGTAGTTTTAACTTTTAGACTGGCACCAGCGCGCTGGTTCATTAAGATAATTCGTTCATGTAGAGATTTTCTAGTGTAACATAATGGCAGAGCATTTTCGGTTCTTCTCAGTGAGCGCGCTATAATTTTTAGTAAGGGTGAAATCAGATGGGGTAGAGGGGGAGTTTTAAGCGCGTGGAAACAGGTCAGCAACGGAAATTTTCCGCTTGACCGTAAGTTCTAAATTTAGAAATGACCGTGGGCGATTCCTGGCACGTTGGTTGGTTCATAGATCGACCCGCTTAAGAACAAAGCCTAGCTATGACTCACGCGTAGCGTGGTCTGGGGTAATAAATAAGCGGGATTCCCTGGCAGAAGTGGGAGAATTTTTTGAACTTCTACGCCTTGGGAAGGAACTGCCACAGAGCCGACTGCTCTTTCGAGAGAAATTCGTGCTGGTAAATATGAAGTTAATTAAGCTTTAATAGTTTATGAGATTTTTGCAGAGTTGTTTCTAGGAGGTAAAGTTAATTCATAGAAGTAGAGCCATCAATGCTAAATCTTTTAAGTGAATATAACTGACAGCGCAATTAGGTAATTTGTGAAAAGGTAGTAGGGAATTTGATAGTTTCCTCAGAGTAGCTGTTTGTATAAATTGGAATATTACTGTTATTTGTCAGAAGACAGGGGATCTAATTTTTCCTGGATTTGTGATTTTAAATGGTGCAGCGTAAAACACGCTCGCGGAATTAAATTAATTTTAGTTCGTAACGGACATGCCATGAGTTCCCTCTTATCTAAATTATTATCAGAGTGCATTCATTCTTTTTATGAGATAATGAAAGCTTAAAGATGGTAGATGTTAAATACTATAATTTTGAGACACGATGCACGTAATTTCATTGTGATTTTCAAGGATTTGGAGAGGGGTACCTAAGCACGTGCTGCGTGTCCTTTTTTTTTTAGTGGGGTGAATCTGATAACGGAAGGAGAGGGGAGATAACTAGGCATGCATTGTAAAATAGGATTTCAGTTCCTTTAGAGATTTTAATGTACATTGTTATCAGAGTTATAATATTAGCGAATAATATGCTAGGGTTTTGGTGTGTATTTAATTGTTCAAGTGTGTGTAAATTACCAGCGGACTAATTTGTGTAACGCTGTGGTAATAGAACGAGTGGCTTTAAATGTTAGAGCATGGGAAATTGTGTATTTTTCTCTGTGTGGGTAAAACCTACATTTTGAAGTCAGCAGTTACGGGTCTAGTTGGGATTTTTAATTAGTCCCTTATTTAATAGACATATGTTTATACTGATGAATTCATGGAGACGGGAGATTATTGTCTCGGGTGAAGTCTATTGTATTTTGGTAGCCAGGTAAACATATCGATCATTGTTAAATAAGTAGGGCCAGGAATTTACTGGCAACAGGTTCATTCAGTGGTTAGAATGTTGTGACGGGCTAACCTAAGCTGAGTCTGGAGATTAGAGTGTCGATAGGACAGTATTTGAGGGAAAGTGGGGGTAGGCATGTTTACTAATCGCTGAAGCGAAACTAGAGCATGGGAGCTGTATGGAAGATTTGAAACTTAAGTGTTAGAGATTTGAAACTTAAGTGTTAGAGATTTGAAACTTAAGTGTTCGAGATTTGAAAACTTAAGTGGTCGAGATTTGAAAACTTAGGTGTTAGAGGTTTGCAAAAACTTAAGTGTTAGATATTTGAGACTTAAGTGGTTGAAGAGTTGGGATTTAAGTGTTGAAGAGTGAGAGTTAAGGGAGTTAAGTGTTAAGGATATGGGAAATTTGTTGTGCGATATATATTTGTTATTGTTTTGTCCACAGCAGATATTTTCCAGGCGTGGCAGCGAGGGCTACAGTAGTCCTACAGCTGGCTAGAAGTTCGCCGGTCTTCTCAGGAGAAGAAGAGTCGGCAGAGCCAGAAAAGAAAGTGGAGTGGTGACAAGGTGGTCACTGGTGCAAAAGTTTTGTACCCAAGAGAGAGCAGGGAGCTGGAAGCACAGACTTCTTCAGCAAGAACAGGTGTTCTTACCAAAATTCGGAGCTAGTTACGCTCATGTTAAACACACACTGATCATAGGCGCAGGGCCTAAAAAGTGTCGTGAATTTCGGGCATAATAATCCCGACAGCCTTGAGCCCACGAGCAGGGTATCCGGGCTACTGCAAAGTAATAATTCGTCTATTTGGAAGCAGCAATAGACCACGTCCCGAGTTTAATTTACCAAGCAAGTCAGCAGCTACAACAGGTGGAGAAGAGGGGAAAGGGTTAACATCCCTCTTTACTGCACGAGATAGATAGAGAGAAGGAGAGTAGTGGAGGAGTCGTTTCTGTAGGAACTAGGAGTGTCAGACAGACACTGAACATAACAGTAGAACTCAGCAAGTCATCTGTAAGTTGTGTCGGAGATGATAAAAGGGTTCTGGTCGTGGACTTTGTGAGAGTCAGAGAATATTTAGCCTATAGTGGAGCAGCGGTGTAGGCACGTCATTTGTGTAGAACCACGTCTGCAGACAGACGAACAGTAGGAGTTAGGGTGTGTTTACACGATATCAGGTTGATTAGGAGAAAGACGGATCTGGTGTTCGAGATCCTCCTTCACATGTTGTTGTATTACTTACCTTTCTTCCTTACAGGTTGAGGGGAGGGCGACTGTGGGGTTACCTTACCTAATCACTTGAAATTAATTGTTATGTTCTTTCCAGGTGTATGAACACGCATGTTTATTCTATTTTTGTAGTATGTTATATGAATTTTTTTTTTGTGGTGTAAATAAAATCCATTGTAAATTTCCGGCTGGATCAGTCACTTACTTCAACCTATATGTTGTCTGTAAGTGGTGTCTGTGGTGTTAAGTATTAAACCTTATCCCAGTCTTGGTAGCTAGAGGTAGTGAGGTTATCGCAAAACATTACGTCACTTAGTGGCAAGGGAGAGTCAATTTCGGTTCTCGACCCTTGACGCCAATAGCCTCATCTCCCACAGTCACTGTTATTTTCTTCTGAAATCTATCTTCTTAGTCTTTCTTTCCACTAGGGTCTAGTCTATTTAGGTAGGCAACCTCTAGTCTTAAATCCACTTCGTGACAAAGTGGGTGCTATCGTCCGGTGAATCATCTTTGGTACGTTCAATTCTGTGATCTTGACAAGTGGCGGCGTTCGTCCGGTAGATCATCTTTGTTGGGATCAATTCTGTGATCGTGTCAAGATTCATAGATTGTTTCTATAGGAAAGGTCTGGAAAATAGATTTCTTTATAATATCCCCTAGACAAGAGCTATATATAAACTGATCCAGCTATAGGTTTTTTTTCCACAGGAAGTTTCTCCACAGGGTGCAGTCAGATTGTAGCTGTAGTTAGTTGATGACTAGAGGTAACTGATGGCTAACTGAATTTTTCTTAACAGGAAGGTAAATTCGGGTTTTTAGGTAGCTGCTTAATGAAAATTTTTTCAGGTAGTTCTTCAGATTGGTGCTAGTCTGAGTTTGGGTTTTGGGACATTGGTTACACAGGGAGTAGTGCCCAGAAGGTAACAGTAAATTTTTCGTGTTCCTTTTTTGTCATTTCCCCTCGTGGTGAGTTACTGCTGATTTGTCAGGTAAGATGGCTGAATTGGTCAAGCTACTTACTGCATGGAAGGACGCAGCTAAAAGCATGGGGATGAATGAGGCCGAGACTAGGGCTTACATTATGAGGGAACAGGACCGGCAGACGGAGAGAGAGAAAAGGGAAGCGGAGAAAGAAGAGAGGGCCCGACTGGCAGAGATGGACCTGCGTAAATTGGAAGCGGAGAAAGAAGAAGGCCCGACAGGCAGAGGAGAGAAAGGCAGAAAGGGAGGCGAAGGAAAGGGCCACAGAAGCAGAGAGACAGCATGAACTTGCCCTGCGTTCACTGGAACTGCAGTACCGATCTTCGAAAGGCAGTTCGGCTAACGGAGATTCTCCCGGAGCAGGGGCGACAGACACCTCAGGAAACGGAGGGCCCCGGATGGCAGCCATGAATTTTCCAATGGACTCTTTCCCTAACGGGAATGAGAAAATTGACATATTCCTGGAAAAATTTGAACGAATGGCAAAAGCGTACGGGTTGGATGAGAGTTTGTGGTGCCTCAAATTATCTCAGTCGTTGAAAAAACCAGGCCTACGACATCTATAGTAAGATGCTCAGTGATGAACAAAATAACTTTGAGGCCCTTCGTAACGCACTGTTACAACGCTTTCAGTGGACTCCCCGTAAGTGCCAAGCTATGTTCAGGGAGAGCAAGGCCGGAGAAAGGAGAAAGTTTTCCCCATTTCGCAGAAAGGCTGAAGAATTATCTCACTCGTTGGAGAGAATTGTCGGGTCTAGCAAAAACTTTTGAAGGACTCGAAGAGCTTGTCATGTGCGAACAAGTGAAAGCAAACATGTCTCCTGACTTGAGGAGGTATCTGGCAGAGCAGGGCGCCCAGCAACTGGACCAGATCATTCTTTTTGCTGAAAGGTTCCAGACGGCACAGGCCGAAGTACTGGGCCAGAAACGAAAACACCCAGACCTGCCAGCACTGGACCAAGGAGCATCGGCATCGCAGTCGTTTTCGTCTTCTGCTCATCAGCAGCAGGGGCCGTCTCGCAAGGAGCCCCATCCCATTCATAACCTGCGGCCCCAACCGCATAACAGAGCACAGGCGACAACGTCTCATGAACCTGCTAGAAACAGGGGAGAGAAAACGACAGGTACTGTCGCAATTGCCGTACCACCTCTTGCTGGACTTCTCGGTGTGTAAATAAACCGCCCGCTCACCATACAGCGTGTTTAAGGGCGGTGAGAGTGAAAAAAGGGAACAATTGGGAACCTTTCAAAGCAGAGAAGTGTTTCTCTAACAGTGGACCAGCAGTAGTGA
Organism: Oreohelix idahoensis; assembly: GCA_024509875.1. NCBI lineage: Eukaryota > Metazoa > Mollusca > Gastropoda > Stylommatophora > Oreohelicidae > Oreohelix > Oreohelix idahoensis. The sequence goes on from JAMPIV010005512.1 coordinate 741,873, forward strand.
ATGGGACTGCTACCACTTGTTTATTTGACAGCGGGCTTACTTACCCGAGTATAGTCGCCCGACATCTGGTACAACCAGGCCAAATGACTAAGGAAAAGGTTGATATTGGTGGAGTTTTGAGGGGAGGGACCTCACAGCGTCTGCAGATAGCCAATATTAAGGTGGAGAGCAGGTTTGTGCGTGGCACAATCAAAGCTGCTGTAATGGAACAGCCAGCTTATGACTTCATTTTGGGGGCCCCATATATAGTTTTGGGAAAAAACCCCCCAGTCCCGATCCTTGCTGGTGCAAGGGGGCCTACTACAGGCCAGAGAAGTGAAAAGGGAATGTCCCGGATTCACGGAGCCCCACGAGAGCTCAACCAGCCACGCCTTGAGATGGAGAGGTTAAATACCTCCAAGGTTAGTGGAATGGTTTTTGCAGAGGCGTATCCCTCTGACAGCCCTGTTAAGCCGAAGGGCCAAACAGCGGCGACGCCTTTGATTTTGGAAATACCTTCGTTGTCGTCGGGAATTAGGCCCCCGATGGTATTACCTCCTGAGAGCGAGGAACATACTGACAAGAGTGGTAGAACGTATGTACACGACCAGCGCAATCTTCATAGGGCAGAAGACAGCGAATCGAGCGAACATATGTTTCCAACCAGCCCTGGAGCCCCATCCGACCAGCACTTTACTCAGACGGAGGAGGACAGTGATCTGAGAAACCGTTTGCCTATAAACGGAGATGGGCCCCATCCCGCTGCTAGCTCGCTAACAGAAAGCGGCTCTTGCAAAGAGGCAAGAAGCAAAAACGTACCACCAAATGCGTTCTGCTTAGTAGGGGAAACGGATGTCGCTGAGGTCAGGCGCAACCCAGTGAGAACCCCTGGTGGGAGAGTAGAGAAAGGAGCAATCTCTACGCAACCTCTAGGCAAACCAGAGGGGAGTGAAGCGATCGGAGAATTTATGCTGGAAGCACCAGATAGTTCGCACCTTCATCGCCATATACCTGCGGTCTCAAACCCGCCGAGATGCAGCAAGGTAGTCGCCATCGTCAGGCAGCCACAAAGCCAGTTGGTCAGGGCAGCCGACCAAGACAGTTTTTTTACGGACATAGCCAAGGAAGGTTCAGACCCACCATTGGATGGCACAGGTCCGAAGAAAGATCAACTCTTCCACCGGAGCATGGGAGTTGGTAGAAGAAGAAGGAGGAAACGTAGAAGAAGAAAGTTGCAGGACAACCATGGGAGTTGTAGTTGCCAGGCGGAAATAACCAGTCGTGACCATGAGACTTCAGGACTGACAGTCAGATCTGTAGACTTGTATAGGGGGCCAGTCTGGAAATACAAGATCACATTAAATTAGATCGTGTACCACGAACTTGAAGAGGGGGGTAATGTGAGAAGTTAATGTGATTGAATTTACAACAGGCCCCAAGTTTCGGTTCCTAGCATTTTTTTTACGTTTTTAAGGAAGATTACGGTGGGATTTTTTATCTTATTCGTTTTTTTTATTTCTCTTTGTATAATAATCGAGTTTGGATTTTCTGTGTAGATTAAGAATTACGGTTTCTAGAAAAGATGGTAGTTTTAACTTTTAGACTGGCACCAGCGCGCTGGTTCATTAAGATAATTCGTTCATGTAGAGATTTTCTAGTGTAACATAATGGCAGAGCATTTTCGGTTCTTCTCAGTGAGCGCGCTATAATTTTTAGTAAGGGTGAAATCAGATGGGGGTAGAGGGGGAGTTTTAAGCGCGTGGAAACAGGTCAGCAACGGAAATTTTCCGCTTGACCGTAAGTTCTAAATTTAGAAATGACCGTGGGCGATTCCTGGCACGTTGGTTGGTTCATAGATCGACCCGCTTAAGAACAAAGCCTAGCTATGACTCACGCGTAGCGTGGTCTGGGGTAATAAATAAGCGGGATTCCCTGGCAGAAGTGGGAGATTTTTTTTGAACTTCTACGCCTTGGGAAAGGAACTGCCACAGAGCCGACTGCTCTTTCGAGAGAAATTCGTGCTGGTAAATATGAAGTTAATTAAGCTTTAATAGTTTATAAGATTTTTGCAGAGTTGTTTCTAGGAGGTAAAGTTAATTCATAGAAGTAGAGCCATCAATGCTAAATTTTTAATTGAATATAACTAACAGCGCAATTAGGTAATTTTGTGAAAAGGTAGTAGGGAATTTGATAGTTTCCTCAGAGTAGCTGTTTTTGTATAAATTGGAATATTACTGTTATTTGTCAGAAGACAGGGGATCTAATTTTTCCTGGATTTGTGATTTTAAATGGTGCAGCGTAAAAACACGCTCGCGGAATTAAATTAATTTTAGTTCGTAACGGACATGCCATGAGTTTCCCTCTTATCTAAATTATTATCAGAGTGCATTCATTCTTTTTATGAGATAATGAAAGCTTAAAGATGGTAGATGTTAAATACTATAATTTTGAGACACGATGCACGTAATTTCATTGTGATTTTCAAGGATTTGGAGAGGGGTACCTAAGCACGTGCTGCGTGTCCTTTTTTTTTTAGTGGGGTGAATCTGATAACGGAAGGAGAGGGGAGATAACTAGGCATGCATTGTAAAATAGGATTTCAGTTCCTTTAGAGATTTTAATGTACATTTGTTATCAGAGTTATAATATTAGCGAATAATATGCTAGGGTTTTGGTGTGTATTTAATTGTTCAAGTGTGTGTAAATTACCAGCGGGCTAATTTGTGTAACGCTGTGGTAATAGAACGAGTGGCTTTAAATGTTAGAGCATGGGAAATTGTGTATTTTTCTCTGTGTGGGTAAAACCTACATTTTGAAGTCAGCAGTTACGGGTCTAGTTGGGATTTTTAATTAGTCCCTTATTTAATAGACATATGTTTATACTGATGAATTCATGGAGACGGGAGATTATTGTCTCGGGTGAAGTCTATTGTATTTTGGTAGCCAGGTAAACATATCGATCATTGTTAAATAAGTAGGGCCAGGAATTTACTGGCAACAGGTTCATTCAGTGGTTAGAATGTTGTGACGGGCTAACCTAAGCTGAGTCTGGAGATTAGAGTGTCGATAGGACAGTATTTGAGGGAAAGTGGGGGTAGGCATGTTTACTAATCGCTGAAGCGAAACTAGAGCATGGGAGCTGTATGGAAGATTTGAAACTTAAGTGTTAGAGATTTGAAACTTAAGTGTTAGAGATTTGAAACTTAAGTGTTCGAGATTTGAAAACTTAAGTGGTCGAGATTTGAAAACTTAGGTGTTAGAGATTTGCAAAAACTTAAGTGTTAGATATTTGAGACTTAAGTGGTTGAAGAGTTGGGATTTAAGTGTTGAAGAGTGAGAGTTAAGGGAGTTAAGTGTTAAGGATATGGGAAATTTGTTGTGCGATATATATTTGTTATTGTTTTGTCCACGAGTTTAATTTACCAAGCAAGTCAGCAGCTACAACAGGTGGAGAAGAGGGGAAAGGGTTAACATCCCTCTTTACTGCACGAGATAGATAGAGAGAAGGAGAGTAGTGGAGGAGTCGTTTCTGTAGGAACTAGGAGTGTCAGACAGACACTGAACATAACAGTAGAACTCAGCAAGTCATCTGTAAGTTGTGTCGGAGATGATAAAAGGGTTCTGGTCGTGGACTTTGTGAGAGTCAGAGAATATTTAGCCTATAGTGGAGCAGCGGTGTAGGCACGTCATTTGTGTAGAACCACGTCTGCAGACAGACGAACAGTAGGAGTTAGGGTGTGTTTACACGATATCAGGTTGATTAGGAGAAAGACGGATCTGGTGTTCGAGATCCTCCTTCACATGTTGTTGTATTACTTACCTTTCTTCCTTACAGGTTGAGGGGAGGGCGACTGTGGGGTTACCTTACCTAATCACTTGAAATTAATTGTTATGTTCTTTCCAGGTGTATGAACACGCATGTTTATTCTATTTTTGTAGTATGTTATATGAATTTTCTGTGGTGTAAATAAAATCCATTGTAAATTTCCGGCTGGATCAGTCACTTACTTCAACCTATATGTTGTCTGTAAGTGGTGTCTGTGGTGTTAAGTATTAAACCTTATCCCAGTCTTGGTAGCTAGAGGTAGTGAGGTTATCGCAAAACATTACGTCACTTAGTGGCAAGGGAGAGTCAATTTCGGTTCTCGACCCTTGACGCCAATAGCCTCATCTCCCACAGTCACTGTTATTTTCTTCTGAAATCTATCTTCTTAGTCTTTCTTTCCACTAGGGTCTAGTCTATTTAGGTAGGCAACCTCTAGTCTTAAATCCACTTCGTGACATATATATACTCTAAGTCTAAACTTGTATTATATTACAAATGTCAACTCACCCCCAGATGCCGAGAATTTGGCGACACAAAGTCTAATCTTTTGCCCACAATTGCCTGTCTCATATGATCATTTACCGGCTCAGGTTAAATGTACGAGTGTACTGAATGAGCAAACCTATCAAGATTTATATTCTACTATGAGACGCTGACCTAGCCACCTGCAGATGTTCTGCTTATAGCGTAACTTGAGTAACCTAAACATTATTTTAGAACCTATCTCAAAAGACGAAGAGACACGATTAGTTCCCTGAATAAGACATAATATTATCTCTCGCTAATCAACGGTCGGCAATCTACGGCCGGTTCAAAGGCTCAGAACGGATGCTGAGTTTCTCTCCTCTGAACGAAGAAGTACAAAGTTACCCAGCTATCAAAGGGTTGGCCGAGCTGGCCCATTCCACTGAAACCCTAAGTAAGACGGCGGCTAATGTCTCAAAGAATCTATTACTCGCCAGTGGTACCACAAGCTGCCGATCGCTGGGCCACTACGGACCAAGCGATGCATTTATAATGCGGGCCAGAAGCGAAAATAAAACTCTCATGTTGGCATAATAGGAAATGAACTCGCTGACAGGGAAGCCAAGCGGGGACGAAATAGTAATAAAGTAATTGAAACAGGGTTAGGGAGATTCTAAATAAAGAGTCTCATAGCAAGAACAATAACCAAAGAATGGAGAACAAGAACATGTAGCCAATTGTCACGAAAACAGGCTTAGCTCTTATTGCGAATGACGTAAATTCTCACGTACTACGAGAGACTCTCGTAATTAGCTTGAAAGTACATGGAAAAGAAGTGAACGAGTGGTAGTAAAGATTTCAAGACTAACATGGAAAAAAATATGGAATTTCTTATTAATAGGTTTAGAATCACAAAAGTTAGCTAGTTTAAGAGCTTATCTTTTCCTGATAAATAATATGCTTTCAAATAAAAGGACGGACAGATAATATGGAAGTTATTGACAAAAGACTGATTTGTTCAGGGGCATACTAGCAAACAGATGTTAGTTTTACATTCACTAAAGTTACATTTAACGCGTCCTTGAGACGAAGGCAGAAAAAAAAGTACATGAAAACAAGGGGGAGACAAGGAGGATAGAATCTAAAAATATCTTCGCAGTAGAAATCTAAGAAGGGAATGAGAGAAAATTTGAATATTTTTTTAGTGTTATGCCAAAACCAAGTGTGGTCAGGTGGAAACATATCACCCACCTTATTATATGGAAAAAAGAGATTAATGAAAATATTTCAGATGCAGTGCAGTCCATAGAGGAGAGGAATGGGAAACTAGTGCTACTTGATAACAGCCTGGATGTAGATGTGCTGGGTCGGTCAGAGAGATCTGACCATGTCGTTTTTTTCAATGTATTAATGCTTGTAAACATGGTGGATTAGGTAGTATATTAAGACATAGCCTAATTTTATGGTTTCAGAGTTTCTTTGTCTGGCACTGTGCTAGTGCCAGATGTTCTGACGAATACACCATTGTATGAAATGAGATGCCTACCATATTACCTCAGAGCAAGTGAGGAGTGGGCCTAAGGAACTACTTTCTTCAATCGTCATAGGCCAGTTAAGTATTAAAGACCTGGCTTGCTGAGATTCATCAACGAATATAATAAAATAGAAACTACATTGTGTATTAAGAGACTTTCCCACCATTAATCCTGTTTAAAGAGCAAATGAATACTGTTAACTAAGACATGGGTATGATGCAAATACCCCGACCCGACATCCAGCACTAGTTCCTAAAGACTTTTTAGTTTTAGTACCAATATTAGTAAATTTAAATTATGTATATGTACAAGTCTTTCATGTGTTTACTCAAATATATGTAATACTATTGAAATTGATTCATATTGTTTTAAAATTCCTGACCAGAAGAAAAACTTGGTTCAGGACAAAATAAATTTAAAAAATTGTAATTTCTAAATTTTAAACACAGTGTTAATTGACTTGATCATAGATATTAATATTAGTGTTTGTGTGTGTGTGTTTGTGTATTTAATTACCGGCACACCACATTTCATTACCCTAGACATTAGACGTAGCTATCAGAATAAGTCTGATTGAGGTCGTAGGTGGTAGTAGCAAGGTACTCTGTAAACTCACATAAACTGTTATCCTCAGGAACCTTCACAGCTGACCTCATTCAGTACACTAAGTAAACACAACAACAACAATTAATAACATCAAAACCCACCACAATCAGCTTTTAAAGAAACCAAATAAAACATGACAAATAAAAGACGAACTAAAAATACCAGCAAATAAAAAACTACTCCTGCTCAGATTAGGAACCGGCTACTTTAGAATCGAGGAACCCATCTATGAAGAATGTTATGAAACTAATACCATTAAATTAAGCACTTCTTGCTAGAATGCAATATATACGACCAACACAGGCAAAATATAAAGGACTACTGTACAAAGTGCAAAATAGAACTAAATATAGAAAATTTAATGGGTACCAAGTCCCCACAAGAAGTACAAAAATTAGTTAAACAATATATCACAAAAACAAAAGCAACAATTTAATAGATAACATAATATATATATACATACTCTGAGAGCAAACTCGTAGTTGTCTGACTGTCGTGTGGTGCGTATTGGGGCAACTACGACAGTAGCTTTTGCCAGGAATAGCCTATGATGTATTAGGTAGGTCTCTAGAAATTGGCTCGTTAAGAAAGAATAAAGACCTATTCGAGATAGGGACAAGAAGACGGGAATGCGAATGCTTTCCACTGGACAGTGTTTTCTAATTAGTTATGGAAAGAGTTCTGTTTCCCCACGACCTTAGCTTCTGCCCTTAGATCCCGTAACAGAAAAAGCCCCCAACCTCATCTGAGTAGAGAAATGTTCCTATAGGTGAATATGTAACACCGACAGCACGAGTGATACATTAACAAACTAGATAATGATCAAACGATCGTTGGGTTTATTAATGAAATATCCACACATAGAGGGTTAGTAATGGTTAGAAATGCAGTGGAAATGCAATCGCCACTTATTATCACCTTCGTCGATTTTCAAAAAGCCTTTGATAGTCTACACCGCCCATCATTGTGGAAGATACTTACAATCTATTGTTTTCCAACAAAATATGTGAATATAATCAAAGCGCTATATGACAATGCAAGATGTTGTGTTAGAACAAATAAAGGGAATACAGAATGGTTTACAGTAGAAACAGGGGTGAAACAAGGCTGTATTATGTCACCACTGCTTTTTGGAATAGCTATTGATTGGGTTATGAGAAACTATACCCACAATGAACAATTAGGTATAAAATGGACAAATGGAAAATTCCTGGGGGACCTGGATTTCGCAGATGATTTAGCATTCTTAAGTTCAACACCCAGACAATCCCATAAAGCAGTAAATAATTTGTGTCATCTTTCGGTTAAAATAGGTCTCCAAATAAATGCCTCTAAAACTAAAGTTATGAACTTTTCTAACGAGACCTTTAATATCATCCTGAACGGGGAAAAACTACAGAAAGTTGAAAGTTTCAATTATTTAGGCAGTAAAATGACTCAGGATGGTGACACAACAAGAGAAATTCATACTAGAATTGCTTTGGCATCTAGCGCCTTCAATAGATTATCTAACATTTGGAAATTACGATCATTGAATATACATACCAAGCTTCGTCTGTTTAATTCAAATGTTATCTCAGTGTTAACATACGGCTGTGAGAGTTGGAAAATAACAAAATCATTGGAGAACAAGCTGAATACATTTGAGAACAAATGTCTTAGAAAACTCATGAACATCAGTTGGAAAGAATTCAAGACTAATCGACAAATAAGAGAAGACTCTAGGCAGAAATATGTCTCCAACTATATAAGGAAAAGACGATGGTCATATATCGGTCATGTCCTACGAATGCAAAACAACAGAATACCATTGCAGGCGCTCACTTGGGTTCCTGAGGGTAAGAGGAAAAAAGGAAGACCAAAAGAAACACTCAGAAGAACAATAATAAGAGAAGGAAGAACGTTGGGATTAAACAATGTGCAAGAGCTAAGAGGAGTGGCGTCACAACGTACAACCTGGAGAGCACTGGTTTCTGCCTTATGCGCCGTGTTTGGTGCTTAAAGAATTTATTATTATTATTAATGGTTAGAACGTGATGATGGTGAAAGACGATTCACACAAAACACACAGATGAGATAATAAAATTGCAATTAATTAAGTAGTAGTTAATTAAGAATGCACTGGTGCAAAGCGAAATGATGTGATATGATACGTGTTACCAAAATGGTGAGTAATCTACACAGTCCATGTGTCTCTAAATGCTTCTCATTGATATGATGATTCACATGTATGCATAAAATGTCCCAAGTTGTTATACGTTATGTCGAGTGGGGTATCTCTAAGTCGAAGACGTTCTGATGACAACTTTTGTCAGACTGAGAATGGTGACGATATATATATATATATATATATATATATATATATATATATATATATATATATATATATAATATATATATATATATATATATATATATATATATATATATATATATATATAAATATATATATATATATATATATATATATATATATATATATATATATATATATATATAATATATATATATATATATATATATATATATATATATATATATACTGAAGCACATTAAAAACGCACCACCTGTATAATCCAGGAACAGCGTGTGAAATGTAAATATAAGTGTGTACAAGTTTACATATTTGGAATCTTTATTCATTTTCCTATGAATCCATGCTGGTCATTAATTTGTACATTTGATTGTTATGAAATTCATTGCATTCTGTGCAGGCAAGGGAGAAAACCAAAAATACAAAAAAATGCACGTCCGTTATCCTGCTGGAGAAGCTGCAAGTCTGGATAAATTGTGAACGCAGGAGCAACCAGTGCATCCAGAACCTCATCTCGATATGTCACAGCATTAACATTTCCACGGAAGACGTGAAGAGGCAAGCGATGGTGAAAACTGAATCCTCCCCAAATGTGAATACTGCCACCTCGAAATCGGTTGACACAGCAATCTGCAAAGCGCTCTTCACACCGTCGCTAAATTCGCATACGTCCATCTGCAAAGGATATGTTGAATCTGTTCTCGTCTGTGAATAGGACAGCATTCCACTGCAGTCTAGTCCATCTGATATGTTGCTCTGCCCATTGCAGGCGCTGCTGACGATGTCTGTGAGTCAAGTTTGGCCCAACATAAGGTCGTCTTGCAGTAAGGCCTGTATCTCTGAGTCGTCGTATGACTGTCATTCGAGAGACTTGCCCATGTCTACCCACTATTGCTCTTGCTGTTTGACTTGCCGGGAGAGTACGATTCCTTAGGTGACTCAGCACAATATGACGATCTTGCGCAGGGGTAGTAACTCGTGGTTGGCCGCTCCGAAGTCTATCCCGGGCACTGCCAGTGGTTCCGTAACGTTCATTGAGACGTACAATAGTGCTGTGGTGGCAATTCATCCTTCTGGCAATGGCCCGCGATCTCATTCCGGTCTCCAACATACCAATGGCTCGTTGGCGGTCGTTTTCAGATAGTCGTGGCATTTGAAGCACATGTACTGGGTGTTTTGTCTCAACGGCCTTTTTATACCGAGTATACTGCCAGAACGCGTACACATTTTCAGGGTCATAGCTGTTGGGAATCGTGTTGCACGTGTAACTGTTGCGTGATAAATTCTCGCAACATCGTTTTATTTCAATATCTGTTTTATAACGCAAGGGCAACAACTGCTTGAAATCTATAGTCACTTTTCTCGGTAAGCATTTGTCTTCTCGCGTTAGTATCGAATGCAGTTAACTTTTGAGCTGTGGTCATTTTTTGCGCTGGACTGCGCATGACTTGTCTTGTTGTTTGGTCGATCGGTTTCCGCCCACCACTAGTGGGAGTGAGCGATTTGGAATGGCGAAAGAGATGCCTCGTTGAAGAGGGGATCTCCGCTTTTTTTTGTTCTGTCAGGGATGTGTAGTCCTCTTATGGATATTTCGTTTAGTCGAGATAATACCTCTAGTGTTTTCCCACATGTCGGGAGGCGTGATATTTCTGTGTATTTCATGAAAGCAAGGTAAATTGACTCTTTCATTAACTCTATCGATTTTGGGTCGTGAGCGATTTCGATTCATAGCCTGTCTGCGAAAGTCGTCGTCACGAGATGTTTTTTCCCAGCTCACATGTCGCTGCATTGTACTGCATCGGTTGATGCATGTACCAAGGACCATTACTTGCTACTTTGTTAAATGAACTAGGTTTGGAAAACCTTTATTATCTAGAGGATATTTTTGAGGACATTATTTATACTTCGGCAGACGTGTCTGTCTGCTGAAGTCAAACTAAGGAGAGTGAACTGATCTCATACATCTGGTTATCTCCTGGCTGTTATAGAAAAGGATGGAGTTGTTCACCTGACTACATTTACAGCACTATGAAATATAACATGCATCTGACTCATCATTGTAATGCTGTCTACCGTTTATTGCTGTATTGAATGTTGCTGTGATAATGACTGTTTGATGTGCCTACACATTTGCGTAACCATTTTGTCACTTTGGCGTCCACAATAAATAATGAAGAAAAACGTCAACGGCTGTTTCAAGACTCATTGACTTTATACGTCGTGAGTTTACTGACGTCCTATGTGGATTGCCCTGTTATTGTTGCATGAACATTGTTTTGACTGAACACATCTTCACACTACACAAAACCAGACATGCGGATGCCATCCATCATCATATGGCATCACGCATCATTTGGTGGCCATAAGCTGGTTTGATTCTGGTACTAGCAAACACGGGGTCCCTTACCCACTTCATTTTCAACAAGAATTCATCAGCATCCTTCAAGAAATTAACATTCTTCAATACAGTCAACATCTTCAAAATTTTCAAAGTACTCGGCGTTGCCCGGTAAAAGTCAAAATTTCAACTTTTTGACGGAAACAAGAATTTGACAGTACCCGGCGTTGTTACATGTTGCCGGATAACTCGGACTGCTGTTATTTTTTACGCAAGTCAAGCAAGTTGCTGCTGTCAAGGTTCCAGTGCTGTCGTTTTTTGAGAAGGTCAAGTGCCGGTTGAAACGGGTTGTTTTCTGAAGAAGGCCAAGTACCGATTTCCATCAACTTACTTTTGGATTAGAAGGTCAAGTGCCGAAACAACTCAACACACAGTATTTCAGAAGCTCTTGTACCATCGTGTTAGCAGTGGAAGCAGTTCAGATGTGCCATCATCGTTGGAGCTTCGCTCTTTAGGACGTTGATTGACATCCGTTTTTTCTGCTGTTCTACGATTGGAAGCCTTTAAGTTAAGTGGCCTGTTTGTATGTAAACTGTGCCCTTATACTTCTGCTGAGTCTTCTGTGTATCATCTCATTCTATATATTATATGTCTATATGTTATTTGTATATTTATATGTTTATATTTCAGCGGGTTCTCGGTTGGGTGGTGTCTCCGTTAGATTATGCCACGTCATAGAGGTCGTCTATTGTGAGCGTTTTCTGTAGGGTTTGCACATTTCCGATACTGGAATTTGCTAAGCGACTTCTGTTGCTATTTATGTTAGCTGTGATGACATGTTTTAATGTTGTTTTCGTTATTATTTCGCATTCTTTAGTTTTGTTTTGATTTGTTTGTATTTGTTAGCCTACTCTTGTCTATAATTTAGTTTCATACAACATTTTTGTTTATACACTGTGGTGTCATGTATTTTGTTTAATTCTATCGCAGATATCGTCACATTTTTTGTGATATTTCATTAATTTCTGCTTTATTTTTAGTTGATTTCTGCGAAAGTTTTTGTATTGTTGCTGATCTTTGTTATTGTTTACATTGTTATTGTTTACATTGTTTGTATTGTTTACATTTTCAATGTTTACATTCTGCATGTGTTTACATAGTCATTGTTTACAGTTATAGTAATTAGTTAATGGGCTATGCTAATGCACTGTTACTACTACACTGATGATAAATGAATGATGAATAGTGTCGTGCACTATTGAATGAGAAGTGCACTTATGATCAAGATTTGAGTGCTGATATTTCATATACAAGTTCTTTGATTGGAGACTTGTTTCCCACAGAGACTGGGATAATATAATGTGATGTGAATATACAAGTGCTTAATTAAGACTTGTTACACTTAGGTTTGAAATAAATTAGTTAATTATTTCAGGTTTTGGACTCATATGTTAGACAACATGTCTACATTTGAGCACTTTATTGAGCAGGGTAAATTGCTTGGGAAGACTGGTGATAAGTTAGAAGAATTTGCAACTGCTCGATATGATAAAGCAATGGAAGCTGAACAAAAGAAACTGCATATGGAAGCTGAACAAAAGAAACTGCAGATGCAGGTGGATGAAAAGAGATTCCAAATGGAAAATGGAAAAACAAAAAAGGGAATCAGAAGCTGAGGAAAGAAAGCTACAGCTAGAGGCTGAGAATAAAAGACTTGAAAAAGAAGCTGAAAATAAAAGACTTGAAAAAGAAGCTGAAAATAAAAGACTTGAAAAAGAAGCTGAAAATGAAAGACTTCAAATGCAGGCTCAAGCTGAAGAAAGGAAGTTACAAAGAGAGTCTGATGAGAGGAAAGCAAAAAATGGAACATGAAGAAAAACTCTTAGCTTTAGAGTTGGAGAAATTGAAATTGACGAGCATGAGTAATGGTAATGATTCAAACAAGGGTTCATCTTCTGGTAAGGCTAATAATGATACTTTTAAGATTAAGTTACCAACATTTAGTCCTTCCAGTGATGACATAATGTTCTATCTGGACAGATTTGAACAAGCATGTACAGCTCATAACATAGACAAAGCAAAATATGTTTATCATTTATCAGGGATACTGACAGGTAAAGCTCTAAGTATATTAAATATGGTGGATGAACCTGACAAGAACAATTATGAGGTTGTCAGGGCCGCTTTGTTAAAGAAATATCAGCTTAACGAAGACGGCTATCGTCTACAATTTAAAAACATGTTACCTGAAAATGGAGTTGAATTCTCCGAGTTTATTGCAAGAATACGCATTACTTTCTCACGATGGGTGAACTATCTAAGACGGAAAAAACTTATGAAGGACTTATGGACTTAATACTTAGAGACAAAGTCATGTCGTCTGTCAATGAGTCTTTCCTTGCTTTCCTTCATGAACGTAAACCTAAAACAATAAAAGAAATGGAAGATTTCTGTTGCCAATACGTAACTGCGCACCCACACATAACCATGGGTAACTCTAAGGTGAAAGAAGGTTTACCAGTTGCTTCGGCAGCTCCGTATGGTCAAAACTTTGCTCGTAGATCCCAACAAAATTTTGATAGAAAGGGCAGCGGTAATTTCTGTCAAAATCATGGAAACCAATTTCATGGTGATTCTTCTTCGAAGAATTGGAGACAACCTGATAGTGGTCGTTACTATCACCCTAATAATTATAAGCATTTCAAAAGAGGATATGGTAATAGAGGTTATTCCTGCCGAAGACCTCAGAACCAAACAAATAGATGTTCGCATCAATGTGAACATGATAGTAATCGTGGAAACTGGAATTCGAACCAGTATAACAATTACAATAGAGACAATAATAACTGCAGAGATAATAATAACTCTGATAACTTCAGAGGTAATAATAGTCGGGGTAGATCTCAACACCAAAAAAAAAAGAGATATCAGCAGGCTAATGCTGTACAACAGGAAACTGAGGGAGCCTGTAATCATGTTGTTGATAGTAAAAACTTTGACGCTGTCACTAGTTCTGCTTTTGACTTTGAGAGAGCAAACAAATGCCCCCAATGCAGTACTTTATTCGAACCGGGTACCATAACTACTTTGAGTTGTGGTCACCCACTTCTCGCTCTTCCTGCTGCTGTTGCGCATGACGGGAGGGGTTCTTTAATTCTACATAAGGGTCTTGTTAATGATACTCCGGTCTCACTACTTTTCGATTCCGGATGCACCACTATTGGTGTTAGACAATCGCTTGTAGATCCATCTTGTGCTACAGGAAGGGTTATTAAATGTGTCACATTTGGCGGCACTCTAGAAAAATATCCTACTGCTGTATTTCGCATTGCCACTCCTTTCTTTACTGGAGATGTGCATGCTTGTCTCTTACCTAATCCTATTGCGGACCTTATTATTGGTCGTATTCACGGAGTTAGGGAGTGTACCCCACAGCAGATTGCTGCTTGGGAAGTTAATAACATGCAAGCTACAAATGCAGTAGTTACAAGAGCACAAGCTCTACAAACACCCGAAACTTCACTGAATAGTGATAATGAAGTTGATAGCCAAGATAGTCACTTAGTAATTACTCGTGACTCTTTCATAAAATTGCAAGAAGAAGATCCTTCTTTAAAAAAATTCTTCGTTCTTGCGAAGAAAGGTGATCCGAATCAGGATACAAATAGAAAATCTTGGATTGCAATGAGAAACGGCGTACTTGTACGTATGGTACAAGATTCGACTACGTCGGCACATTCGCAAATTCTTGTTCCCAGAGCATGAGAGTGCAAATATTACAACATGCTCATGACTCGCAATGTGCTGGACATATGGGTTTTGCCCGTACGAAGTCGAGAGTCCTTGCGGCTTTCTTTTGGCCTTTTGTCAATAAGGACATTCGTATTTACTGCCGATCATGCAAGGTATGTAAGGAGGTCAAATCTAGAGGACCACGACATGCTGCGCCTATCCAGGCTGCTGACATTCCTATTCGGCCGTTTCAGAAAATGGCCATAGATATTATTGGCCCTTTTAAGGTCAAGTCGGCCAGAGGACATCAGTTTATCCTTACATGTGTCGATATGTGCACACGTTGGCCAGAGGCTATTCCTCTTAAGAGCATATCTACTACAGATATCGCAGATGCTCTTTGGTTGATATTTTCTCGCTTGGGGTTCCCAGAGAAATATTGTCAGACCATGGCACTCAACTCATATCTGACACTATGTCACAGGTAATGTCTACCTTACATATTGAACGATCTCTCAGTAGTATCTACCATCCTATGTCTAATGGGTTAGTTGAGCGTCTGAATAGAAACGCTCAAGACTTTGCTTGGTAAGATAACTGAAGATCATCCTCAAGATTGGGACAGGGTTTTACCCGCGGCTCTCTTTGCCTATAGAGAAGTCCCTAATGAACACACAGGATTTTCTCCCTTCGAACTTGTCTTTGGCGCGCGTCCACGCGGCCCTATGGTCTTTATTACACGATTCTCTTTCATCACTGCCGATGATATTAGCGATGAAACTCAATCCTCATATGAGTATGTCATTGCTCTTAGACAAAAGATCATTGAGGCATGTAAGCTAGCAATGCTTCATCAGAAATTGCTAAAGAGAAGGCAAGACAGTTTGCTAACAAGAATAGATGTCTACGACAACTTTGTCCAGGTGACAAAGCATTCGTCCTACTCCCCAGTAGGGAAAATAGACTTCTTATTGCATGGAAAGGTCCGTATGCAATAGTCTCTCGGATTTCCGATGTTGACTATGTGGTCGATATTGATGGAAAGCATAAAACTTTCCACATAAACATGCTTTCGGAATTTCACGAACGTCCGGACTATTTGCTGCCTATTTTCCAGGCAACGGATGATGCTCCTGCACCTCACGGTCATTATTCATCCCTGTCTGTCATTCAGGATGAGGAAGCTACCTTCTCTGATGTCAACCTTCCCCTTCCAGTGGTTCCATTACATTCCACGGAATCTTGGAAAAACGTTTCTGTTTCTCCTAATCTTTCTGGTGACGAACATCGACAAGTCTCGTCGATGTTACAAAAATTTCAGGATGTTCTCACTGACATTCCTGGACACACAGATGTCATAGAACATGACATAATTCTTACCGACAATAATCCAATTAGGGTTAGGCCGTATCCTATTCCTATACACTTTCAGTCGCAAGTGGAAAAGGAATTGGATGAAATGATTCAATTAAATATAATTGAACCATCGACTTCACCATATTCTTCTTCCATGGTTATTGTCCGGAAGAAGGATAAGAACATACGAATTTGCGTTGATTATCGCAAATTGAATCAGGTCACAAAGTTCGACGCTGAACCGTGCCTTTGTTAGAAGATCTACTGATTAGACTTTCTAATTCTAGATTCTTCACTAAACTTGACTTGTCTAAAGGTTATTGGCAAGTGCCTTTAGCAGAGCATGCCAAACCTCTTACTGCTTTTTCTACACCTAGGGGTCTATTTCAATGGAATGTTATGCCTTTTGGTCTCATGAACGCCCCTGCCACTTTCGTTCGCATGATGCGTCGAATTCTGTCACATCGTTCGGATGTCATCGCATACTTAGATGACATCTGTCTCTTCAGTGATACCTGGGAAGATCACTATTTAGGGTTATATGACTTACTGTCCACTCTACGTGAGAATAATTTGACAGCAAAAAAACCTTCTAAAGCTTTTGTTGGTTTTGGTGAAATCTCTTTCCTGGGTCATCGTGTTGGTCATGGTCTCTTGAAGACAGAAGACCACAATACTTCCAAAATACTGAACATCTTGTTCCTAAACGAAGAAAACAAGTTAGGAGTCTCTTAGGTTTAATTCAATTTTATGGGAGATTTATTCCAAATTTATCTTCGATCATGGCACCTCTCTCAACATTGTTGAAGAAAGGTTCGCCTAATCTGGTCCGTTGGTCTGAAGAATGCCAATCTTCACTAGACCAAATCAAGAATATATTTTCTTCTCCTCCCATCTTAAGATTACCTACTCTTGATAGGACTTTTGTTTTCGGAGTGATGCTTCATCCACTGGGATTGGAGCAGCACTGATGCAAGAATATGCAAATACTCTGCATCCTGTTATGTACATTTCTAGAAAACTAAATGCGGCAGAGAGGAACTACTCGGTTTTAGACGTGAGTTGTTAGCGATGGTTTGGTCAATTCTAAAGCTACAAAGATTCCTCCTGGGCGCACATTTCATTCTAGAGACTGATCAGAAAGCTCTTACAGCTATTCAGACTAAGAATTTGAAGAGTTCGAGATCCACTCGATATGCTATAGCTCATCAAACCTTTTCACTTTCACGGTACGAGCTATCCGTGGTGCGGATAATGTGATGGCTGACATTTTTGTCTAGATGCCCACATGACTCCAACTAATACTTTGTCCTATATTTCTATTATATTACAGAGTCATAAACACACCTATATTTCTACAATAGATTAGCACATCTGTACTTACTTTATATGTACACACTATCGTGCTTTGTTGTCGCATCTTATTCTACTGTTCAATTAATTTTTTAAGATGGATAGGAGGAGGGACTGATTAACCAAGTTAATTTATAAGGGCCGTTAGTTTACACAACAAACAGCTCACAACAAATTACATAAATAAATTGTACCTAAATGAATCATATTAGTTATTAATTAGCATTATATATGCTTGTTACTTTCTCAGGAATGTCATTGTTGAGCTGAGGACCTTACTTACAAGCTTACGAGTTCTAGATTTGTGTAACCAATACCCTCGGATATAACCAGAGCATAATACCATGGATACGTCATGTAGTGTTAACTTTACTATTGTACTTTATTCATTACATTCATCCAGACCACAAACCCTAAACACTATATTTAAATTTACCTAACCAGATTTGTTACATCCATTTTTTTTTACACGACAATATTAGAGAATGCTACATTATAAACCATCATAATCAATACCCAATCATACTTACACTACTCATATAAACCCATGCTAACTATCATATTTAATTATCACACCACCCCTCATATCACAAAAAATCTCCCACAACAACAAAAACATAATCTTACACAACACCCCCCTCCCCACTAAACAACTCCACAATAAATTCCCAAAAAAAAACCAACACCTTCAACAACTATCTAATATCCTTAACACTCAATCACAAATCACAATAACCCCCCCCAACATAACCCACAAAAAAAAACAACTTTCTTCTTATTATCAAATAATCTATCACCCAACACTCCCCCACTCTCTAAAACAAATTCCCCACAATAAAACAACCCTCCCCCCTTTCTATACCCCTTCCAATTCACACTCTCACTAACACCCCCTAACCCTACACTGAAAATAAAATTTTCCCCCAACAATAATCAACCCCATAAACAATAACATATTAACACATTCACTGTTAAAACCCCAAACAACCCTCACCCCAAAACTTCCTAAACACAACCCAAACACACACCCCCAAAAATAACTAATAAATAACCCCACCCACATACAATCCCCCACACTACCTCCAATCCCCCCTACCCCCATCTTAACCCAACACACAAACACCCCTCCCCCCCCCCCCCCCCCCCCCCCCCCCCCCCCCCATATATATATTTTACTAACTACTGATCTCTATCTCTTGTCCATGGAGTTTGTTAGTGGTGTGAGTGTGTTGTTGTGCGTGTGTGTGTCTATGAGTGTGTGCTTTTGTGAAGATTGTACATACCTTTTTGAGACATCCTCGTAATCTCTACAAGGACCTCCCATACAACATATACATGATGTATGACCAATACCCAAATATACTACACGTAATCCTATTGAAATAAATATACTACTCCTCCACAGAGCCATGAACAGTAAATCTCTACCAACATTCAAATCAATTAAACACTGATCGATATCAACTCTCTATTATCACATAATGCCATTTAGATTTAGCTATCTGTCACACAAACTCACATTTAAACATATCTATCGTTAAAATCCAACTTCAATTAATGCACTAAATCTCAGAATATCAATTGGAATCTCTCCACTATATCTCCAGTCATAAGACTCTTCACAGTGCGCCTTGCTGGAAGCTCGCAATTATGACAAATGAATAGCTCGACTAGAATCAAACACCTGGAGATAATACCTAACCATGCTTCACAATCATTTTCGATATAAGAATCACAACCATACTCATCAACTACTCCCTCATTTACTCTAATTGCTGTTTCTCAGTATGGGCAATGTGACACTAACAAATGCACTGCATATAGTAAACGGGGCTGAATCAGTATCAACGGGACTTTCAGGCATTGATAGTGGTTGATGAACTACATTACACGATCCTGCATTAATAAAACATAAATGTTTAACACAAAAAGGCATAAACATTGTGACTCCATCTAAACATTCTAGGACCAAACCTCTAACCTAAATATACCTCACTTTCACATGCAACACAACAAGGAAACTACATACTTTATCTACTATAACCACGTAAATAACACCCTGAATACCTACGTGATATCTAGCCCATATGCCTCAGTTGGGAATCTGAAAGTCCTAAATCTCCCTTCCCAATCTCGAAAGCTTACCTCAATCAGCGAGGGAATCACGCTCTGAGATCTGAGCCACGGGATGATTACTACGAAGCAATCTTCTAGAGACGCAATCAATCTCCATGAGCTGATCCGCTCCATCAATGAATGCGGCACTCATATCCACGGGTTAAACAAACTCTGTACACATATCAAATGGAGATCTCGAGCATGCAAGCCAAACTGGACCTGTCTTTAACCATGGCTGTATCCACTATAGAGTGCACTCATCGTACAAATACGCCTTTATTCTATAATTACCGACTACAGCGCTGTCACAGTGATGCATAGGACTTAATGCTACTACAAACCTTGTACTAGGCAGGCTGCCACTTGTCACTGGTACAGATCGTTGCAGGGTGTTGGTCGACCACATGTGAGTGCAGGCATATAGTCGTAAGATAGTGCACTACTACAATGGTACTTCTCACCATCTTAGCAACTCCTACGTTCACCCATCCCTCTCAGTCATCCTACGCCTCATAGTCCTGACAAAGTAGTGAGAACTGTCCTTTAGAATTTCACTGTCATACGATCCACTGTTTACTGAAATCCAGTTAGGATTATCATTCCACAATACATGAATCACGTATAGATATTTTACTAATCGTGTCTGACAATGTACACTCATTCCTCCCCAAGAATAGACGGCCTCATTAAGCACGAATTCATCTAAATAACTGGATCAAAAAGTTAAAATGAACAAGAATAAAAAGAGTATTATACCATGTGTAAACCTCAGCATTACTAATTCTGATCCAGTAATTGAATGACCAAGTTTCATTAAAATAACTTCAATGACATACACTCATTGTAAAACTCACTAGATCTATAGATGTATGTATTCATAATCAAGACCTTCGCCCTGTGTATGTACACAAGAGAATATTCAATTAAATCCATGATATTATTGAAATTACTACCTGTTTTAAAAGACTCTAGTCACACGTAGATATACCAATTTTGTTAGTATATATCTGAGACTATGATTGAGATATAAGGAATAGAGTCTATCCTACCATATAAACTGTGTTCCAGATAAATCATTTATCTCAACCCATTCAGTATACCTATGCTCGATGAACATCAACCCCTGAACACCCACTATCACATAACTTATAAATAATCTCTCCTGTCACAATATCAGAACTGGTGATCGTATTAGATAACTCCAGTGATAGACCAACTGATATGATAAAACCCTCCATTGCTTCGATAAATCAACCAATCATCTCCAACAACACCATATACTGACCTAGGACAATAATCAACGAGGTAAAACTCCTGACCACATGTGAAGAAAAACTAATTAGTAAGATGCCAATATACTTAATATTCAAGATTTATTAACTAAATATAAGAATCACTCTCCTCACTCTAATACTATGTAGCTAGTGCCGACAGCGATTGTACTTGCAACGCTCACTCAGACTCGAGAGTTGTATCTGAGAAGTTACCAAGCCGTGTTGTATGATCCATGAGGACAATACTTAGTTCAAATGTGTGAATCCATGTCTGATACACGTAAGATCATCTCACAGACACCCCAGCGTACATTGTGACCAGAGTCGCCCTGTGTGGCAATCCCGACTTTCAATCATAGTACCGAACTTCCTGGGAAATGTGCGAGGCTTTGGTAATGACAAGAGACAATGACAGGACGCATTTATGAGATACTATTTCTCAAAACATAGTAGTAGCAATCCCAAAAGTGATATACTTGAAGATCTCAGTGATAACCAAATAGTCTCTTAAAAAGCTGTATCAATGAATGGTGGACTCTCTGAGAGAATAAGCTTCTGGAACTAACTTCACTAAGATGTAGCCAACCGTCGTCCCGCTAGATACGCATAATAGTGAGATCTGACTCATGCTAGATTCGCACATGAACTGCTATGCTACGCGCGATCGTTGACCTCAGACAATAAGTTACGAATATTTGGGCTGTGATTGCAGTTGATGCCTAATTCCACTTATCATGTGACTACTATAGAGTACTTACATGATGTAGCATTGATCCGTTGATTAGATCGCAGACCGTATTGCAATGGCCCAGTAGAGCAATCCATAGACAGCGTCACTCCTCGAAGCGGGATGTGTCACGAGCAACCGTCGCCAAACATTTTCAGAATCACCCACATTGCATTGCGAGTCTCTGGACACTTCGCCCTAGAATAGCAGCGTGTGAACTTATCGCAAAATGGAGTAGGCCAATTGAGATACCCACTACGAATGTAAGGCGCGGTCTGATCATCTCAGGCTGCAGTCAGGAACCATCTTACATCCTTGGAGTGACTACTAACGGAATATATCACCCAGCAAGTGGTGGGCAACATATCGCTTCCAATACTCGAATGGCGAAGACAGTCGGGCAGCTATGCCAACTGCTCCTGTGGGAGAACTGGATTAACGTATACCTCAGCAGTTATGACGTCAGACATTAGTCTTGGCGTGAGAGTGTAGACTCAGAGAACAGACTTACGCGGGTGAATGAAGACAAACAGATATGTAGACTTGGAGAGTATTGGATCACATCTTATAGTGATAACATGCGTTGACTTTCATTCATGAGATGCTCATTATTGATCTCTCTCTGAGTTCGATTCTAATGATGTTAAATATCTTGTGCATGAGAGACTGTGATGATGATGAAGGTGAAGTATGAACTATTAATTACCTCCTATCATCCTATCATCTTCTAGGAAAATCTTCTGATCATATTAATCAGTTATGAAAAGAATTAAATGAAACTCTATCTTTCGCACCTTTAGCTGTGAGGTTAAAATAAACAAAAAATAAGAAAATGTATTAATAATCTGTGTAAAATCTACTAACCTTCTTTTACCTTCGCTAAATCCTTTAAGAACACAATTAATCACATAACTGAATTATCATCCACTCTGAATAAACATGTGTATTAGGCTAGGCGTTATAGGGATTGTTTCTCTGCCTCACAATGTAAAACCTGGACTGCCCTCTCTAGCGAGCTACGCGGTATTATATTTCTGGAAGTCCAATGTGGGTTTCTTAGACAGGTAATGTACAGCTCCGCCCATACAACCAACCCTTGAGAGCCTCTCTGGTCACTCATTCACAGGATCGCTCTTGTCCCCTGTCAGTCCAAACGTGGGTGTGGTAATTCGCGACCAACTTTCGTTGCCTGGCTTGTTTGACAAACCGGTAGTGAGATAATTGGCTGGCCAATTCAAAAGTGCTGTCACATTATTCTCTGGTTGTTTATCGTTCCGTGTGTTGGCGGCACTCTTAGTTACCTCTGCCCATTGTCGCCAGCATGCTAACATGTCCTCTTTGTGACGCCGCCTATTGTGTTACATGCCGTTTGCTTTAAACAGCATGAGACGTTTTCACCTGGCCAAGCTGGGCGTCCACTGTGGTGACCTGGCTGAGCAACAAAGATAACCACAGTCCACAGAAATTGTATAATGCCCAGATGTCTGATTTGGATGACCAGATGTGTTTTCACCAGATTTATCACGATGCAATGTGGGCTTCAAACGATAATGTCAGGTATGGGGACTCAATCAAAAGACTTTATTTCCCCCGATGAAAGAAGAAATGCGGTTCTTTAGATATCGGTCGCGAGTAATCACAACGATGAAATATCAAATGTGGGATAGCAAATGTGGGATGAAAGAGCAAATGTCGGAGAAAATACAATACGAGAGATGTAGGAAAAGATAGAGCAATAAGGCCTTTGTGCTCGTTTATCGCACTGACAACGCTAATAGTAGTAACAAAGCTATGTCACCAGAAAGGAATAACACAACTCAGTAGAAAATACATAGATAGATCCCAAATCAATATTAAAATCATGCCAGTATAGATACAAGTATGCTTCTGAACAACACCAAAAACTAAACACTTAACCAAAAAGTAAAAACCCCATAGTGAGGCATAATACAGTACAGACGCACAATAAATAGAAATAAAATAAAAGTTACACTAAATGAAAAAAAAGTCCTGATATAACCAACAGGTCCATGCATATGATAAATGGTTGAAAGCGGCGTGCTACACAAAGGGAAGTAGCAACAATTTAAGGAAAAAAATTGACACACACCACAAAATCAGTTTACTCAGCGGACAGAAGGTGATAGAGCTAGTCGCAGACCTCATTCTTATGTGTCTTAGTGGCAGCCTAACTTGATTTATTTAGGTCCAGCTAGTGTATTCTGACATCCAGAGGGTATGTAGAATTACTGTATATAATTGTGAAATTAATATAACTGTTTATTTCAGGATATTTTAGTTGGTTGATATACATAGTTATGATGTTAATGTACCATGTATAATACTTGTAATAGTTGGTATGATTAATGAAGATGGAAACCAACAATATAACCAACAGTAACTCAGCAGAGTCCTATCAACAGTCCTTATCAGGATTAATACAACCTGCTAAAAAGTTACAGCATTTTTCAGAGCTGACTTGACAGGCAGAGGAAGTAAAGATGACTAAGACATCATACCATGAGTGTAAATAGTTGATATATTCTATATATATTTGATATTATTGTAACTTTAATAATGTATCAGCATATAGACAGACATCTGTAACACTGACAAATGTAACAAAAACATGTGGCCATCACATACACATGCATATCTGATGATAACAACACTCACCTACACTAGGCTAGTGGAAACGTATAGGAAGAGGCTATCCACATGGTCTGTGTTGTTTCCGGTTTCATATTGTAGAGTCAAAATTTGGAAGTGAGATCCAAATAGGGGACAGGCACACTACCTTCTAGACAACTCCTATTTGCTGGCCTCCATATTGCATTGGCAGTTCAGTAAAGACTCTACAGTGGTGTGTCAACATTTACTGGTTGAGGCATTGTTGCTCATCATTCCAGGACTATATCCAAAGTTAAGTGATAACAGTCACAAACGGTTGAACACAACAAGTATACAGAAGAATCAGATGATGAAAAATTTTTTTGAACATAGTGAGATAAATGAATATCACAGAAACTTTTTGTAGTGTAAATTCAAATTCATTCTGTGAATATTTTTGTGTAAATATATGTATATATATATGTATATATATGTATATATTTATCATTTCATTTTTACCAAGAAGAATGAACAGAAGAAAAAATGTATAAATAAATTGATTAATTTTATTGTACTTTTTGACTTTATGAAGTTAATTACATTTTGTTTATTGTATGAAATTGTTAAAGTGGAATTACTTTATAATACAGCATAGGATAGTCGTACGAGAAGTGGGGTAAGCTCTTGAGCTGTTCTTTACCATCTGGACAAGAGTTTTTAACAGTCTGACTACATCTGGTGCCATTCTTACACCAGTGCTCATTTCTGAGACTGTGGTATCTTTGATAGGCCACCACTCTTTTACTGGATCTACTATCAACTCATCACCATCTATTATCCATCTCGTCAGAACTGATCACCCCCACCTCTCGATGTTGGACTTAGTATGGTGGTCTCTAACACTTCACCCCCTACGACAGTATCAACTATGGGACTACTTTTACCTTGTATGTACAGTCTACTGATTGTATCATAACTGTCCCCGGGGGTCGGAGTGGTCTCTAATTCTAAATGTGCCATGTTCGCTCCCATGTTCGTAATGTCACACTCCCCCCTCATCTCCTGGGTAGTGAGATCGGATGCCTAGCGTTCTCGGATAGCGGCGAAAGATAGGAGGTCTTATTATGCTTCCTTATACAGACACTTTGATCCTCGACGGTGCTACAGAGTTATGCGCTGTGCTGAGATCCTCCTTGTGTGATCTAAGGGAGGAGATCGAAGCGCTGATGGAGTGGAGTTGTCAGTGTGCAATGGAGATGGTCCTTCAAACCAAACCAAACTGTCCAGATACTATATTTTATCTTACCTTTCCACTTCTTTCTTCTTCTTCTTCTTCTTCTTCTTCTTCTTCTTCTTCTTCTTCTTCTTCTTCTTCTTCTTCTTCTTCTTCTTCTTCTTCTTCTTCTTCTCCTCTTCTTCAAGTACCATGCCTAGTGGCGTCTCTCCACAACTTCCTGTCTCCAGTACAATTTATCAATTCTGCTGTTGACTACTTTTCATGCCACGATGTCAAACTGTCCAGTATTTCCTCTCTTTGTCTTCCTCTATGTCTTTTTCCTTCAATCGTACCTACTGTTACGATATATTCCAGCTTTCCTCTTCTCATAACATGCCCCAAAAAGTAGATTGCTTTTTTCTAACTTGTGAAATAAGT
Organism: Oreohelix idahoensis; assembly: GCA_024509875.1. Lineage (NCBI taxonomy): Eukaryota > Metazoa > Mollusca > Gastropoda > Stylommatophora > Oreohelicidae > Oreohelix > Oreohelix idahoensis. The sequence goes on from JAMPIV010005512.1 coordinate 767,760, forward strand.
TCTAGGATTGTTGGTACTCCGGGCAAAGGTTATCTTTGTCGCCCTTATAAATTTTTGAAACCCAGGGAGGTACCAAGGGGGGTGCGAGGGGGCGGTCAGCTCCGGGTGACAATCAGAAAGGAGGTACCATCGAACACTAATACGGCAGTATTTACTGTTTAAAATATACTTGCAAGTGTTTCTTTATGGGGGGTGGGGGGGAGGCAAATGTAGGATCCGACCCTGGGGCCAAATACTTTAGGTACGCCCCTGTTGAAACCTATTATTCGGGATTTACAGAGCATGAAATCAAAATAGTTAATGCTAAACACGCTTGGCGCCCCGTGTTGTAGCTCCAGCTGTCGATACCTGAATCTAGCCGTAGAGCTACCACTACGTCAGTCCCCACCCCCCTTTTGCAAAAAGCCTGGATCATAGCCCCCGTGCTTTTGTAGATGTGATTTCTGTAGTAACTTCACATGTGAGTTTGCTAGACTTGCGCCCAGTCTTGTATTTGTCGCCTCGTACGACACGCCTGAGGTAGTAAGTCATATACTTTTATCGTCTCATCGCAGACCTCCTGAGCACTTCGCGAAACAAACGTAACATCAGGCCCTAAAAAACTGCTCGTCACATGTACAATCCTGCTGCAATCTGGCGCCACACTTCAAAGCTTGCTTTTGTTTGTGTCAAGAACCAAAAGATGTGTTGCCGAGAAAAGCCACCACACCTAGGATCAAATCTGGAAAGGCCTGTTTACTTGTTGAGTGTATTTTACTGCTAATCTTTGAGACCCACAATCAGCATTCAATCTCCGGACGCAGAAAAAAAAATGTTTTTTTAAAGTTACAAACTTTATTCCATCTTTATTTTGAAAAAAAAAAAAAAAAAAAAAAAACGAAATAGGTAACGCCAGGATTGGTGTATTGATCACTTAAGGAACACGTGTCACGTGCACACAATGTAACAGTTTGCTGTGGAGTATAGTTTATCTTTATAAAGACGGTATGAAAAAAATTAATACATACAATAAATATGGAAAGAAACATATCGTGTGCCTTGGTAGCAATCAGTTGTCAGAACTTTTCCTTATCAGTGATTTCATCATACTAGATGATAGACGCTAGTAGCTCTTATAATGGTTTATTATTTATCAGTACGTTACTGCACAATATAATTATGCACATAGTTATATAACAGAAGGACTTCTGTCTGTGGTTGATAGAAATGGGGCTGCTGTATAACTGAATATAAAGTGTAAGCGAAAAAAAAAAAAAAATAAGGAACAAAATTATAGGAGTCTGTTTTATAGATGAGCAGATCACTAGAATCATGGAACGTTTCGTTTTGAAAGCGACGTGCATTGCCACAAAAAAGCAAATGCTTCAAAATGTGGTGGGGAAAGGGGGGGGGGGGAACCTGAGAATTCTGCAGTACAAATATACAAGTGAACGTTATGTAAAAAATAAAGATGTGAACTAGCAAACAACTGCCGTGGGAGGGCACGTGTAACCGCGTATACCGTAAGTTTTCAGATACAGGCTATATTAACATATAAAATAAATTTTTATAGAAACAGAAGATTTAAAAAAGTCTTGGCGCAGATGTTTAATTAAACCAGGTTAGCTTCGAAAAGCCACGCATTATTTTAGGCTAAGCTTCGCTTCGTAACGCCAAGCATTGGTCACGTGATTTCCCACCAATGGTGAAGCTCAGTCCTTTTTTTGCTTCCCCCGGAATGAACGAGAGATGAAGCCATTTTTTTAGTCAGTAATGAATTTAGAGCGGTGGAGACAAGACGTAATTCTCTTTGCTCAGTGATATTCTATAGAGGAGATTGACTTCACACAATTAAAGCAACTGTGTAATTTCGAAACGTAGAATAATTTGTTTGTGAATTCATGAAAACTGTAAGTAGTGCTAAGAATTGCATGCAATAACTGTTAGAGCCCACAGTCATAACTGAAACGGAGCTACGCTCGAAAACTGGGTAAAGAATTGTAAACCCAGGCATATATCTGAACCTTTTACCAAGAATGAAGGTCCTTAAGCTGAGAGAAAGTCAAACTAAGGAATACTAATGAATAAGAGAAAGTTTGGCTCTTCATTGAAATGAAGAGATAAGAAAAACGTGAAATCTAGACCACATTAACAAATAAACGAAGGAACACTAGAAGGATAGAGGAGCCACGCCATGTTTTAGCAACTTGAAAAGATTACGAGATGCAATAAGGAATATTGCATCATTAAAATAATGCATTGACTTTTTATGCTTGTTTATTAAATGTCAACATGCTATTATGCAAATTTGGTGTGGTTACCATTTGACTTAACCCAGTTCTTGTTGGAAATTGAATAAACATTTGTTTCATTGAACACAAATGCTGTTGACGAATCATATGTTTGCAGTTAGACATCATACCAATTATTAAAGGATCATGCCAAAGCTAATCGTTGCAGGTGCAACACAAATAATAACCATATGCTCTAAAAATAAAACATCATAGAGGATTGTCCCCGAACCTGGTAAATTCCTGTAAGTCTGTAGAGAGAAATCATCACCTCTAGCAGGCTAGCTAGTAATCAAAATCTAAACAGGTGAAAAGGGGTGAGAAAGTCCTGTGGATGTCCGAGATTTCATCAAATCCACCAATTATCTGCCATCAGCCATACAAGCACCCCATCAGATTACCCCTTGTCTAGGGAACAAGTTTTTACACTGTACATAAGAATAAATAAAACCCAAAGACTGTGTCAATCTCAATACAATAAAACCACATGAAAAAACACAATGCAATACATTAAGAGGTACTCAAAAGGCTAAAAAACTATCAATCAGTCTCGATAATCTACCAGTATACAACTACTGTTAACATCACTTCTGGCACCATGGCAACTACCTGTATCACAAAATAACCTCGATGCTCGCAGCAACGACAATCACACAACACGTCATAAAATACCAAGCGAACAATCTCGCTCTTGTATTCGCTCTCTCTTCCACATGAGAGCATAACTTAGACACGAACGTCTCATTTTCAATCATCTGTCAACTCTCCTTTCACAAACTCATTTGCCGTCGACCTTTAACACCCAATGACTTCTTCCAGCGAATCACAGTCTGTCGTTTTGTCACATGACGTTGAAATCAGAGCCCGGCCGTTTGGGGAAACAGCACATGCAGCACACTACAAATGTAACTCAACTCACCTTGTACTCACATCTACCAAAGCAACATACCCAACCAAACATAGCTCCCTATAGAACGTCTAACCGTAGTGCCTTCTCACAAACATACCTTGACGTGCTACAAATTACATGTTTGCAAGCACACGGCTGTTTGTGCCGCGCAAAACCAAAACCAGAACACGTTTGTCAAGACAAGCAGCTGATTTAGTAACAGAATTGGCAGCAGGCCGAACGGATTACAGCTGATAGGATAGCATGGCGCGCTCTCTCTCTCTCTCTCTCTCTCTCTCTCTCTCTCTCTCTCTCTCTCTCTCTCTCTCTCTCTCTGGGTGAATCTCTAAACCTCAAGGTAGAAAAGGAGCATCTAAGTAAGTAAGAACTGGTAACGACTGCAAATCTTTTGCACATTATGAGCCGCAAAAAAAAAAATCATGAAAGAAAACTCTCAAGCCTGCCTGGTCTGTCTCCATCACCTATTTTTGTCTTTGTTTCTCTTTTAAGTTATGTCTCCACGTTTCTCCTTCATTTGCTTTTGTACAGAAATATCCACAGTACTTGTCAGTATCCGTGCTGACATAATTACGTGTCTTCATATGTTTGATTTAGTTGACTTTGAGGAGACCCCATAATGTCGTATCAGTTTCCAGAGTGATTCCAGTTCTTTGTCACTGGTTGGTGCATAACACTGGATGATGCTCATATTTGGTCTCTGAACTTCCTTCATGTTATAGAACATTTCATCACAGCCTGGTCGACGGAAACTAAGTCACATTTTGATAAAGTAAAGTAAACTCCAAAATCAAGCAGCGCGTATCCTTATTCCACGAAAATCAACCATATGGAAAACAGTATGGGGCTTCAGTCAGCGGAGTACAGACGAGACAACAGAATGTTACAACAAGCTGAAACATTTAAGAGACTCGAAGGACACCCCACGTGCAGGAGAATAAACAGGCTAGGAAGAGGCAGGCTCACGCGAACTAATTTTGTTTCCCAGGCAAAAAAAAAAAAAAAAAAACAAACAAAAAAATTAACAAATATATCATGCTAGTAAACTCATTCGCAAAGAAAATACCAACAAGCTCAATTATCCCACGGTGGAAAAGAAGGTGCTTTCCTGATCTAAAATCTGATATTCCAGGCATTGAAAGTAAAGGAATTCAGACATAAACACAGCGAAAAGCAACTAAGTATATTGACCAAAAATTTCCAGCAAAGCTCTGGACACATGGTTGTTTAAAATGGGGAAGTTGGCATCCTCATTATATTAAAGAATAGAATTCACTCTATGGCAGTTGCCACTAGCAAATGCTGCAGTAACTTCAATGTTGAAGCAGAAGCCACGAAACAGGCAGAGGGAAACTCTTAATGAGTACAAGGCACATGCAGAAAAACAGATACGGTAGTGATCTTTACAGATACCCTCTCAGTAATAACAGCCCTGAAGAGCCATCATGCTAAAGGATTGAAAGATCTGATAAACTCACTTGAAAGCCTGGCCAAATTCTTTAACAAGTGCACAGTGCAGTGAATACCAGCCCATTGCAACTTTCCATGCAACGAAGAGGCAGATAAAACTGCTAAAGTAGGGGGGGGGGGGGAGACCCTGCAACTAAACGATGTAGAGACAACTTATGAAATAGCTAAAACAACTATAAAAAGCCATATTCAAGTGAAAATGGTACATAGAACACCCACCATGTCACAAAAAAGATGATACCCAGCACCAGCTATCTAGGCGAGACCAGGTCATAATTTTCCGCTTACAAACTGGTCACAATTGATTGAGGTGCCATCTATATTACAAGTTCAGAAATGATCCAACATATCTGCTTCTGTGGCACCAGCCCCATGACAGATAAACATCTGCTCCAGTTCTGCCAAAGTTACAGCAGTGAACAGAGTGGCATTTGACAATAATCCACTTCCATCAACGAAAAACTGTTTGGAGATGTCGATATTTGGAGATGTCGGGAACATTGAGCTGACTACTGCCTTTATTAGAGTCATTAATGTAGAAGTCTGAAGGCAAACGAAGAAAAAGAAGAAGAATAACAAGAACAAGAAATAACCACAGAAATCAACGCCCTGGGCATGAGAATTCTTGGTGCAGGTTTCCTGCAAGGGGGCCAGCTGCAGTGGTGGTTCTATGGGTTAGCAGCCCAGATTTCTTTGTCTTTCCTGGGGTTGGGTCTTAAACCACTTTTCTTCCATCTTGGACTGCGGAGTTGAATTACTGGAATTATTTCCATTTCATTACTTGTTCATGTTTTTGCTGTTGACGTCACTTTTCCTTTGTTGCATGTCGAGTCTTCATAATCAATCAATCAATACCAATTAGCTCCCCAAGGAGCATAGGAATACAACAAACACGCCAAGTCCTCCTGGTCGAATTGACTTATTGTCATTAGTTGACCTGTCCATATGTCGCGAGTATGGAAATAAAGAATGTCTGAGTTTAGACAGAAATATGAATGAGTAATGTGAAAGTAGAGAAAATTTCAGCCATTAATGGAAATATGCAGAGATGTATAACTTCTGGAGAGAAAAGAGAGATATAATCAAATATCTTAGGTCTACTTCTCAGCCAAACTCGGACTCTGTTTAAGATGTCATTCCCTAATCCGTCCTCAAATACTAAATAGAATAATCTGGTACAGTAAAGACTACAACAGCAAACATTAAGTGACAGTTGGAATAGAGTGAATTCTGACAGCTTAGTACATATAAATATATTTATTAAAGAAACCACAACATTGAACCCCCCAAAAAACAGTTAAGTAATGCCTTCGCTAGCTTTGAACGGGCTTGTGAATGTATCAATATCACAACCACATAAAAATAACACAAGACTTAACTCAATCACACCAGCCAAACGTCTCACGCCAAACCACAACACCCGTACATTTTCTCACTACTCAGGTTGTCTAGCTAACAGAGGGGACCCCAGGTGTCATTGATGAAAACGGCATCTCCAATCTTGAGCAAAATATTCCTGGTATGTAAGTAATCCGCAACTAGGAAAAGCCTAACACAGTTCCTCCTAATTTTGTATTCAAATGATGGGGAGATAAGCTCCCTCTAGAACAGCTTCTAAATAAATCCTAGCGTTCACAATTTCGTGTGGCGGCTGAAGGAGACAACACTAGTGTGACTATAAATGCACCCACTGCTCTATCTATCTATCTATCTATCTATCTATCTATCTATCTATCTATCTATCTATCTATCTATCTATCTATCTATCTATCTATCTATCTATCTATCTATCTATCTATCTATCTATCTATCTATCTATCTATCTATCTATCTATCTATCTATCTATCTATCTATCTATCTATCTATCTATCTATCTATCTATCTATCTATCTATCTATCTATCTATCTATCAAAACAAGAATGACCACGGCTGGCAAACGAGTATCAGGAAGGTACCTGAGGATGCGCCTCGTATGGTGGATAATGGTGACTTGAACTCCTGGACAGGTGAAGAGTGCTGGCAATTGATGTATCCTCTCTGTCGTTACGACGGTATAGTCCAAGTTACCAGGACGTAAATTGGTCTGATGACATTGTCGCAATGACTGGATGGCAAAGGAGGCAGCCCGTATGGGTTGGAGTTATATATATATATATATATATATATATATATATATATATATATATATATATATCCTGAAAGAGACTGAGGGTAAGTAATCCAAGAATACAGCCGCGAATGCTGAATAATGGCAGAATGAACTGGTTTGCCGCGAGATCAAATATTAGGTGGGGATTTGTAATATAATTGCAGTCGAGATAAACTTGAGATGGCAACTTATCAGGAAGTGCGGAATATAATCTGAAAGTTGCAAAGTGCCCAACCAAGAAAGCTCAGTACCAGGCTAAGACCACGCTCAAATAAAGAATGAATTCTTGCACTAACAACTGTTATACGCTCTGCGCAGAAGTATCACTTTGTTCAGTGGCAGAATTCTTCTTGAGACAGTGGTCCTGAGTGATAGAGACCTCTGGCTTAAATAGCAAGATAAAGTTTGTCGGTGGCTTTTGCACGTGCACTAGATGAAACAAACTCAAACGCAAGACCTAGGAGAAAAAAATTCCCTGAGCTACTCAAGATACAGGAAAAGGACGTAATCTGCCGCAACACTGGCGGTTCTACGAGCGACCGGTGTTCGCGGCACAAATAAAAGGATATAAGTTTTCACCCATGTCCACGGGTTCCATGTAATTCAAGGAAACATGGAAATAGCCGTTCTTTTCAAGAACGGTAGAATAAAAGGACCTGTATCTAAATGCCGCTGTCCACGTGCAGAGGGGTGGAATTTAGCCTGTCCAACGTAAGATTGACATGACCAATGCCAGAAATAGCGCTATTAGGATCTATAAGACAGAAAAGTGGGCGTAGACAAAAAATAGTGAACAAGACAGGGCAGACCACTCGGCTAAAAGTGACAGATATTTCAATCAAATCACGGCACCATGTAGGTTGATGAAATTTTTAGGGTTTATGACCACACAGACAATCCTTCTTAATCGCTTTTTACGACATGCATTTTTAGGGTATAGTGTTTATATTCTTTACGTCTCTTTCGGGCACTAGTAACACACGGGTGAGTCTTCATAACGGCAAAGAGTTAAAATAAAAATACAGATACTACAATCCACACTTAACATTTAATTAACATTAACGTATTAACATTAACATTTATTTTTGTTCTCCACAGGCACATCATTACAAAACTGAGATTGTAAACTCGGAAGTATATTTCAACGAAACAATCAACGTATTTTCTTCATCATTCTTATTTTTATTTGCTCCTTATAGAGTTTGAAACTACCACTGCAGATGGTCCCCTGTCAAGAAGCCTGCAACACGCAGTCACGTGCTCTTACAGCGGTAATTTATGTGGTTATTCGTTTTACATAATGAGTTTGCCAGCCTCATTCACAACCTCGTATTAGTCCCATTCTACGACATGCTTGAGGGCCTAGTAGTTCTATTTTTCCTTTGTCTCTTCAGAGACTCTCGCGAACTGAACGGGACAATGTATGTTCTTATGTAAATGTGAATCAAATACGTGGCCTACACTCCGTTTTCTTGTTTACCTATATCACATATTCGCACCTGCTTTACGAAAGTCGTACGTATAATTCCAGTAACAACTATGAAAATAACATGAAATAATTAACAATATTCTAATACATCATAAACTTACGGACAAGCCAGATAAATTGTGTTTCACATGAAGTACAAATTCATAAGCACAGTAAGAAAAAAAATCAGCGGAGTCCACACATACACTAACCAATCTTATAAGTACATAAATGTCAGCGATAAAACCACTAACTCAAAACAGGCAAAAACAAGTTTAACCCTTTCTACCCAGGACCGGTTGTTGGGAGGTGGGAGCGGTGCAGTCGCACAGTGCGGCGTCTTCGGAGGAGGCGCTGAAATGTATTTAAATGTTTTAAAATTTAAGAGTTAAAAGAACAATTGAAGCTGCAATGTTTCTGAGTTTTACATATTGTCTATTTTCATATTTATCTTGATTCACTTTTTAACTCCTAAAAGACGTGGTTGTTTTCTTATGTCTTACTTAAGGAATGTTCTGTTTCTTTAAGCTTTCACACAATGTTAACACGATTGCTTACTGTCCCCCTGCCTATTTAATCTAGACACAGAAAAATTTTCCACACAGAAACAGGACGTGCCAGGACTGAACATTAGTGGAAGGCCAGTAAACAACATTAGATATGCAGATGATGCCGTTTTGTTGGCTGAAAGTAAACAAGACTTACAAGAACTAGTGAAGCAAGTAAACAGCATAAGTCATGAATATCACAGACATTAACATTGAGAAAACGAAAACTGTGATACTTAGCAAAGAAGACGATAAGCCAGCATTAAAGAAAAGCATAAAAGGAAAAATCCTGGAACGAGTCAAGAGTTTCTCATATCTCGGTCATACAGCCACAGAAGATGACAGATGTGAAACAGAAATCGAGAAGAGAATATGAATGGTCAAAGCTACATTCAACAACTTGAGACAAATACTGACATCTAAACAATTAACACATAAATTAAAAATGAGAATCATCAAGTGCTATGTAATTATGTTCTTAATTACTGAACGGCGTAGAAACGTGAACGATGAACAAGCAATTGAGGCTCTCGAGATGTGGATATATAGAAGAATGGGGCGCATCTCATGGAAAGAAAAGAGAACAAATTAAGCGATCCTAGAAAACCTAGATATGAAAAGAGAATTAATGAAGGACATCAAAATTTGACAGCCAAAATATTTTGGCCACATAAAAAGACATAACACCTTGCAGAAGATCATAATAGAAAGAAAAGTTGAATGCAGACGTACAAGAGGAAGACAGCGCTATAAGTCGGAAGATAACATCAAGAGATGGACAGGAAAGAGTCTATCAGAGTGCACCATCAAGACAAGAGATAGAATATGAAATGAGTCTCGTTAATAAAAAAAAGTAATAAATAATATTTGAGGGCAAACCAAAAGAAAAACTTAAGCTAAAAAATATACCGACCTCAAATACTGGCCGCTCGTACTTTAAGAGTTAAATATACGTTTTTTTGATTACTAATGTGTTTACTTTAATTCAACAATACTCATTAATTTTTTTTATTTTCGTGTAAGAAACTCTCAAAATCTTTAGGCAATTTACAACAATTTTTTGGGCTATTCAAGTAATTCGATATGAATTTTAAAAAAAAACCTACCCTAAGTTTTTAGAAACATTAGTGTATTACTTTTTTGTAAAACGCTACATTGATGATCACTTGTGGAAATTACAGTGTGATCCAACCTAATAGCGTGAAATTGAGTCTCGTAGAAAACCTGTTGATAGCATGACCTAATGATTTAATGGACCGTAAATTGACTAAATAACTAACATTTCTGTTATGACAACATGACTCGTAATTGTTCGTGCATCTTTTAAAATCTTGCCCTGGTCGACTTACTGCCTCTGAGAACAACGTTTGATGTTTGACGAAACTCCAGTTCATGTACTGTTTATCAATTGTGTTGTTGGCTTCTTTCCATAATCAAACTGTTCATGCACACCTTCATTTGCGCAATTTTTCTATTTTCGGGAGAGTACATGTAAGGGGAAACAATACAATTATTGTCTAACTTTCAACCACAGTTGCCCCCCATTAGCTGCCGTTGAAAGTTAATGTTCTCTCTCGAAAATAGAAAAAGTCCGCAAATGACGGTGTGCAAAATGTGACCGACCGACCGACCGACCGCAGTACTTACGGCGGGAATTATGGGATTGAATATATATATAGCTTGTTCTAGGATATCACGTGACGGGAAAGCTGGCACCAATTTTGCTGCCTTAAAAGGTAAAGGTAGTCACATTCCAGATCTTGCCTTACGAGAGGGAAGTGTTAGAGATTCCACTACACTATGTTCAGCTTTATGAAGTCGAATAACCAGTTTCCCTCCTCGCTGCCTTTGTCTTTCCTAACTGAAAAGAAGAGTCAGGTAGCCATTTACAGCTGGGTAAGCTGGAGCATGACGCTACCCTGGTTTCGAACCCGGAACCGGTATCTTAGTCGCGAGAGGCAAACCCTCTAACCACTCTAGCAATCGGACTTTAAAGAATGGACGCTTGCGTAGAACAGAAGGATTAACATGGTATGACAAGGTCACCAATGTGGAACTGATGACAAGTTTTTTTTTTAATTTGATGATGAGAAATATCCCGTTCAACCTCTGATGGGTTATAATTAGGATATATATTGTTTTCAGTTCCAGATAATATGAATAACTGCCGATAGGTGAAAGTGACATCACATCTGTCAAATCACTATAAAAAGGGTAAATCACCAAGGATGGATAGGACACAGATAGATAAAACCAGATAAAAGCATTTTAAACCAGTCCTGGATCTCCATGGTAAAACAGATACAAATAGAACAAAAACACACATGGGAAAGAGAAATGAAAACAGAAAGGAATAAGTGAGTAAAGTACGATAAAACCTGGAATTGATGGCATGTCACAGGAGGACTTGGCTGGAGTCTGTTAAAGGCTTATTTTCCTTGGGGAGCTGCAGGACAATGGTGATGATAATGATGCAGATGTAGTGGCAGCAGCAAGCATCTTGGATTACTCTGACGTAGCGTGTACAACGACAGTACCTACAATTTTGAATAAAGCTACATTGTATACGTTTGTTACATATCGTAATCAAAGTACGTTACACTTGACGCAAAAAATCAAAAGTGTAGCGACTAACCTCTGTTTTTTTTAAAAACTGTTTCCTCCGTAAATAGAAGCTAAAAACAAAACATTGTGGATATAAATATCATAGAATCATCATCTCATCTCAACCCATAACCCGTCATGGGTCGTAGGGGTGCCATGGTGGAAGCATCAGCAGACAGGGTCCTCCACTGCTCTCTATATCATAGAATAAAAGTAGTCTTTTCATTGTACAGATTAATAGAGCCCTTTAGCACTGGATTCCAACAACATCCTGCAAGTTCTCACGCCACGCGCCAATCACGCGATACGTTAGAGGCATAGATAAGAAAGTTAATTTTGTTGTTAAGACTTTGCATGGATTTGTTGAAGGCTTATACTCCTTCGAAGGCTAAATGATTAAGATGGTGTACTGTTCCATTTATGAGTTTCTCGGGGGTCGGAGTGGCTAAGAGGTATGGCATCCGCCTCGAATTCTAAAGGTACCGGTTCGATTCCCAGTAGAGGGAATTTAATTTACGGAATTTTTTTCAGAACCAGTGGTCCTTATGGTGCCATACTCCCCCCTGGTCTCCTGGGTAGTGAGATCGGATGCCTAGCCTTCTTGGATAAGGGCGAAAAAAATAAGAGGTCCAGTGTACAAGTTGCGCGCGTTAAAAATCCCACGGCAGTTGGAAATCGTAAAGAGTAGGTTATACGGTTGCTGCCCTGGCAAATTAAAAAAAATAATAAACCTACCCGCCACAAAAATATTTATAGAATGTGTCATTCCTACATACACACATTGGGATTCTCGCTGGCGCTACGGAGTTCGTGCACTGTGCTGAGATCCTTATTGTGTGATCTTGGGGGGAGAGAGATCAGAGCACTGACAAAGTTGTACGTGTGCAATGAAGATAGTCCTTAAAATGGAAACGAAAACCAAACATGTACCAATTAGTTTCGTCTATTACTAAAAGGCTTTATATTGTAACTTCTAATTTTATTGGCCTTTAATGCAGTATGTTTCTTTTCAATTACTTGCTTTTCTTAAAGAGCAGAGATGGAATTAGATGTGTTCAGTCAAAACAATGTTCATGCAACAATAACAGGGCAATCCACATAGGACGTCAGTAAACTCACGACGTATAAAGTCAATGGTCTTGAAACAGCCGTTGACGTTTTTCTTCATTATTTATTGTGGACGCCACAGTGACAAAATGGTTACGCAAATGTGTAGGCACATCAAACAGTCATTATCACAGCAACATTCAATACAGCAATGTAAATGTAGTCAGATGAACAACTCCATCCTTTTCTATAACAGCCAGGAGATAACCAGATGTATGAGATCAGTTCACTCTCCTTAGTTTGACTTCAGCAAGACAGACACGTCTGCCGAAGTATAAATAATGTCCTCAAGAATATCCTCTAGATAATAAAGGTTTTCTAAACCTAGTTCATTTAACAAAGTAGCAAGTAATGGTCCTTGGTACATGCATCAACCGATGCAGTACAATGCAGCGACATGTGAGCTGGGAAAGAACATCTCGTGACGACGACTTTCGCAGACAGGCTATGAATCGAAATCGCTCACGACCCAAAATCAATAGAGTTAATGAAAGAGTCAATTTACCTTGCTTTCATGAAATACACAGAAATATCACGCCTCCCGACATGTGGGAAACACTAGAGGTATTATCTCGAATAAACGAAATATCCATTAAGAGGACTACACATCCCTGACAGAACAAAAAATAGCGGAGATCCCCTCTTCAACGAGGCATCTCTTTCGCCATTCCAAATCGCTCACTCCCACTAGTGGTGGGCGGAAACCCATCGACCAAACAACAAGACAAGTCATGCGCAGTCCAGCGCAAAAATGACCACAGCTCAAACTTAACTGCATTCGATACCAACGCGAGAAGACAAATGCTTACCGAGAAAAGTGACTATAAATTCCAAGCAGTTGTTGCCCTTGCGTTATAAAACAGATACTGAAATAAAACGATGTTGCGAGAATTTATCACGCAACAATGTTTCTTTTCAATTACTTGCTTTTCTTAAAGAGCAGAGATGGAATAATGCTAAATTGGCGAACTCTAATCGCGTAGTCCTTCTATTATACCAAAGTTTATGCTTGGCAAACAACTATTCAAAACAGGAGATCTTATTTGTATAGGTTTCTCTATTTCACTTTGTTATATATACATACATATATATACATTTTTTTTTCTCGCTTTTACTCCACGTGAATCGAAAAATCCCTAAGACGGAAGAATTGGTGTTTTCTTTGTATTTCTCTTAAGTGTTTCTTGTTTCACTTGACCTCACGGTCGCCTATCTTTGGACATGCGCCCTAATATAACAGACGGACCTTGCGTCTAAGTTGAACGAGGAGCGCCTCGTCAAAAGGATTCACAATGTTAATTTAAAATAAGAAACATTGGCTCTAGCAGGGTTGTCAATAATTATCGAAAATGCATAAATGGTAGGCATTCGTTAGAAGGAGGTGATGACATTAACAGAAATGTAACAGAATAGATAGGCACTCCGGGGATTCGACCATGGACACTTCCAACAGTACGGAGTGTTAGTCACTTCACTAATTTTCAAATCAGTTCTGTTGTGTTCTTGAGTACCGGTATATCTTTCACTGTTCTTCCTAGTTCACTCCTGTCATCACTGTTGAGGATTGTTTCATGATTACAGACATTTGGATTTGACGTCGATCCGAATGGCTGTATCATGGAACACCTCAATCGAATAGAGATATATCTCCGCGACCGATGTCGATGATTGTTGCATGTGTGCATGCATTTGAGTTTTGATCACACTCGGATTGCTGCACCATGGAACATCGCAATTGAATATATATTAACGACGTAGTATGCATATCACTATGCATGACGCGTATGTCTTTGTAACGTCATTCGACTTGTGGGTTTTGATATTAGATATAGACGACTAGCAGTAGACGTAAGCCTAGCATAATAAGTGTATTGCAGAACTAGCAGGATAGTTAAGTCTAGTGCAAAAGGCTATTGTATAAACTAGCGACGGGAGTAAGTCTAGTTAGCCTCTGAATTTATGCCAAAGGACATTGGCCGTTAAAAGGAACTGACCTTGAACCAGAACTCTAGATAGAGATTGTGAACATGTGTTTATGAAATAATGAGAACTCTTACAGATCGTACATGAATGTGATGTGACTTTTGTTCCCATGTAGTTGGTGTCTGCTCATGGTATGAAATTACTAATTAAATATTTTGAGTCGTCAAAAATCACGGTCTTATCAACTGTCGTATTCGGAGTTGAGTTAAATGCTGTTAATATTCAACTGATCATGACCAGTGATGATTAATGTCTTAACACGCTGCATCTCACACTGCCAATATAATCAATAAGACAAGAGACTAATACAGGTCAGTCAAGGGTCGAATATTTAATATGAAACATGTTCAGCACATAATGTATCACAAGGGTTAAAGCAGACATTATCGATACCAACGAACAGTATTACGGAATCCTACAAAAGTGATAAGAACCCGAGGGACTTTGACTCTATAAACTGAATACGCATATAATAACTTGGTCATCCTCAAATACTAGAAGTCATCGAAGCACCCATAATATACTGGGGTCCCGAGCCCGTAACAATCACATTAAAACCCAACAACGAGCTAAGGCCTTTAACAAACGAATGTCAAGTCCGTCTGTCTCGTACCATCAGCTCAAGGACTTTTCTTCCATCTCTACTCTCTATTTGTTCTTTGGTCTTCCTCTACCTTTCCTACCCTGAGGATTCCAGAACAAGGACTGCCTTGTAATGCTATCAACAGGTTTCCTCAATGTGTGACATATCCATCGCCAGCGTCTTCTTCTCAACTCTTGTTCCACTGGCATTTGTCTGGTTCTTGTCATTAGTTCCACATTAGTGATCTTGTCATACCATTTCAACCCTTCTATTCTATGCAAGCACCCATTTATGAAAGTCTAGTTTATTGTTTGTTGTTTTTGTCGTTCTCCATGTTTTAGAGCCATAAACGGGCCTTTTTGTTCTCCTTCAATTTGTTTCGTAAACTTTTTCGTGATTTGTAACTGCTTACATTTTTTTTACCCATGCCGTCCTTGCAGTGAAAATTATTTGTTTACACAGCAAGTACGTGTTTGTTAACGTGCTTTGCGCAGATATTGATCATCGATCGGTGAAGACTTGTGTCTATGCTTTCTATTTTTCCCCTTCTTATTCCTCGGTTTTTTTTAAAATTAAATGTACAAGGTATATACTGGTCTATAATATTTATCAATATCGTCCTTCTTCTAAGTATGTGGGCCGCAAAGATATCGTGTATCACAGGTGTTCGTGTGGCTGCTAGTGTTTTTTAGAGCTGGGCTTATCAAACGGTGGTGCATGTACCACGTGCAGGACCAGTGAAACAAGCCGAGATTACAGTATTCATCATGATCATCATCATCATCATCATCATCATCATCATCATCATCATCATCATCATCATCATCATCATCATCATCATCATCATCATCATCATCATCACGATCATCATCATCCTTCAGCGTCCCATGAAGCACAAGCCTTCCACAAGTTCACGTTGCCTTGTCTTGTCTTGTCTTGTCTTATCTTGTCTTGTCTTATCTTGTCTTGTTTTTGATACACCTTCATTGAACGTTAGCACTTGGTGATTTTGATGCCATAATATGAAACTGTGCAGTTTTGATTAGTTGTTCAGGTCTGCTATTTAGGGTGTTTTAAATGATTGGATTTAATGGTAAGAGGAGTTGTCTCATCTCTTGCAGTGCTGGACAAAGCAACAGGGGTGTTCCACTTGGTGATTTTGATGCCATAATGTGAAACTCTGCGGTTTTGATTAGTTGTTCAAGTCTGCTATATAGGGTGTTTTAAATTATTGGGTTTATGGGTAAGAGGAGTCTCATCTATTGCAGTGCTGGACAAAGCAACAGGGAAATTTTCAAGTAACTTCAGAGCAGAGGCAGAGGCCTTAAAAACTGCATCAGAAATTTTAATGATACAAGAAAGCTCAGAGAGACCAGTAGCTATCTTCTCAGATGCGCTGTCAGTAATTACAACGCTGAAAAGTCAAAGTAATGCTGAACTGGATGACCTAAGAGTAACACTTCATTGACTATGTCAGCAATACAAAAGAGTCGTGATACAGTGGATCCCTTCTCACTGCAACATCCCTGGAAACGAAGAGGCTGACAGATTGGCAAAGGAAGGGGGGAAAGCTTCCTCAACTTGACACAAATATAACTTATGAGGAGACCAAGAGTTTTATCAAGCGCAGATACAGGCACAAGTGGGAAGAAGAGCATCCAGGCCACACAAAAAAGGATCCATATTACCATCTTAGCAGAAGTGAACAAGTGGTAATCTTCAGACTTCGCACAGGTCATAACCGATTGAGATACCATCTATTGAACAAATTAAAGAAAGGAACTACTGATGAGTGTGACTGTGGCACCGATAAAATGACTGCCGAACATCTGCTTCAAAGGTGCCCAACATATGAGGAACAGAGAAAACGCTTATGGCCATCACCAGTACCATTCCTGGAGAAAATCTACGGAGACATCAACTGCCTCAGGCTGACCACTGCTTTCTTTGAACTTATTCAAGTTGACATCTGAGCGTGAACGAAGAAGAAAAAGAAGAAGTTCCACTGTTTCATATGAGTGTTGGCAGCAGGGTCGTAGATACGCCTTCCCCCCCCCCCCCCCCCCAGGGTTTGGTGAAAAACATTTGTGTGGAAATTTTACTGTACCAAACAAGTTTTGCGCCGAAATTTTTTTATAACCTTCCTCCTTTATTAAGTCATATCTACGGCCCTGGTTGGCAGTGTCTACAGTTTGGACTGTTTTTGGGTCAATTCTATTTCTATGAGATAAGTAAGCAGTGCCCTGAACATTTATGTTTGATGTTTACGTCAAAGATTATTTACAGTATCTTTCTTAGATGATGCTGGTAGATGCTCGAAGAACCGTCTTCCCGTTTTAGTCATTGCCCAGGTGTTTAGCCAGTTCTCTTTACAGTTGTTTATAATTATTTGTTTTGCTGTGGTGATGTTGACTGGTTGGTCAATTTGTGACATTGAAGCTCCTATTTTGACTAGTTTATCTGCCTCTTCATTTAAGGGAATGTCTACATTTCCAGGTATCCACTGCCCGAAGATGTCAATTCTATATAGGTCCCAATCGACTTTATAATGGCTCAGGGTTTAGACACATTTGACCCAGGAGCCATTTAAGTGGCTTCCGTATCTTTTGCTCCTGTCTAGAGCATCCATTTACCTTGGATAGCTAATAATTTTTCAATGAAAGCTTTTATACTTTTAGCACAAGAGTAAAGTGCATTCATTTACCTTCAGTTTCATATAAAACAACAAAGTTATTTATGCATATGAACATTTTAAAAAATTATTTCCAAACAACAACAATAAAAATGCACTGGGGTGGCCATTTTTGTTTTGGCCAAACCCGCTTTTTTGCTTGGGACCGAAAGAGTTACACATTTTTATGATTTTTGAGTAAAGTTTGTTGAGCTTATTCTCCAATTCTAAATGCCCCTAAGGGGAGCCTGTGAATCTGACAAGTTCACTTTAAGCCCGCCTATCCTGTGTCATCCACTCAAGGTCTTTCAATGTCGTCTATATCCCTTATATGTCTGCCCCCAATCCCAGTCTCCGTGTTTTATGGTTCCCTTGACTACTGTTTCCCCAAGGGTTCCAGAAGCAGGACTGCACCGCATTGTAATGTTATCTGCTAGTTTCTTCAATGCGTGTCGTATTAACTGCCGAAGTCTTTTCCTTACTCATATTCTACTGGCGTTTTTTTGTACACCTTACACGGACAAAGAAAACAACTTGCGAAAACATGCAGATATCACTACATGGCATTGGGCAGAAGGGCGAGAGCCCAAGCGCCGCCGGATCAATAACAACAACATCTAATATTTTTTGTAGTTCTTCCATCAATTCCACATTGATGATCTTGTCACTTACTTAGTCGCCCCCCTTTGAACCGTGAGGTGTAGAGGTGGTGATCTTGTCACACGATGTTAAACCTGTTCTGTGTAAGGACCTTTTTTAATGAAAATTTTTAACTTTTTGATTTTTGTTATAGCTGTTCGCCATGTTGTTGAGCCATACGTTGGGACTGGCTTGATATTAGAGTTGAAAAATTCTTATTTTTGTGTTGGACTTAATTTCTTTTATCTACATATATTTCCTAATGCTATGAAAGACTCTCTTGATTTTTGTATTCTTATTTTGATATTATTGTCTGTTCTTCCAACTTTATTTATCTTGCCACCAGGGTTGTGGAGTCGGCCGAAATATCTTCCGACTCTTGAAATTTTAGAAGTCCGACTCCTGACTCCGACTACAGTTTTTTACTAGTCATGTGGCATAAAATTCGGAACCAAAGTCTGGACACTTTTTAACCGACTCCGCTTAAAAACGACAGACTTCACGATTCCACTTCCACAGCTATGGTAGCTATCCGCATATATGTTTTGAGTCCCAATCTTGTCGCGATGTTTCTCCTAATGTAATCCGGCTATAATTTGCCGCATATATTTTCACAACTCATCAAAATCCACAGATTTCCATTGATGTTGGTTGACATTGATTTTATAACCATGTCTACATCCAGTAATTAGAGAATTGGTGACAAGAGGCATCCCTGCCGCACTTCAACTCTTATCTCAAATGGTTCTGTAAGTTGTCCTTGGTGATGAATTCTGAAGTCCATGTCATCGTATTTTTTAACCAGTGGAATAAGAGTTGAGAAGATGACGGCGAGGGATAGGACATAAACTGATGAAACCTGCTGATTGTATTACAAGGAAGTCCTTGTTCTGGAATCGTTTGTTTTCCTTATTAGGTTAAGGAATTTGGGGACACCATAATGTTTCATTAGTTTTCAAAGTGATTCTCAAACAGCTCATTTGGCACCTCCAAGTAGTTTTATATTTCATCATCTTATTTACCCAATCTCCCGAGAAACACAGACCTTCAACAAGCGGATGACCCTCTTCTTGTTTGCAGTGGCGTAGATGGGCCACAGAGTATAACATATACGTTATGTCTTTGTACGAGTATATATACTAAATTTTTCATAGGATTTTAATAACTGACAGATCTAATGGTCTTTTATATTTGGACAATGCGCCCTTATATAACCGACTACGTTGAACAGGACGCGCCTCGCCAAAACGAGGCAAATTTTTTATTTTAAATCATAGGATTATACTGCCTCCCATCCCGCCCGCACCCACTTCAAATATTGTCGTTTTATGACAGTAATGTACTAACTTGAGTTTAAATACTAATATGTTCTGATATTTCATCTTTATATGTGTACTGACATTATACTAATATGTTCTGATATTTCATCTGTATATGTGTACTGACATTATACTAATATGTTCTGATATTTCATCTGTATATGTGTACTGACATTATACTAATATGTTCTGATATTTCATCTGTATATGTGTACTGACATTATACTAATATGTTCTGATATTTCATCTGTATATGTGTACTGACATTATACTAATATGTTCTGATATTTCATCTGTATATGTGTACTGACATTATACTAATATGTTCTGATATTTCATCTGTATATGTGTACTGACATTATACTAATATGTTCTGATATTTCATCTGTATATGTGTACTGACATTATACTAATATGTTCTGATATTTCATCTGTATATGTGTACTGACATTATACTAATATGTGCAGCGTACTGTTATGATCACATTTTTCACTGAATTTCTTCTTCTTCTTCCTCGTTCGTCCTGAAAAGGACGGTGGTTGCGTTGTGTCTGTTTACGCCGGAGCTGTGATATCTGCACCTTTCGGTCGACACATCCGACTTCAGCACGGCATTTTTTGGGACCGGGTTTGCCTTCCCTCTGCGATCCCTACTCTCTCAGCCAGACTGCAGTGATGCAATCTGTTTCCAGGACCACCACGTGGAGGTGGAGTAGGGTCTTGGTCAGCTCTGGTTCGCTGACCCTGATGCAAGCAGTCAAGCTATGGGTCACTGAATTTAAATTTGGAATAAAAAAGGAAAAATAGTATTAGGAGTCAGTTTTACAAACGAACAATATATTAGAAACATGGTGTTTCTATAAAGTTTCTATACGAGTAAGTCACCCGCCAAAATATGTCGGGGAAATATGTTGTGCTCTTTTTGCTTCATTCCGTAATGACGGCACTAAATTCTCCCTGTGGTCATTTCATTGATTCCCATTTTGCTTCAGAAGTACGGAAACAGTGGCACGAAAGGACAGAAACGTAATCTATGATGAGCCATGAGCCTTCAGAGGCTCTATCTATCTATCTATCTATCTATCTATCTATCTATCTATCTATCTATCTATCTATCTATCTATCTATCTATCTATCTATCTATCTATCTATCTATCTATCTATCTATCTATCTATCTATCTATCTATCTATCTATCTATCTATCTATCTATCTGTCTGTCTGTCTGTCTGTCTGTCTGTCTGTCTGTCTGTCTGTCTGTCTGTCTGTCTGTCTGTCTGTCTGTCTGTCTGTCTGTCTATCTATCTATCTATCTATCTGTCTGTCTGTCTGTCTAGCTATCTATCTGTCTGCCTGCTTGTCTGTATAAATATATAGATAGTAGAGACAAAAATGGAGGAACGTTCTCTCAGTGATGGTTTCTATAACAATTTGTTTTACATAATAAAGTTGCCAGTCCCTATGCCCAACCTCATGTTAATTGCCTGGTACGACATGCATGAGGAAGCAGTAGTCCTATTCTGGCTATGTCTCATCATATCCCCCCACCCCCCGAACCTCACGATGCCCTGTGTGCTATGTGTGTCCTTTAAGTTATACGGGGTCTAGATTTGAAGAAGGGAAGGAATACAGTATACTGGTTTAGTGACTATATATATTAACAAATAAAACGGTATTCAATTAGTTTTATATATTTACGGTACACATGAAACACGGGACCGTTTTATTTGTTAAAATATATATATATTCATTTCCTTATCAGTTTTACAGCAGCCCCCTTATTTATTGTTTTAGTGACTGACTATGTGAGTTGTATTCTGAATTTGGTTATGCAGGAATGCGCAGTTTGTGTGTCATATAAGGAACATCAAAGATGACAAGATGACTAGCAGACTCATATTTATGTGTCTTCTGTAGGACTACAGTACAACAACATGACAGGGTAGAGCTAGGGGATTTAACTGATTGTTTTTATGTCCTTGAGTCGAGCTGAAAGTTTCCTATATTTTTACAATTGTTTTTACTTACACGGTGTATCAATCGTACTGTCTTCATTTTTCTCGAATGTCCTTTTGCAGTAAATTTTTTTTTTTTTCGGTGGTCTAAACTCAGAATTGTAATTCTTCTTTCACCTTTCAACTCCTACCGAAACACAGACTTTTAATAAACTTAAGACAAGTTTACCTGTCCTGGGTCATCAGCTCAAGGTCAGTCTTTGTCTTCTTCATTCCTTTTGTGCCTGTCTCCAGTTCTCTTTGTGTCTGTCTCCAGTTCTCGTTGTGTCTGTCTCCAGTTATTTTTGTGTCTGTCTCCAGTTCTCTTTGTGTCTGTCTCCAGTTCTCTTTGTGTTTGTCTCCAGTTCCCTTTGCGTCTGTTTCCAGTTCTCTTTGTGTCTGTCTCCAGTTCTCTTTGTGTCTGTCTCCAGTTCTCGTTGTGTCTGTCTCCAGTTCTCTTTGTGTCTGTCTCCAGTTCTCTTTGTGTATGTCTATAGTTCTCTTTGTGTCTGTCTCCAGTTCTCTTTGGGTCTGTCTATAGTTCTCTTTGTGTCTGTCTCTAGTTCCCTTTGTATCTGTCTCCAGTTCTCTTTGTGTATGTCTCTAGTTCCCTTTGTGTCTGTCTCCAGTTCTCTTTGTGTCTGTCTCTAGTTCCCTTTGTGTCTGTCTCCAGTTCTCTTTGTGTCTGCCTCCAGTTCCCTTTGTGTCTGTCTCCAGTTCTCTTTGTGTCTGTCGTCTACAGTTCTCTTTGTGTTTGTCTCCAGTTCTCTTTGTGTCTGTTTCCAGTTTTCTATGTGTCTGTCGTCTACAGTTCTCTTTGTGTCTGTCTCCAGTTCTCTTTGTGTCTGTCTCCAGTTCTCTCATTGTCTGTCTCCAGTTCTCTTTGTGCCTGTCTCCAGTTATTTTTGTGTCTGTCTCCAGTTCTCTTTGTGCCTGTCTCCAGTTCTCTTTGTGTTTGTCTCCAGTTCCCTTTGCGTCTGTTTCCAGTTCTCTTTGTGTCTGTCTCCAGTTCTCTTTGTGTCTGTCTCCAGTTCTCGTTGTGTCTGTCTCCAGTTCTCTTTGTGTCTGTCTCCAGTTCTCTTTGTGTATGTCTATAGTTCTCTTTGTGTCTGTCTCCAGTTCTCTTTGGGTCTGTCTATAGTTCTCTTTGTGTCTGTCTCTAGTTCCCTTTGTATCTGTCTCCAGTTCTCTTTGTGTATGTCTCTAGTTCCCTTTGTGTCTGTCTCCAGTTCTCTTTGTGTCTGTCTCTAGTTCCCTTTGTGTCTGTCTCCAGTTCTCTTTGTGTGTCTGTTCTTTGTGTCTGTCCAGTTCCTTTGTGTCTGTCTCCAGTCCAGTTCTCTTTGTGTCTGTCGTCTCCAGTTCTCTTTGTGTCTGTCTCCAGTTCTCTTTGTGTCTGTCTCCAGTTCTATATGTGTCTGTCGTCTCCAGTTCTCTTTGTGTCTGTCTCCAGTTCTCTTTGTGTCTGTTTCCAGTTCTCTCATTGTCTGTCTCCAGTTCTCTTTGTGTCTGTCTCCAGTTCTCTCATTGTCTGTCTCCAGTTCTCTTTGTGTCTGTCTCCAGTTCTCTTTGTGTTTGTCTCCAGTTCCCTTTGCGTCTGTTTCCAGTTCTCTTTGTGTCTGTCTCCAGTTCTCTTTGTGTCTGTCTCCAGTTCTCTTTGTGTCTGTCTCCAGTTCTCTTTGTGTCTGTCTCCAGTTCTCTTTGTGTCTGTCTCCAGTTCTCTTTGTGTCTGTCTCCAGTTCTCTTTGTGTCTGTCTATAGTTCTCTTTGTGTCTGTCTCTAGTTCCCCTTGTATCTGTCTCCAGTTCTCTTTGTGTATGTCTCTAGTTCCCTTTGTGTCTGTCTCCAGTTCTCTTTGTGTTTGTCTCCAGTTCCCTTTGCGTCTGTTTCCAGTTCTCTTTGTGTCTGTCTCCAGTTCTCTTTGTGTCTGTCTCCAGTTCTATATGTGTCTGTCGTCTCCAGTTCTCTTTGTGTCTGTCTCCAGTTCTCTTTGTGTCTGTTTCCAGTTCTCTATGTGTCTGTCGTCTACAGTTCTCTTTGTTCTGTCTCCAGTTTTCTTTGTGTCTGTCTCCAGTTCTCTCATTGTCTGTCTCCAGTTCTCTTTGTGTCTGTCTCCAGTTCTCTTTGTGTTGTGTCTGTCTATGTCTGTCAGTTCCAGTTCTCTATTTGTGTCTTCAGTCTTTTGTGTTCTCTTTCTGTCTGTCGTCTACAGTTCTCTTTGTGTCTGTCGTCTACAGTTCTCTTTGTGTCTGTCTCCAGTTCTCTATGTGTCTGTCGTCTACAGTTCTCTTTGTGTCTGTCGTCTACAGTTCTCTATGTGTCTGTCGTCTACAGTTCTCTATGTGTCTGTCGTCTACAGTTCTCTTTGTGTCTGTCGTCTACAGTTCTCTTTGTGTCTGTCGTCTACAGTTCTCTATGTGTCTGTCGTCTACAGTTCTCTTTGTGTCTGTCGTCTACAGTTCTCTTTGTGTCTGTCGTCTACAGTTCTCTATGTGTCTGTCGTCTACAGTTCTCTTTGTGTCTGTCGTCTACAGTTCTCTTTGTGTCTGTCTCCAGTTCTCTTTGTGTCTGTCGTCTACAGTTCTCTATGTGTCTGTCGTCTACAGTTCTCTATGTGTCTGTCGTCTACAGTTCTCTATGTGTCTGTCGTCTACAGTTCTCTATGTGTCTGTCGTCTACAGTTCTCTTTGTGTCTGTCGTCTACAGTTCTCTATGTGTCTGTCGTCTACAGTTCTCTATGTGTCTGTCGTCTACAGTTCTCTTTGTGTCTGTCGTCTACAGTTCTCTTTGTGTCTGTCGTCTACAGTTCTCTTTGTGTCTGTCGTCTACAGTTCTCTATGTGTCTGTCGTCTACAGTTCTCTTTGTGTCTGTCGTCTACAGTTCTCTTTGTGTCTGTCGTCTACAGTTCTTTATGTGTCTGTCGTCTACAGTTCTTTATGTGTCTGTCGTCTACAGTTCTCTTTGTGTCTGTCGTCTACAGTTCTCTTTGTGTCTGTCGTCTACAGTTCTCTTTGTGTCTGTCGTCTACAGTTCTCTATGTGTCTGTCGTCTACAGTTCTCTTTGTGTCTGTCGTCTACAGTTCTCTTTGTGTCTGTCGTCTACAGTTCTCTTTGTGTCTGTCGTCTACAGTTCTCTTTGTCGTTCTGTCTTCTCTTTTTGTTTTACCTGTCGTCTACAGTTTTCTCTTTGTGTCTGTCGTCTACAGTTCTCTTTGTGTCTGTCGTCTACAGTTCTATTTTGTGTCTGTCGTCTAGTTCTCCTTATGTGGCTTTTAATCCCGATCAATTGTTTCGGTCCCTTAATCGCGATCAAGTGTTTCGCCCCTTAATCCCGATCAATTGTTTCGGCCCCTTAATCCCGATCAAGTGTTTCGGCCCTACCTAATCCCGATCAAGTGTCTCCGCCCCTTAATCCCGATCAATTGTTTCGGCCCCTTAATCCCGATCAATTGTTTCGGCCCCTTAATCCCGATCAATTGTTTCGGCCCCTTAACAATACAAAGCCAACCCCGTGCAGTTGCCGTGAGTCTTGAGGATCCCATTTAACTCAGAATTTACCCTCGCTGAGAATTAAATTTAATCCCTCGGGATAAAACTTTCTTTACATTTAAATTGAATAGCTTTAGCTTTACATTACATTTAAATGAAAAGGTTAATAGTACAGATAGAATATGTTTACATTTACATTTCCACTGATTAAAAAGTGTTCACAATATAAATTGAATATGTTTTCATTTATGTTTACACTGATTTGAAAAGTTTGAAACTTCCATTAATTTTAAAGTGAATATGTTTACATAGACATTTACACTGGTTTGAAACTGTAAGTATTATAATTAAAATTTACATCATTTCTTTCATCTTTCCCTCCCTGCTCCATATGGAACCTGGGACTACTTTAAGCTCTTAATTCTCTTTAAAAAAACTGGCAATAAAGCTATCACCAGCCCGTGAAGTGGTGGTTCATGAAATCATCATTCTATACGCTGAGGCTCCCAGCCTCAAATGACTTGGACATCCACTAGCTATTTTCACATATTAATATTCATATATATATATATATATATATATATATATATATATATATATATATATATATATATATATATATATATATATATATATATATGTGTGTGTGTGTGTGTGTGTGTGTGTTAGTTCACATGTTAGTAATGAAATATAGAAGGTAAAATCACAACTTACGCCAATCCTGGTTCACATACTTTTTTGTTCAGAGGAATAAAATTAAGGCACTGAATTAGGCACGTGTTCTTGGGGTTGTTAATTTAATAAGTTCCCTCTCTGACTTTGTGTGTGTCCTTCAGTTTTCTCAGACAGCGGCTTTCCTTATTAAAATGATAGAGATTTCCTGGGCTGTTGTTGTAAGTCCGTCAAGAGTCTCCAATAAAAGGTCCGGCCTGATAAAATGGAATTTCTGAATTATAATTTCTGGCAAGTCTGATGTAGTTTTCTTGGCAAGCGATTTCTCACAGTGTCTTAACACTGAAACGTGTCAGGTTATATTCACAGTCCTGCCCTCGCATCTGTCTGTAACGAAGCTAAGAAAGCGCCATCGTTTCAAACAAAATATGGGGTGGGGGCGATTTCAAAATATTCCTGACATGGAAAAATGTTGAACGTAATGTAAAGGTCACGTTTTCCATATAAGGCAATCGTGACATTCAAATATTCTCGTCAATTATTACATATAGCTTCTTACATCTACCCGGAAATATTACAACATTTCCGCTCAGGTGTGTCTGTCATCCCACCAGGTCGATACTTAAACGGCGCTCCTTGTGTAAACACAAACTCCTGTTTGACCATCTGTGCTGTGTCTTATCAAGACAATAATTAGTCGGTCCCATGAGCCATATCAGCGCTAAGTAAACTCGCTTGGCCATTTACGTGCGAAAACAGTCGCACCTTTGTGGTACAATAGGATTTCTGTCGGTCAACCTTGTATCACTGTCTACTCTATCCGCAGGGATAGACAGGTAAACACACAGTCATGACGACTATCGCTGAGAGGAGTGTAAGAATATTTAAAAATGAGAAAATATCTGCTACACATAGCAGAGAAAGAAAGAAAGTGTGGCAATTGAAAGCACGCAATAAAATCAGTACAAAAATGTAACTGATACTGCCGTAGTGAAACAGAGATCGATAAGGTTCGCCCCATTCTGTCACAGTAGCATAAGGCAACAACCCACTTCTGTCAACGAAAAACTGTTTGGAGATGTCAGGAACCTTGAGTTGACTACGTCCTTTATTAGAGTCATTAATGTAGAAGTCTGAGGGCGAACGAGGAAGAAGAAGAAAAAATGCACTTAAAAAAAAAAAAAACTACGAATGTGTTGGATCGTAAGTACATGATCAAGATATATAAGAATGCTATGCACCATGATGCCTAATGTAATTACCTACGTTATTGATGATGCCTGCTACTACTATGATTGAATCTGTATTGCGTCTACGAATAAAATGTATCGTCCATGTTGAGCCATGAATCCTGCGTACATCTTTTGCCAGTTAGTCAAACTTGATGACTACACCATTTGTACGATGTTCTTTGAGTAACTTTGTTTGGTCTATCTTCACGACCCACAATCTGTCGGCCACCTGTAAGCCCGACTAGACCTGATAGTATTTAAGTCAGCAACAATATTAACATTCGCTAACCGTGCCATTCTTACCCACGCAAGTATATAATAAAACCTCGTACGATCCAACAGCTGGTGGCCAGTGTGGGGAAGGTATTTTTTAAGTCCTTTTTTTCTTTTCTGCCTCTTTATCTTCAAGACGCCTTTTCTCAGCTTTAGCTTCCTTTTCAGCTAATTCTCGTTTGTGTTCAGCCTCTTCTTGTTTTGCTTTGGCTAATTCAGCCATAGCAAATTCTTTCAAGGCCTCAGTTTTGTAACCAAATTCTTTACCAATTCTCATAAAAGATTCTAGAGTGGCCATGTCACTGTGGCTCACTTAGTCGAAATATATATACGTATATATATATATATTAAGGTATTTAAACAAATTGTTTACTTAATTAATGAGTGAAACGTTCTATGCCCCAAAGAACTTGTGATACAATGTATATAAAATCACTAAAATATATGCTATATTATAATTATTATTAATTAATATTTAAATTATGTAGTTATACTTAAGTCAAAATTGCATAGCATACGAGAAATACTTGAGGAAGATAACGTAATGTCACAACTAAACAATTAGTTGTTACAGACAACCAAACGCAGTGGACTCAAATAATCCTCCAGCAACCATGTGCTGGGAACTTCCACTGAGGGAGGTCTGCCAAAATGGTCCTTAAAGAACACTCACGGAGGCCCTGTAGTGAATCTGGGATGTATGCTTCGCGAGTCGCCAATCCCAACCGCCAACGTTAAACATTGAACATATAACATATGACACTAAAGCATATATTGGACATATTAAAGAAGGTTCAACCAACATGCAACGGTGGTACGGTGTACAAACAATTAGTGATCATATATCTTTTTAAGAAGAAAAAATTTTCCCGGTCCTCGCAAAGTTAGCGATACACTCCAATGAAGGTCTCGGGTGTTGCATGGAAGAACCCCACAGTCTTGTAAAAGTCCAAAGTTGATGGCCGACGACGTACTTGATTCAGGCTCCATGAAGGTCAGCTTGGGTGACCGTTAGGTAGACTTTCAAACGACAATTCTGTTATTGACGTTGTATTGCGGTTGTATTTTGAACACTGGTCATGGTAAAGTACTTTGATACTGGAGCTCTTGATAAAAAATTTCATGTCCCCTTTGACTGGGCCACCAGCTGCTGTATTCGTTTGGGGGTTTTATTATATACTTGCGTGGGTAAGAGTGGCACGGTTAGCGAATTTTTATTATTGTTGCTGACTTAAATACTATCAGCTCTGGTCGGGCTTACAGGTGGCCGACAGATTGTGGGTCGTAAAGATAGACCAAACAAAGTTACTCAAAGAACATCGTACAAATGGTGTAGTCATCAAGTTTGACTAACTGGCAAAAGATATACGCAGGATTCATGGCTCAACATGGACGATACATTTTATTCGTAGACGCAATACAGATTCAATCATAGTAGTAGCAGGCATCATCAATAACTTAGGTAATTACATTGAGGCATCATGGTGCATAGCATTCTTATATATCTTGATCATGTACTTGATGGACATTCTAGATAACGGCCGACCTCTCAAGGACGGCGATGAACGTTATGGCAAATAGTTCTATCATGGCTTTTTTCGTTATGGAGCTTGTCTACAACGACGGGTTTTATTGAGTGACCCCTTTAAATATATTGCAGAATAATTCCGATAATCCTCGGTAAGACTCTGGATCCCACTAGCAATATGTCATGGCATATGCGTATTGAAGTTCAGCCAGATCTCGGCAAATGACAAAAATATCATAATAATTAACATACAAACGAGCCCTGTATTGGCTAACGTGAATACTCCTTATCATGAGTCTTATCATAACTTCATGACTGCTTCCCATAATTTGGGTAAGGCTTACAATCAGTTTTATCCACAGACGACCGTCTCAGATCATCGCCATTAGGCATCTCCCCATAACGTCATTGTTCTTTGGCAACCAAAAGCGAGCGCACTCGTTTGCGCTTTTGTGTTCAACATAGTGTATGATAGCGCGTAAATAATTAATCAAATATATTTTCTTAGATGTGCTCAACATTTAAATTACACACGCAAAAAAGGACTTAACAAAATGTTCCACGTATTCTGTTGCGTAGAATAAAAGTGGTTGGCTTGGTATCAGCAACTATTGATATTTTTTCACATATGTATATTATTTATGAAAGCAATGACGACTTACTGATTACTGGCAGTCAAGTTGTATTTTATGAAGCACAATGCAAGAAACATTTGTTTGTGTCTATTTTTTTCTCTCTTTCTATGGTGCATTTAGTAAAATAAAAATAATCACTGAAACGTGTTTTTTTTTCCATTTTATTGTTGGTCGTAGTGTATGCTTTTTTTTTTAAACTACAGAATGTGCTTTGCTGTGGTGAGTATTTACGTTCAGTGTCGACGTAAGGTCAGTCACCTGTATTACGGTATATGTCCAGATATTCCGTAAAGGTCTGTGCAGTACAAGCAAGTATCGCATTTAAGCAGTGCACTGTTTGGTTTCAGGAAAGGACAACGATTCACCAGTACCTTTTACGTGATTTTTCTGTGACAGTTTTCTAAACTTTATTTATAGCGATATTATCGAGCACACGTCAATAAATATTAGAGAAGAGCTATGGTGTGCGAATGATGTCTCATGTCCCGAGAATGGCACTATTCCTCCTGCTTCTATTTTCCACCTTTCCATTTCCTTCCACATTTTACCAAGTAAGTAAGACTATCAACACACACAAACACTTGGAAACTGTACTTAACAAAAACACACATAAAAAACTGAAGACTGAATTAATTTAAAAAAAAGAAAATCTCTGCTGATAATGGAACACAAAATATTTGCTTAGAAGGCAAATGTTCTAACCACAAAACCACTGAAGCGTCTAGGTATATGCGTTTTTCTGTAAATCGTTACTATTTAAATGATTTTAATTGTGACAAACTGGTAGGACATGCTATTGTTGCATTTTGAACAAATAAAACAAACATTGAAATAAACATGAAATATGGATCAACTGTATTAGCAAAAAGTCTTCGTCAGTCTGACAAATGTGGATACACAATGATAAACTTAAAGAAAACACGTAGCTTATGCGAATATATTAAATAAAACCCACCCTATAAATAAAAAATTAATAAGTAATTGTATTCAGTATTTTGAAGAATTACCGGTATAAAAAGATATGTGTGGTCTAGTTTGTATTTTTACTTTGTTATTGTCTATCTTTTCATATTCTTTTTAATATTTCAGAAATAGGTTTGTATTATCTCACTCTCTCTCTCACTTTACTAACACTTCATCAACACCCACTATCTAACTCCATAGAATAGTAGCAGCCTTTACCTGTGCACATCTTATCTAGTTGCCAACCTTTCTTTTTTCCTCTCCCGCTCGTTTCATCGTACGTTATTTTTCTATGTGAACATATTTTGTATTTAATCTTTGCTGTGTAGTATTATTACGTGATGTTACGTATGTGAGAAAGTAATGCTACTACTGTTATGTTTGTGAGAACGCAGCTGTATACCACTGTACTTCTGAAATAATTAATGTTTAAGTTTGTCTAAAATATGAAGATGTTTGTGAGAATGAGCAGATAACCCCTTTTCTAAATTTAACCCCCGCCCCCTCCCGTCCTCTTTTTTTCTGCTACAGAAGTGTATTTTTAAAAAGTCGTTTTTTATTTTTTATGTTCTTTCCATACTGTGCGGATATGAGCGAGAATGTGTTTACATATTTTTCATACTGATGATTGACGATACATGTAAAAATGGAGATACATTTTTGACAGTTTGACCACAAGAGTGTGTGTCAGGACTATAAATTTATGCTGTTACATTACCCTTTTAATTTTGCATGCCTTTAAAATTAATGGTTAAAGTACGCGTGGGGATGAAATGATCCAGTAACCAAGAATGAGATAGCGAGAGGAAGGGCAGAATGTTAGACGGGGCCGCACGCCCAATTCTTAACCCTTGGAAAATGAAGTTCGTTCGTTCTCTCTGTCTCTGTCTCTGTCTCTGTCTCTGTCTCTCTCTCTCTCTCTCTCTCTCTCTCTCTCTCTCTCTCTCTCTCTCTCTCTCTCTATCTCTTAAAGGTTATGGAGAACATTATCTGGTTCAACCTCTGATAGGTCATAATTAGGATATATAGTGTGTCAATTTGTAGATAATATGTTCAGACGACGGTACCCGACCCTGGTATCATTTCTCTTTTCCAATTATTTAAATATAGTAAATTAAATGTGTCAGATTGCGTGAATGTGCGTGCGTACGTTTTCTTCTGTGTCTGAAAAAGATAGTTTTCTCATACTTGATGTGATGATTTTTTTTTAGGGATGGGGGAGGGGGGGGAGGGGGGGGAAGACTCCAAGCAGGGTTTTATTTTCATTCACAAAAGTAATGTAAGTGGTGTGATGAGATGATTCTACTTCGTTGTGCTAGTCAGGAGGTTTCAGCGGTATGAGGTTTGTTTGTCTTGAATGCTTAACGATTCTAAATAAATATTAGACACACATAAAGGTATGTTTTCAGGCACTCGTAAGAAATACATGTAAAGAAGTAGAAAACTAGACTACAGAAAAACAACAGACGGGAGTGGCTTACCCAGGACTCGAACCCAAGACCTTCCGTGCGACAACCCCACCTAGCTATGCAAGCGAATCACACTATCCTCCCATCCATCTAGGCATCACCAATAAATGATGCTTCGATGACGGGTCATTAGTGCGACCCGCAACACAGAACACCGGAAATTTGCCACGGGCAGTCCAGCCTATTAATGACGCAATCACTTCTGCTGTTCCCCTATTATACAGTATAGGTCAGTCCACACGAGACAAAGACCTTAATACTGTGTCTAGTAAATGATAGAAGACTAAGAACAGTAAGTACAGGACAGAGGGTAGGTTTTGGTATTATATAAACATTTATAACACATAAGGAAGGGAAACCCGAGGCCTTTATTTCTCTTCTTATTTCCGGCTTTCCCAGAACTTGTTTATGTTGTTGATAAGAAATGCGCCTCCCCCCCCCCCCCTTTTTTAACCAAAGCACCACAATGGGCCAAGAAACCGTAGAAGCAGTAAAATAGACAGACACAGTCGATGACAATGGGAGCAGATATTGGAAGTTTCTTCTTCTTCTTCTTCATCGTTCGTCATGAAAAGGACGTTGGTTGCGTTGTGTCCGTTTACAGCGAAGCTGCGATATTTGCGCCTTTCGGCCAACACATCCGACTTCAGCAAGGCATTTTTTTCGGACCGGGTTTGCCTTCCCAATTCGATCCCTACTCTCTCAGCCAGACTGCAATGATGAAGCCTGTTTTCAGGACCACCACTTGGAGGTGGAGTAGGGTCTTGGTCAGCTCTGGTTCGCTAACCCCTACGGAAGCAGTCAAGCTATGAGTCGCTGACTGCATTTATCACTGTTGCTGCGTCTTCGGTCCCTATTGGACGTTTAAAAATTGACGTGGAAGTTATTATCTGAATCGAAAGAAAATTTCAGCGACCTAAATTTATTGAATAAATAAATAATACATACTAAGGGTATATTAAAGGCACTCGTAAGAAATAATGGAGTAGAAAACTAGACAACAGAAAAACAACAGAAGTGATAGGCTTACCAGGTACTTGAACCCAGGACCTTCACAAGGGCACCAGCGCCTCGCTGAAAGAGTGAATCGTGGCTAACTGCACTGCCAACTAAGCACCTTTCATTCTTGGATTTATTGAGGAACTGTCTATTTACGACAGCCGGCAAAAGATAAATGTAATCCCATAACAGATACTGCCATTGGGAGTAAAGTGTTAGAGACTTCACTTTTGTTATGAGTAAATTCCATAACATTGGTTGTCGATGGTCACTTCCTAGTTGATTTGTTTATGGACGGTTGTCCTGGTTTCAGGATGTGACGTCAGTACTTTTGCTGACTATGTTTGCAGACGATAAAGTCTGAAAGTCGGCCAAGCTAGCGTGCCCTGCCGGCATTCGAGATGTGGCGTTTAACTGTGTAAGCCACCTGTGTATTTCTGCTCCAGAGTATATGATATTCCCTCTACATGCATGAGGTTTTAACATCACTAGGTTACGCATACACCTCCGTGCGCCAACGCTAGTTTATATATGCAAGTTTGTACGAGGATGCTGATGAGAAAGTGAGTGATGTCTTATTAATAAATACTGTGAAAATGTCATCGACATGTTTCCTTAGTACTAGACGGTACTTCGACAATGTATAGACCGTGCTAGGAAAGATACTGTTACCGTCATTTTCGACGGTGAAAAAAACACCAACCTAATGTATGTTTGGTTTAATGTAATCAAAGAGAGATAAACGTTTATTATCTCTCGGTGACAAGTTTGACTGGTGATTATCTTCTCCTGTCTTATGTTGTCCTGTCTTAGACATGTCTTAGAGTTGACATGTCTTAATTCTATTTATAACATCATATACGATGTATTTCATCACCCGTTTGGTCGGAAACGCCTGGTCTGGGTTTGCCTCGATCTGGTCCATGCTCTTTGGGCATGCGCGGGGTCTTAGCGGCAAAAGCCGGGAGACCGATATTCAGAGAGTGCGTACCTGTGGCTTAGAACGGATGTCCCGATCCGTAGATTCCTCTCTGCCAAGTTTTCGATAGGGAGTGGAAATTCTGGGAATGGCCGTTTGGCATTCTTCCGTCCCTGAGTGTTTGCTTTATGCCAGTATTGGCTGTATTGTGTTACTTAAGAGTGTCAGGATTCTTTAAAAAGGTAACTGAAAACGCTATTCGATCTTTTCGTCTCTGATGGCGAAATAGTGAGCGAAGCTCACAAGAAGTTATTATACTGTACTCCAGTATGGCTTCATATCTACAAGACTAGGTCTAGTTGACCTGTTACTCACATAAGACTAGGAATCATCTTTATGGCTCCGCAATGCAGGCGGAGTATGATTTGGCAGAAAATGTATATTTAATCTCAGGAGCCTGTGTGAACTGAGAGTAACCTGTTTAAGTGTGCCTTACAATTATTAAAATAAACTACTAAGAATCAGTGCGTTTTGAGATCCAGATTTAAGTATTTTCAAAATAAAAGCCTGGACAGAGGCAAATCCGGAAATTTGTGCCATAATATCATCGCCAGTTCAACGATTTGTTTATTATTTCCATGAGATTTGGTAAGATTGACATACTTGATAATCTGTTTTGATGAAAATTTGAAATGTGAATTTGGATAATTTATTTCCGTGTATACTTGTGTGGATTGTCAGTAGCAAACATGAGACAAAGTGCCTAGATATGTGTGCTCCAAACCTGAAAATGAGAAACTATATTACGAGATTTTTGAATTAATTTTTGGGGCTTATTGCACACTATATCACCAAATGGTACACTGTACCAGCGACTATCTTAGTTGACTAGAGAGGAACTAATGCTGGGATATTGCAGAGGGCGTAGTAAGACCATTAAGGAGCATCACAACAGCACACTAATCCTGGTGTAATAATTGTTTTTCACATGAAGCTAGCAGTTTGGCCGTAGGGCCTGTCCGCTCTGAACACAAAGGCTGTTCTGTTTTTGTATGTATACATGTTCAGTGTGTGGAAAGACAGATTATCAAATAAGGTTTCTCTAAGTTAGGGCAAAGTATACAGACCTTCTTATGGGTATCATATGTCAAAGGCATGACCGTGAGATCCATGCAAACTTATTTGATGAAGCGCAGAGTCGCACACTGGTCTGAGATTTTGGCTGAGAATCCAGCGTCCTATCGCGCAGAAGAGCATCACTTCCTTGGTCCAGATAGCGACCTAGGAGGTGTTCTCAATTTATACACCAAGGCGGTGAAGTAAGCAAGCGAGCAGAGGAGACAGGGGTTCCTGCCGTGCCATCACAGAAGATAATATTGCCTGTGGCCAGGGAGCAGCTCCGTAATTAAATCCCAACTGGGTGCCCCCGAGCATCCTTAAAAACTAGACAGTAGATTAATTAAGAAGGTTAGGTACAAAATATTTTAAAAAATTTGTTTACAATTGCGAGACAGGAACAGGGTACTGTTTGATTACCACCAATACTGATTTTCCACCATAAAAAAAAAAAAAAAAGGGCCCAAAAACACACTATGCAGTCATGATGAAAAACAACACACCCCATGGCTAAGAACAAGCCAGTTATTGAACCTCATAGTACCGTGCAATCAACCATACTTCACATATCACAACTTTACACACAAAGTGATAATAATAATAAAGATATGACAATTAACAAAGATGCAGTAACAATTAAAATTGTCAGTACATATAGCGCGGGGCGGTGGGAAGTGTGGAAGGAATTACATTTGATTGGTGATTCTGTGCTTCACACGTGTAGCTTGAATCATGCTTATCAATTATTAGCGACAAAATGGCACAATATAAACTACACATACATTTTTAACCTTTTATCACTTTGACTCCATTATAAGATAGACTTATAGAGTGTTTCTTTAATGTGTGTGAGTGTCACATTGTTTGTAAAGTTTTGTGGGGAATAATTATTAAATATAGTTTATGGTCTGTTTTTAATTATGTTGTTGCGACATACACTTCATCATTTTCATAAACCCTAGACATACAACGTAGTCCATCACAATATTCCGAGAATAAGTTTCTGACTGAGGTGAGTAAAATGTGTGTAACAAGTAAGGTCATCCTGTAATAGCACCACACTTATTAGATATAGATACCTTCACAGCTGATCTCAGTCAGTACACTAAGTCCCCTATAAATATTTATAACATCCCACTTTTACACATATATTGGGGTCTCGCTCTCGGGATTTTGAATCTTTCCCTATTAAATTATTGGGAATAATAACAAATGTTAAAAGGTATCCTTGGTGGTGAAAGAAATAAATAAGGTTAAGCCTCGAACAGGTGAGTGCCTGTGGCCCTTAGTCCCACTTAGATAATGTAGTTCTTAGAGATGAATTGGCTTAGTTAGATATTATTTTACATTTGCCTAGTTAGACAATGGCCGCGACCCTGGCAAAATTTCGATCATGCTGCTGTGCAGCAAGACCTAGCGCTGAAAGAAGTTAAGGAAGGGACGAGAGCAAGCGTTATGCGATGCTTTGATGTCCACTCGCCCGTACAGAATGGAGACAGAATATATATGAACGGAGAAGAAAAGAAAATTAAGAATCCTCGGTTAAAGAAAGTATAGGCCAGGCTGAAAACAGTAAAGTTAAGGGAGGCTGCAGATTGAGGCTCTGACAAGAGGCTATAGTATGAGGCAGGGATCGTAGGCGGAAATAAAAGAGGCTCCATGTAGTGGAAGAGCGAAAAAAAAAGGCTGAAAGGTGGAAGCAGAAGAAAAACAAGATTGGCACTGCAGAAAAGAGATAGACAAGGAGACCTGGGCATACCGAAAGAGCTGTGAAAAGACTCGGATATGAACCGGCAGAGGAGGAGAAGCAAGAGGAAAATAGAATACAAAGAGGGTAACATGAGTTACGACTAAGGGAGCTCTTCTTGTGACGTTTGCAAGGCCACTCTATCCTATGACACAATGAGTGTGCCTACAGACCCTTAATAGACCTGTACGTTGTCCGAATCTACAAATAGAATTGATTGCAAGTCGAGATTGAGAGCCACAAAACTCAATCTATGGAATTTTCACTTAGATCAATTTGTTGAGAAAGCCAACGCATGATGGAGTCTGACAGAAGCTATCCTTAGGAATATACGTAATTATACTAGTTAAGCTACCTACGTCTGTGTGGGTTAGTAGAGAGTGGAGAAATGGTGGAGCTATAAAAGAAGTTTATTCTGAATCAATGGTATCATATCGATGGTGCATGATCTTATCGAAGTTATATTGTGGTGCCAAAAAATTCCTCAGTACAAAGACATGGATCAAGGGAGAAAATTAAGCTGACATGCTGAGGCCAAGCCAGGGCTTTTAGATTGTTATTTTATATAATTTTTTTTTGGTTGAATTGGGATAGAAATAGGAACTTTCAGGAATGCTGAAAACACTGTCATGGTGAGCACCCTATCACCCAGAGTTCATCTGCAAAATCGGTTAGGGAGACATCACACGTGGAAGAAAATGACTTCTCTGGGGAAATCTAAACCCCCAACCCAAGATCATCCGAACAAGGAAATGAGATCCTTATAGAACAACTAAGAGAGGTGCGCCATGGCCACCAGACCTGAGCAAAGTTTCTCATTCCTCGGAACAAGGGCTGAGCAGAGTTAGAGCTGGGTGTGAGAGTTACCTAAATGTTGCTGTAACTATGAAGACTATCAAGCAGGTACCACCCACCCCAAGCAAGGTATCGAAGGGAAGTAACACTAAAAAGAAAACAGGACTACAATTATCAAGTTACGCATCATTCACGTAAACTTATTAATAAATTTGATCATAATAAAAGAAGGATCAGAACAAGCAAAGGTTAATGCACCACCCGCAGTTTGATAGGACCACAAATGCGACTATATACAAAAAAACCATAATCAATGGGCCACCAATATCAATGAAAGGAAGAATATGATAACAGGAAAGCACCTGTCAGACAGGAAGCGTAATAGGTATGATGTCAGATTGCAGGACTGCAAATCATAATACCTTAGTGGAGATGTGGTTATGAAGAATGTTCCCCTGCGACATTATTCACGCGGAGGGAACATGGCATTATAACAGGTCGAGGACAAGGGGGAAGAAGGGAAGACTGACAGAGGAATCGATATCTAAACTCTTCAACAATTGCGGTAAAGAGTCCTCACCATCGAACTAGTGAAGAAGTGACAGTGTCGTTAACTCGACTCATTGGTGCCAGAGAGAGAGGTTAAGGTATTGACCTTCTATATCATGGAACCCAAACTGTATCGATTCAGACGATTTAGAATAATTGACCTTGGAGCACATCTGCCATTATGGCCGTAGCATGACGACACCTAAGTGTCAAGTAGGACCCAGTATACAGTCATCGGGCAACACAATAGACAAAGCGTGGAGAGTATGCAGTGGAAGGGGGCCGTAAGAAGGGAATAGATCCCCACCCAATGACCACCATTCCACCACCGTTCAACAAGTTGCCGAATCAATGTAAGACAAGGTTACGTGGGAAGGAGTGATTAAGGTAGGGGGCAGCCGTGGAGGTGACGGAGCCCCTTAATTACCGTCGCGGTTGTTAGGGAAAGCAGAATTAACATAGAGGTTAAGTATATCAGTAGTTGCTAGTAAGTGAGCCACAGCTTCCAGGTCAGGGTTGAGCCTACAAAGACATCGTTCTGGACCCTAATAGGGAAGAAGAACGGAGGAAGGAAACCCAACTATACCCAACACCTACTTACACTTTTAAGATTATGTCTACATAAGCAGATGAGAAAGAGTAGTAGCCCCGCGAAAGGAGCGAAAGAATAGAAAACATTAATACCTTATATCTTGTGAGATGTAAAGTAGACCAACACAGCCATGAGCACTCCCCTAACGATTTATCGCTGTGAGAAAGGACAGTTTTATAATTTAGAAAGGGAAGGACTAAGCTTGTTCAGGAAAGCAAGAGCAGGCTAAGGACCGACCAACAGAATACAGATGTGGTAACAATTGGCTATCTTGTGCCAAACCGTCCTAGCAGAGAGCGAAGTGATGGCACAAGCTCATGATTTGTAGCCATACCGGTGGACACCCAGCATAGACAGTTAATATGGGACCACCACGTCAAAAAGGACATCGGGAAAAATTACTATCTTGGGCCCCAAGTACAGCATGATATTCGCACAATTTGTGGTGCGGTGCCTGCATGAACAATGCATATAAGCCAATGGTACAAGTCCCCCCCAAGCTTGTGAGAGGGATAAATCATAATCGAGATGCCAGCCCAAGCATTTCTGGAAACAAATGGGCCTATTACAATAACAAGGGAAAATAACAAAAAAAAGAGGTTTGCGACTCCTATGATGTATAGGTATCCACCATCATAAGGTTATAGGCCCTGGTCCAACATGTCTCACATTGGGGGGGGGACAAAATCAATGTATATTCGCAATCATCTCATAGAGAAGTCTGCGATCCAGAGGAAAGCATAGACACAGACTCAGCACCAGTTCCCAAGACCCAGGAGAACAGTTTTTGGAACGCCGCTTGTGTTAGTGTAAGCTTGGCTGACATTGGACAATGAAGGAATGATCCGCCTAAACGTAAAATCAACAGTATAATCAAATGTGTTTTAACTAGAAGAACATGGGCAGTGGACCGAGTGAGCAATTCGGAAATTGCTCACGAGCGCTTTCACACTATTGGAGCAAACTTAACTTAGCATTAAAGGGCAACTGGTGACATATGAGGAAAGTTTCACCCACGAC
The DNA here is from genome assembly GCA_024509875.1 of Oreohelix idahoensis. Classification (NCBI taxonomy): domain Eukaryota; kingdom Metazoa; phylum Mollusca; class Gastropoda; order Stylommatophora; family Oreohelicidae; genus Oreohelix; species Oreohelix idahoensis. The sequence continues at coordinate 807,469 of JAMPIV010005512.1, forward strand.
CCGTACAGTGAGGTATACCGTAGCACAAAGGGGAAGCAGTTAGTTTCGGTGTCGTTTTCGGGTGCACCCACTGGATTGAGACTAAACCATAACCCATCATATAGCGATGCTTATTAGTCTGCGAATTTACGAGTATTCTGATGGCAGAAACTCATCTATCCCCACATATTATCTAGTACAAATCACCATATGAGTGCGGGTAGGACCGGAACTATAGTTAGCGGGTGAATATAGCCCTCCATTATTTCCATGATGGCACATTATAGAACATTTAGGTAAATATATTATTAGAAGGCGGTGTTTTCCAGAATTCGAATCCGACGCCTGAGATCAACCAATTGTTGGCTGTGAACATTTCGCGGAGGAGCATAATTGCTCCAAATGTTTCTGCCTTTTTGAATAGTAGGATAGGTCCGAGTGTTTATTAAGGCTGATCAGGAAATATATTGGAGAGATCCCCTACGACAACTCATATGATCACCATATAGATTAACTTCCTCATACACGAGTTACAAGATTGAGGACCCATCTACATATTCTCGGGACAAATGTGCAGTTGTGAGCAGACGGACCTCTGAGCGAAGTAAGCAAATGGATGACATGAACCAGCTGACATAAGCAGCAATAAGAGACAAGCAGTAACACGATTTGCCTGTGCTGCGAGATCAGCAGTAAGATATAACGAATAAAGGATTCTGTGGATTGCAGAGTTCTGAGCGGCCATCACCTTCGATCAGTAAGTGGCTTACTTTGAAGTAGGCGAGACCCACCTGATCATTAATTCCAAGAGTCAAAATAAATTCAATAGAACGTTGATTCAGATTTTCCATAAGCCGTGAAGACCATCCGGCGATGAGACAATCACAAGGAGAAAACACCAGGCATCTAAGACATAAATATCTCTCTATGTGTATATCTAATAAAAGGAATAATTATAGACTAGGACGTATAAACAGTCTGTTTTAAGACGAGGAAGAATTAAGTCGTTAGAAAAACATTCATACAATCACAATATTAAATTAAAAAGGTAAATAGTGTAGAACAAATAACACAGGGCCCTAACACATTAATTCAATAAAAGGAAGAAGAATCGGTAATAAGAGAGAACAGTTGCTGTATCACAATGATTGGTAAAACTTGAGACCGAGATCTTATCTAACCCTTTTCTCATACTTCGAAATTCGTCTAGAATTTTAACGCTTTCACGATTTGGATAGTAAGAGGCCCTATAACAGCATAACACCCTTTTTCGAACAATAAAACCGTTGTACTGTATTCTATGAGAAAGACCTTGAAAGAATACACATATGCTGATTAATACCTATGCATGTAATTTCATTTTATATACAACCGTGGCGTCACGAAAAGACAGATGTGGGGACTATTAGGACAGAGAGAGAAGAGAGAAAAAGAGGCAGAATGTCATTGAAAACGGGGGCCTACGGAGTGCAACACTAACATCTTAGAGAGGGGACCCCTTTTTATTAATAATAAAAATAAAGTTTCGTCGTTTTCGTTATCATTCGCCGAAAGGCATGAAGCTACAAATTTTAGTTTCCATTCCCTCAACTGATCAGTACACTAAAATATCACTGCAATGCTCATACGGAGCGGGAGCACAAGGGGAGTAAATTTAAGAGTAATTTTTCTGTTAAGCGCGTGTGCATTTAATACTATTGCAACTAATTGGGCACAATCTACTTGGTTTACAAAAACAACAACTTTGCACTGCAAAAATTGACTAATAACTGATTTTTTAAAAACTATTTAATGCAGGACAACCGATTTACGGGAGGTGTGTGTACTGGCCAATGCAATTTGCACTATATAAAGATTTTGGAAGATCAGGAGGCGGTTAAATTTTGCAAGCTACTTTCGTTACTAACCTATTGCAGAATACAATATTTGCATCAATGCACCCCAAGACAACGTGATTTTTTTTGATTTCGTTTTCCCGCTTAAATATTATTATGGAAGTTTCCTCTAAGATCCTTGCTGATGTGAAAAGCGGCAAGACATAGTGATCGGTTATTTGTTCCAATCTTTTTCAAATCACGACATAAAATCCTTTTTTTTTATCTTTTTTTTTTTTTTTTCTTTTTTATTAATCTTTTCAAGAATCCCTTTTTTTTTTTTGTTTCAATACGCGCTTTTCTAAAGCCTTTTGTGAATTTTTCAATCAGCCAGAGACCATCATATTCTTTCTTGTTCATGCTCTCAAGAATATTAATATCATTTTAATTAATTTATAAACCAGTAAGACAGGTCCATGGCATCTTTGTGGATACACACAGGTCAGTGGTATGTACCTAAAGTCCAGGGGGGGCTAACCGTAGTCGAAAGGGCGGGGCTCCTCCCCTATTTTCCCCCATTTACCTCACCATATCCCCGGGTGACAGTTAGAGGTTAATGTGATGATGTGTCCGCCAGAAAAGATAATGTAAGTGTGCTAAAACACGACCCGAAGACGGGACTTATGACCAGATACTCTTACTTTGTACTGCTTAATGAATATGTTTGAAGGACGTAGGAAAGAGGGCAATAACATATTTTTCTTTTCTTTCATAATTCTTTTTCTTTTCTCTTCTTCTTTCTTTCCATAGCTTATCGTTCCTTTTCCTTCGCAATTTTGTGTACCCAAACGTTAGCGACAGTAACAGGGAATAGCCCGGCGAGGAACATTTTTAAAATAAACTTACTAGAAGGTAAAAACAGTGAACAGAGTTGAGTCATTCCAGAGAATTAACATATTTTTCTAAAAAAAGCATCTGGGGTACGATTAATCCTTGAAGGGCAAGACAATGTAGAGTGCTGGAAATTATAGTGGGGCCATGTAAACATGAACTCCACATAATAATTCGCACCAGGTTTCAACGTATACTCTGAGTTTTTAATTATCAGTTCCCTAATGAATTGAGGTAAGAGCTCATTAGTATCATGGGGGGGGGATATCTGGTTAATTTGATCTAAAAAAAATTAATACGGGATATGGGAGGATGGGGTTCGGAGGGTAATATGGACTAGACTAACAATAAAAAGTTGGGGGGGTTAGGTTTCAGTAGCAAACTATGGGGGTCAAATTCGCGTAAGCATGGTATCGATACGCACCAACTATCTAGGAGGAACCAAACATCATACACACACACCTAAGCATACCCAGATGTCCCCTTGATCACGGATTAGAAGTAAAAAGCAATTGAAGAGATCTAACCAAAAGGTACAAATTCAGGACACCTAGACATAATAGAATATCAAATATTAATTTAACTATAGAATGAGATCTTGCAGGATTGGGCGTATAAAGTTAGACCCATGGAAGATGCAAAGAATCACATTTTGGATGTAAAATGATTGGGGCAAACCCATGAATACTAAAATAGCAGTCGGGGTTATACTCGCTACTGAACACATGGGGGCCCTGGTTATGTAGTTGGCTGACCTCATAACACCCGATGAGGTTGGAACACAATTATAATTTAAGTTCAAAAATGATGAGTAGGAGGGTGGGAACAGAAGCCTATCTGTTGGATCAGGGAGAGTACCACGCGTGAGCGTTTAATACTCAATTTGTGGCAGGCAAAATGAGGGGGGGTGATGTTGTCTTATGAACTCTAAGTTGAGTAGACATCGTGGACCTCCAACGAGGGAGGTATGTCGGGGGGCATGAGGAGTATTTTTGCTCAAAATGGCGATTATGGGCAGGACTTTTGATAGCTTACTCCTAAATGGTACTGAAAAGCGCACATTATGATGTATAGGTGTCTTATGAGTACTCTTATCGTGTGCACCATTCAAGCGAGCAGTTTATTTCACACTGGTTTCATTGGGCCTTTTCCCCCCCCCAAACTTCGACGACTTCGGACTGGGGGTGGGGTGTGAATAGGGGGGAAAATAACTGGTGGCGTTTCTGGAAGAGCATCATCAACTGGGTTCTCAGGACTGGCAATATGCCAGCCCTAGTCAGGGGGCTAGTTACCCCCATCCTTTACTCACCCCAGATCCTTTGTACCTCATTTGGGACTGGGCGCTCACTTTGTCGGGGGCCGAATTCTAATGAGCATTTCTACAGGGGAGCTCCAAGGGGGTACGTTCGTTTTAAGCACTGGTCAGACACACTGGTAGGGTTTTGTTGAGTTTTGCGAAGTACTAATGGTGGTAGCGAATGTCGTGGCCAAGAACGTGGGTTGACAGATCTATTGTGCCAGTTACAAACTTATTGTCCAGGGGGTGCATCCAGGGGGGGGGGTATTTTTATGTTGGGACATGTAAAGAGCAATGGGGCGGAGGGGAGGGACCGGTAGTGGTGCTTTCACAGATATGGCGTCTGCCGGTCCGGGGACGGTCTAGTGGAAATGGGGCCACTGGTTTGGGGGGGGGGATATTTGCTTAGGCTGTTTATTGTCGGTGAGGAACAGTTCGAACAGGGACCGAGTAGTGGTGGGTGCATTTGGCGATGTGCGCCGAGCATTGTTCGCAGTATGTCATGATTGCGGTGTGGGGTGGGGGTCAAGAGGGAGAAGGGGGGACTCCTGGGGGGGTGGGTCCCACATCCACAGGTAGTGGTATACAAGGAGTGGGTGGGTTAAGGGGGGATATGACGTTACTTAATGTGGTGTGGGGGTGGGGTGTGGGTGTGGGTGTCGGGTTGTTGGAGGATGGAGAGAGTGGATTTTAACTTGTAAATTGCAGGGGGAGGTCACCTTGTCGGGCGGGTGAGTTCGGGGGGAGGCTTGGGATGGGGGGGTGACTCTACAAGGGATTGTAGGGGTTGGTCATAGGGGGGGGGGGGGGAGGATGGTGTGTAGGTTCTTTATGGGGACTATCACGGAGCTTCAAAGCAAGTTGTACAGCATAGTCGATTTGATTCGCCAACCTCGATTGGGGGGTCATAAGTTTTTGGAATTCACACCATAATAACAATGTGGATGCCATCACCTCTCAATAGGGACCTCAAGGGGGGATCGGGAAAAGCATATCAAGTCCTCTGGTGCAATATCTGCTCACAACTAAATGCAATAATAATCGCGATCAAACCACACAATTCCCCTCATATCGCTCACACAACGGGAGAATTACCACTCGCTCCCACCAATCACACCCTGGGGGGGAGCTCTTACCACCCCCTCATACTAAGGTCACTCTTTATTGCACCACTTCAATATCCCTCAACTCTTACAAAAAATTTGAAAGCACTCCGCCAAAAATTCTACTCAACTCTCTTCATTTCTCAGGCTAAGGCAACCACCTCTGACCTCTAATCTAACAATCCTATCACTATGGTCTCTATCGTAATTATACACTCTATTTTCAAGAAAAGTCTTCTACTATAGTACCAGTTGATTCTGACAAGTCTGATTTTCAAACCACGTCTAATGTTACACAATGGGTGTAAGGATGTTAGTGATCAAACCATTTGGTTTACTTGTCGGGGGGTGTGTTAGGGACTGGTGGTTTGAGGGTTACTCATCTTTCTACACCCTGAAAAAATTTCAGTCATATACATCGGGGGGGGGTCACAAGTGGGTAAAACTGTTCTATACCTCTACATGTTAGTTTGGGTGGAATTGGAACATGTCTCTTGGGGGACCCTGTATAGGGAGCTTCTACTATATCAGGCACGTCGACAGGGGTATTTTACGGGGCAAGCGCGTCCACCCCTAAGATGATGCCTCACGTCTGTTTTAAGTAAGAGGTGAATGATTAACCGCTCAAAGTGAGCCCACAAGGGGGGTGCAGGATTTCCCTGTGTGAGTGGGGTTGTTTACTGTTGTTGGTTGGGCTTGCTGGATGACCAGGGTGTCGGTGTTTGGGTGTGTTTGGGTGGAGGTCGGAGGGGGTGCATTATTAAGTGGGTCGTGGGAGGGTGTGGTTATTGGTCGTGCTGTCAGACACCCCCTGACGAAGGTTGGATTAGTTGGTTGTTGGTGGTGTATACCAGTGTCTACTGTAAGAGTGATTGTACCGTGGTAAACGGTTTGTTCCGAGTCACCCAATTCAATTTCCAGAATATGGGCTCCCACCAGTTCTGCACGTTACGGTACGTAAGAAGGTTACTGAGTTTTAAGGTCATTGGGTTTACGGAGGGAGGGATCTAAGGGGGCTGTAACCTTTGAGGGTGTGGGTCGCTTAGTGGGATACAGGATATTGACAGGGTTATGTGCGAGGCTGTGCGTGACTCTATGAGTTGGGAGTACCAACAACTGGGGATCCGACGTCTCTAGGTAAATGGTTTTCAGAAATTTGGTTGGTTTTGTTGTGTTTGGATGTTCCAGATGAGGGAAGGATTGGGAGGTCGAGCGTGTTAGGACGTTGGGGCGGGGTTTACAAAAGGTAATGTTAACAGAGGTGGAATGGTCTACGGATGGTGGAGGGGGGGTGGGGGAAGGACCTAAAAAACAAACCACAAATCCAAATTCTCTGTTTTGAGACCATACTGTCCCCCATTAGGTTTGTCCTGACACACGGTCGGGTAGTATGACTCTACTCACACGTTCCACACCCTTTGGTAGTGGGGACCGCCGGTTCGGGGAATCCAGCATTACGCTTGTGCCCCACCTCAGGAGTGGTCAAGGTGGGAACCCTCTGGGTGATGATTGCCCCCCGCACCCCCCCCCGCCTTGACCCCTTGGTCATTAAAGTGGGTGGGGTTTTGGCGTTATCCCGACCAACCTGTTAGGTGGGAGAAATCCTGTCTGGCTGTGATGTGGATTCTTTGCCAACATTCACCTCACTCTCTCAGGAGTTCACGCGGGAGTCTCCCTGGGAAGGATATCGGGGGGGGGGTTCTAGACATTTCCTGACTTGGGTGGTGGGTATAGGTCACCAAATTTGGAAAGTGGGTGGTGTTAAATACAGTGGCAATGTAGTCGACTCTTAATTATCCGTCAAACATTGGTATAACGACCCTTAAATGGGGGGAGTGTTACCCCTGGGTGGGGTGTCTGTGGTGGGGGGGGTGGGGGGGTGGGGGGTTCTGCGGTTGGGTTGGAGGTTGTGCATGGGCTGCACGGTATTGGTTTGTTGTCTGGGGGGGGGGATGGGGGTGTGAGGAGTGCGGGTGGACTCGGGTTTCTTTTACCTATATCAGGTAATAACCCAACGGGTCAACGTGTGTGTTTCGCGTGGTTAGTGGGTGGTATGGGGGGGGGGGTGGGGGGGGGCGTCACTATTATTCCCCGGGAGGTTAGGGGTACTGGGGGGTTCTTATTTTTATTTCTAGCTTTGGGGGGGGATCACTGTTTGGGGGTTGGGCATGGGGGTTGGTTTTGGGTGTGGGGTGGGGCTAGGTGTTTCGAGTGTGGTTTGGTGATGTCAATCTTTGGCCGGGGGGTGGGGGGGGAGTCCCTACGTGGGATTGGCGGTTGGGGGGAAGGTTTGTGGTGGCTCGGGGTAGGGGGGGGGACGTTTTTGGGTTGTGGTTGTCTGGTTCGTGGGGAATGGTGGGGGGATTGTTTGTTTAGGATTGTGGGGGTTGGGGGGGTCTGTGGGTGGGTTGTGGGTTTGGGGCTAGGGGGGGGTTGGGGGTTGGTATTGGGGGGGTGGGGGGTGGGGTGGGGGGGGGGGGTGGGGGTGGGGGGGGGGGGTTGGGTGGGGGGGTGTGGGGGGGGGGGGGGGTCTTAAGCACCGGGGGGCATTGGGTGGATGGTGGGGTGGTGTAGGGTTGGGGGGTGGGGGGGTGGATTATGCTTGTTTGGGTGGTGTTAGGGGGGGTGGGGTATATTTGTTGATAGGGGTGTGGGGTTCTTTGGTTGGAGTGGTGGGGGGGGGGGGGGGGGGATGGGGGGTGGGAGGGTAGGGGGTAGGTGTATTACAGGGGAGGGGTTGGGGGGTGTCGCCCTTTCTATGTTTTGAGGCTGATGGGGGGTTATTCCCCTCCTCCACCCTAAGGGATGGCGTGGCCATCAGTCCCCCCCGGTTTAGGGGGTGGGTAGGTCTGGAATGTGGGTTGGGGGGGCTGTGTTTTTTTATAAGTAGGGGCATTTTTTTAAATAATGGGGGGGGTTGCACTGGGGGGGTGTTAAGGGGTAAGTGTTTGGTGGATTTGTCAACTCATAGGTTGGTTTGGGTGGTTAACCGGCTTGTAGGGGTTTACTGTGTCCGGGGTGCAGTTCATTACTAGCCTTTGGGGTTGGATTGGCATATGTGGGGTAATTTTGCTGCTAAAGTATTGGGGCTCACTGTGCATGATATTTTTCGGATCTAAAATGGTTTTAGGGGATTAAAAATAAAATAGTGGTGGGGGCATGTGGGGGCAGGGGTATTCCGTGTGGATAAAGTAATGAAAGATTTCGGTCGCCTCCGGAGTGAAGGGGACCGTGATTGCTCGGGGGGCCCCATAAAATGGTGATGGGGGGTGGTCTGATTGGTCCCGAGGGAGGATGGTCGGGTTGACCATAATGTGTTGAGGTGGGACTCCTATCTCTTTGAACCTAGGTTTTGGGGAGGATATGGGGGGTCCTCGAGTTAATTATAGGGTGGGATACTTCGCCCTGATTAATCTTATGCTATGGGGGCAACGGAGGATTTAATGGACAATAGAACTATATTCTTTCTGGCTTCGTGAGTGTATTTAGGGGGGCATGACTAGGCGATATAAATGCTCCGCGGTTTGTAGCCAGGGGTATAAAGGTATTGGATGTAAAGTGAGGGGGGGAAGTCAAATCTGGTGGGGCGTATCGAAATCAGCTTTTGGGATTTATGGTTTGAGTATTTTAGAGTACTATGACAAATTTGGAGTAGGCGAATATTAGGCAGTGGAGGGGAGGAAGGGGTGTTGCTTTAGATAGAGGAAAATGGGATTATGAGTGAAGCAGGTAGATTCATGAAGTATAGCAAGTTTGGATAATAATGGACTTTCATGGTCATTTGTTTATATAATTCATTAGCAGTGTCGGGGTTGGGCGCTCTTTATTGGTAGCACTGAGGGGGGAATATGGGTTATAGCTCATCATCAAGATATGCAATTGACATGACGGGCCCCCGACACCAATTGGTGCGGGATGACCTTCGAATTGGGGTAATCTTTTCTACTGTCTTTAGAAAGTGAATGAGACGATTGTAGTGACTTGTCACCCAGCCAACCGCTTTAGCTGGTGTGGTTGAGTGATATATTCCTCCCAGCGATGGTTTATTTTACCTGTGTGAGTGATTCAGAGTCCAAATAGACAATTATGATTAACTATAGTGTTGGTGTTTGGGAATAATTTACATAAGATCATAGTTTAGAAGAACCGTAGTTGGATTTGTCACCCCTTCAGTCCGCTCTCTAGTTAAACAACCGGCCCATAGGCTAATGTGGCCTAGGTTCCTTTCCAGTTCTATTTGCATTGTCTGCATACGTGCCTTCCCAGGTCTAGATTTGGAACAGAAGGTACATTAGGGGTCATGAGCTAACCTCCATGGGACATCGTCTACCAATCTGTTATCTTTGTGAGGTCTCTATCCCTTGACCAAGTACAAGAAGTGGCGTAAGAAATAGTTGTTATGGGGTCTGAATTTATGGATTGGGATAGGAGTACTCATGGATCACAGAGGAAAATTTAGGCGTCCCACATATGCGCGCGTTTCACCCCTCTCCTCGTGTTATCCCCACAAGTAATCATTACACATCAACAGGACAAATCATTTATGTATCACACAACTTAATTTACTAGACATCAACAATCGCATTTCACCCATCCAGGACTTCATTTTGGAAAGAGCTATGCACGTAAACACCATCTTAAGTGTTTTGTGATCTTCTGTATGAACATTTTTGTTTTGAATGAGTTGTTTTATTTTTTAGGGCCCGATGTGAAAGAATTAGAACCCCGCTTTTGCCTGAAGGAGACTCAAACCTAATCATGAAGGGGCGGGTCATGAAGATTACAGTTCCAAGTCGCTATTGGTAACCTGAGGGCTTTTGAGTTTGATGAGCAAGCGCTTCTAGGGCCTGTTAGAGATAAGTACACAAAATAAAGATCTTCACTGGAGCCAGATGTTTCAGCAGAAATATAGTTTAAGTGTCTGATGGGATGTTAGGAAAATTTGCCTATAATACAGAAACTGTGTTCTTGCTGGGTTTAGAAAATTAACACGCTTGTTGGAAGATAGTACAGGTGAACTTTGTAATTGTACCAAAATATTGGTTGTTAATAAAGTGCTGAATGAGAAAGTTTAGGGGGATTTATATAGATAGGTAGTATACAGATAGTAATTAACGAAATAATTTATTTATAATGAGGTTGTAATTTAGTTATTGATATAATTGAATTTTATATAATAATAACCAAATTAAATTTATTACTACTACAATGTATCCAAATACACAATTCCTGGGTCATGTGCCAAATCAACTCTTATCGTGTATATATAGAATAGGGAGGCACAAGTAGCGAACTTATAGTACATGACATTGGAAACTATTAACATTAATTATAATAACACCATATAACCCAATTTCCTTTAGCAAACAGGGATAAAATCTACATATTAACTTACAGAAACTGGGGTTATGTTGATAAATAGTTTAAGCTTTTGAAAAATGTGGAAATTACTATAAATACTATTAAAGATTAATCAACTGTAAATAATTAGTATATAACACAACGGACCAAAGTTTCAGAATTATCGCCCACAGGGGGTAGAAGGGAAACCTTTAGGGGGGTGGTCGGAGGGGCGGGGGGTTTTCCGAATAAGATTGGAAAAGTATGAACATAAGGAGTGGGTAAGTTTTGTACAGGTGGGGGATTAAACAGTTCTGATTCGAGGTTGGGGGTTGCTGTGAGATTTATGTTTTGTAATTTTCGTGGGGTATTTGTTTTTCAAGAATGGTGCCTGGGGGTTAATTAACCATCATGCAGGATTATGGTCATTGCAAAAAAGCGAATGCTCCTCTGATGTGCCATTTCTTACACATCTGTTTTGTATCAGACCATCCCGTTTGTGTAGGTGTTCTGAATGTGATTTTTCCTCGGATGTATATATGGGGGGGGGGGGTATGACTGGATTAAGATTACTCATGGTAATCGTATTGAAATTGTGGTATGCGATTGCAATTACTACAGATCCGTAAGTGAATTCTAACAGATGATATGAGTAATTGTGATCAACTGCTAGGTGGGTAAAATTAGATTTAAGAATTTGAAATTAAAAAAAATTTTTATTAGATTGATGTGTGTGTAAGGGGGGGGTAGTGAATTTGTGGGGGTGAATGTGGGTTAAAATTCTCAAGCGTTGGGATGCAGAAGGGTGGGGGGCGGGGTGTGGGTGCAAAGTGATTGAATGTGCTGTTGGATGGGGAGTGGTTTGGATATTTGTGTGAAAATATCAGTTTGTACTATTGATTAAATAGGTGTGTGTGTATGTTAGCTATTGTGAATTCGTGTGGAGAGTTTATGTTGTTATGGTGTTTGATACATGAGTGGAGGGGTTAAGAAATTTTATTGGGAAGTGCATGTAACGGTTGTCATAGAGGTGGTATGATTGAAACGTATTTGATGGGTTTGTATAACAGGGTGAGTAAGTCCTATCATGTATTTTTGGACATGGCCTTGGTGGAGGTGGGATTTAGCTGATGTTATTGAGTGGTCATCTGAATGAGAAGTTCGTTAGAACTTAGTAAGCTGTAGCCAAATGTTGTAAATCAGATGATTTAGATAGCCCATTGATGGGTGAATTACGGATTGTGATGTATGGAGCAGTAGTGATTTATTTGTAGAAATGAGCGTATGCTTGGTTGTATAGATAGAGAAATATATAAAAAGTAGATAGGTAAGTAGACAGAGTATGAAGGTAGTTTTACAAGGATTAGAATGTTGTGAGAACGAATAGTTGAGTATAGAAGATTGTTGGTTTCAGTGAAGGTTTGATAGATAATGAGAATATTTTTGATATTGTAATTGAGGGATGTGATGTGGATATAAATGTGTGAATAAACTTTAATAAAAAAAAAAAAAAAAAATTGGACCTCGTATCGGATCAGTCTGTTGACAGACAGACATGATAGATAGATAGATTAGATACAGTCTTAGTTTAGGATAGATGGATAATGATAGATAGAATAGAATATATTAGATAGACAGGAACATCAAGATAAATAGATAGATAAATAGAAATGGATATGATGGATAGTATAGAATTAGAAAAAAAGTTCAGGCGCTTGGATAGCCTACAGCGCTTATCACTAAAAAGTATTAAGTTTCTAACAACTGTCCCACCATCTAAGAAGGTCAGTATATGGATAAATACTAAGCCATGAAAACTGCTAATAATCATCAATCACTAGTGTTGGTAATTGAGCCCTGAAAGATGGTTCTACAGCTCGGCTAAGCAGGACTGCCCAGCCGTGGGGATGCCTTGAAAAGGACTAACATTAATTGCTCAATCATCTAACCAGTACTATATGAGAGGTCTTGACGAGAGGCTATGCGCCCGATGACGCTGCCGTTCCCTATAATTCGCGTTCGGAGAAAACTGGAATCGAAATGCACGAGGTGACCAACATTAGTGATAAAAATCGTAGGTAATACAGTAGAGTTTCATAATTGTGGGGCACTCTGTGCAATCTTGTATAGTATGTCTGTTTAAAGTGACGCAAAGAGCTAACTGTGGACAGCAGGGTTCGTTTATGTCTGACATTTCCCATGGTAGCGGGCGTGTATTTCACCGCAAAAGGGCCGTGAGAACCGTGTGTGCTTCGGGGGACACATTAAACCGATGTCCAAGCAGATACCCTGCAATAGTTGAAGTTCTAGTTGATACTGCTGCAGTACTTAGTATGGGTAGCTGTGCTGATATTTCTGTGTTTATTAAATGATGGGGAGTTTGCCGTCATTTAGCGAGGCGTTGTACTTTTCAGAACCTAAACAATAAAAGTCGCTATCCGGTTATGAGATTAGTATTGTGCAGCCAGATTCGCCGAAATATAAAATGACCTTGTGGTCTGATTGTTAGAGTGTATCAAGGGTCCCGTAACACGCCCGCGAAGTGAGGGGATTATTGGGTTGCGTGGAATTTCTGGGGTGTTATATGAGCCGCAAAATAGTTCGGAGACCATGGGAGCGGCACGCGAGTGGTGGGAGGGTGATGCTATGGTCCTCATCCAGAGCGGTGGGACGGTCCGGCCTGGGGTCCGAGTTGAGAGCTGGCTAGAGGCTCCAGTAATTGGTGCGTGGCTGGTGGACATGGGTGGGGCGGGGGCGGTGGGGTGTGGCAGATTCGAATGTATGGAGCGTCAGGTACGACCTCCGGGCCGTTGCGGTTTTAAAAAATCACAAATGCATGGTGTGCGAAGCACGTCGTGTGAGAACAATCACGAAGATAGCAAGGAACAGGACGATAGAAACGAGATTCGAACCTGAAAAAACCAATAGAGGAGTGATAGAGTGCTTACACGGGTGAATCGCGACCGAGTGTACCTTGCCTGAACGTACACCGGGACCATCTTTAATAGTGTCGATATGTCCTTGCCGTTGGCTGTGTCGCCCTGGGTGGACCGATGCCGCCGGTGCGTGGGCTGTTCCACTTGCAAGCGCTCTGTAGGGATCCGCCACTTGCTTGTGTACTTCTACTGGCTTCGCAGCCTGTTTTCTCAGGTCAACGTGGTGCCGGTCCTTAATTGTATTTGTCCTACTTACTTCATCCCTGCGCACCCTTGGCTTTTCATTTATCGCTCCCGACATGAAATTTATGTTTGCAAGGGATCCGACCGCATAGCTCAACAATTACGCGTACGTTGGGTTTCTGTCTGCGGGTTGTTGAAGTATCCCTTAGATGTTCCTGAGCGATAGTAGTAAGGGGGTGACGTAGGGGGGGGCAGGAGACGTTAGCATGGTGCGCTTGTACTCGGCGCAGCGCGAGGCGTTAGAGTATGTGAAGAGATAGAGCCGTGGCTATCATGTAGTATTGATGCGATATCTTCTCTGCACGTTGGATACTCAAGCCTAATATTAATCATGTTCGCGAGGTGCTCATCAGCGACTCATAGGAGGCCTGGCAGTGTTATTCCATAAAAGTGAGTTTATCTGTTGTGTGGTGGCGTAGAAAATTAAGAGATTTGAACGATTGTGGTTATGGGGTGACTAAGAAGTGACCATGTTGGGAGTCTTATGATGAAAAAAACCTACGAAGGTGCACTGGAAAAAAAAAGAATGAGAAAGAACGCCGGGATTGTGGAAAACGAAACACTAAGCGAAACATTGTTGATAGCATTACACAAGGTTGTCCTCATGTTTTTCTAGAAATCTTTCAGGGTAAGATATCGCAAGAGGATAGAACGAAATATCACATGGAGAAGAAAGCTGGAGGACAGAATTGGTAATGATCAAGAAAGGTAATGCCGAGAAACAAAGACATTGGAGTGATTAGTGTACAGAAACAGTCGGCAGTTGTCACACGAATTTTGGATGAAGTGGTCTAGACTCCTACTGTGGGCCTGAGGAAGCACAGGGGCGCCATTAATGATAGCCGTGATGGACGAACGTCAGTTGTGGAGTATCTGCCTACCGAGAGCATAGTGGGCGAGAGATGCAAGAAGTACATATGCTAAGACATAGCGGATCGAAGTAGCGCGTAAGTGGAGAATACTGTAACAGTGACAAATGTAACTTTTACTGGTTGGTAGTGGTGTAGTGACAGCTGTAAATGTCAGGTATTGATCACTCGCATTTCTGATCAGATATACGGTTATCTATCTAACGGAGAGTGGTGCCTCTGTTACGAAATATGTATAGTGTGTAAGGTGCGGTCATTGTTTAGGATCGATGGGGGGAATGTAGTGACAGTACATATATATATAGTATAATACATTTATAGTAGTAGGTATAGTGAGAGGGTAGGGGGTGATAGATTAGCGTGATAATATCTAGTGTAGGATCCAGAGCACGTACCATAGCTAGAGCAGTGACATGAGATCGCAAGTGGTGGATTTAGCCCACATAGATTGGTGTGGGCCTGACCAAGGGGGGGGGTACGTCTTAGAGCAGTCACGCAGAGGAGGACGGAAATGAAACGACGTCACATTTTAAAGTTCATCATAATTGCACTGAATGTTGAGCGAAAACGCGTTTGGATTTTCTTGCAAATTGCGTTAGTTCCCGCGACTGTGCAACAGGCTGCAGATGTAGGGGCCCTATTGTACCGATAATCTGCTGCACCAGCAGATTATATGACCATATACAATGTGGGTGTAAAAAAGGAAGTGTCCAGAGCTGTGAAAAAATTTTTTGGGCAATGTTTCACGGAAAAACACCTGACAGAGAATACACGAGGGCAGAAGGAACCATAGTTTCTGTGATTCTTCTGTGCGCTTGCAATACTGTTCGGTGATAAAAAACTGTGTCAGACAGTTTAATGCGGTGCCCGCACAAGGCATGTGTTGTCTGGGGGGGGCTGTGATGGGCGCTGGCCGCAAGTGATCTGGTAGACCAGTGCCTTAGAGTGGCAAGCGATTGGAAATTGCAAACAAGGCGGTGAAGACAGGAATCGGAGTATGACCCAGGTGATCTAAAAATGACAATTGTGGAGATTAGCTTAGTAACAGTAAAACTAAATAGAAAGAACAGTTATAGAATTATTTAAAGCACAACAGACTGAACATAGAAAAGTGTGTGCAAGTGCTGGCGGGGTTAACCAGTGTACTGTTGGTGACGATATATCACAATCATCTCACATACAAAGGGGGGTATCATACGAGGGGTAAATTGTTGGGGGACTTGTCATCGGGGAGTAGTTGCTGAGGGCATGATCATACGTGGTCTCTATACTTCATACTACTACACACACACTTACACACATCTAGCCCGCTCGCACCCAAGTACAATGAGAGAGATGTGTGCAACTACACTCGCGCCCCACACACACACAACACACACCCCCTTAACACACTCCAAACCAAACAACATTGATATCTCTCTCCAGCAAACAATGAGCACACACCACACACACATATCGCCCAACACCAATTCGTCGTCATGACTCTATCTGAATTCATATCTGATGTGTTGAGAGTCGGAATGTTAGTGGGACACACACATACTCACACCACTCCTTTGTAATGTTGGATGAGAAGAGGGGAATATATGGGGGGTTGGGGTCTGAGCTGAGCGAGTGATATGTAGAATAGGTAGGATCCACGTATAATGATCTGGTGAGAGGTGGGGGATGTGTGGTACGCGAGGTTAGTTGGATTTTATGAGAAATCAAACTATTCTTTCCTTCAAGACTAACGCGCCCTCTCTCAAAGCAAGGCTTGGGCAGTTCTTAGCTGTCCAACGATTTGAAAATATTGAAAATTCCTTCCACACCCACCATATTCTCCAATTTTTAGGCTCCACAGTACTAGTCTTCTATATTCTAGCACCCAAATCTTAAAAACAGTGCTAAAAGGAAATCATGTTTTGAACTCTGCGATTAAGAGGTTATTATATATCTGCTTATTGATGAAATCTTGGTTTTAGTTTTGCAAAAATAGTGGTGTGTTCTACTACCCAAGTGTCTTTTCAAGTCAAGCAGAAGATGGCAAAGTGTGTCAAATTCAGACGGTGCTATATTGAAAAGTGAATAAACACTGTACAAAATTAACAGCTCCTACTGTGAGACATTCCTTCATTGTTCAATTATTCCTCCAACTGTTGAAGGTTTTTTGCGATATACACGTATAAGCTGTAGCACACCACTCTACTGTGTATCATGTGGGTGGATAGCCCCTATCCTCATGATGGCATAAAAAGGAGTAAGAATTCCAGATATGATAAAAACGACAACATAAAGTGTCCGCCACAAGACTCAATTGGCTTAAGCAGTCACGCCGAACATGGGAGATTGTTATGTCCTGCGAGGACTCAGAGTGGTCATACAATTTGCGCCAGTAGATATGTAAGGCAGTTCGATACTTATTGACTCTATGTGACATCTGATGAAAACTCCGTCTGTTTGTTGACTTTTTCCCGTGGCGTTTTCCTTCCTTGTGTATTGTTTGATTCATGTCTTATATTCCTCGAATACCCACGGTTGCTGTTGTTTAGAGGAAACTGCAGCTTAATGTCACCAAGTCCCATTAAACCTGTCTCATACGATGTGTCACTCAAGTTTGAGAGTGTCAAAGTGTGCTGATGTTGGGTGCCGAGCTTTTGTGGGAAGAACTTTCCCATGACGGTGTTGTAGACGATGTTATGGAGGGAGGGGGGGTGCGAGGTGTGATAGAGTGGCGGCGGATGATGCTGAATACAGCTCACACACACACACGGGTGGTGGGTGGAGCTCTCTGGTTGGAATGGTGGGAGGGACATGGGGGTAGGACGAGAAATATCCAGAGATAGAGGTGAGACAGTGATCATGTGAAAAAATGAGCAGGATGCCAGTATCATTAATGTTGCGTGTGCTAACAGCGGATACAGGAATTCTCCATGCTGTTTTTTCTTCACAATTGCGTATCATTTGCGTTCTGAGTTACTCGACCAAAAAATATTGGGACAGAATAATCCGAGAGCGTCTCCCCCTGAGTTAGGCATTGGAGTACGCCTATATGTTGCCTATAGGTGCTGAACGTTAGTGTCATCTAACTCCTACATTACAGAACAAATCCCTACATCTTGTTATTGAAGTATTATTGAAAAGCTCTGTCTTCAGCGTTCTATTTTTTAAGGAGTCGAGGGGGATCAAAACCGCCATGCTAGAGGCCTTGGTGTTCGAAATAAAAGGACTTCTTGATGAGGCCATCTCATATATATTAAGTGTGTACTATATATAATATAAGTATAATACTAGGTAATTCTATATAAATAATATTTTTTATAATATTATTATATATTATGTATGAAGAAAATGAGTATAAATATATATGATGTATTCATGTGTAGTTAATGAGAGTGTTACAAATTAGAAATGGATGTGTATGTATTAGTCAAGTCGGCCCACAGAGGATCTGTTGAATTGCCAATATGTATTAAAGTTATGGGAGTAGATATAGATTGCTTTTAAGACTATTAAATATAGGAAAAGAGATTGCTGCGATCCCTAATATGGTAATTTGGAGTTCTATATTCATAGTGTGTTGATTCTGTATATGAATGAATGTTTAGGAGGGAATTTATGATAAAAAGTTCATTGTGTACCAACCAAGTTGGACCGTTGGATTAGCGATATTCTAAGATTGATAAAGAGTGGAGTGAATTATGATGGTTTGTATGCCGAAGTGGGGTGATTGTCAGGGACAGATTATGCTAGGGTTGGAGTGTGGGATGGTCAATTACATTTTTTGGAAAATGATTAGTTTTTTTTTGCGATCAGTTATATGTTAGTTAATTTATTGGATGAGATTAGGGGTATAATATGAGAGTTAGTGGTATTTGAGAGTTGTGCGTACTATTTGGGTATAGAGTATCTTTGGAAGAGTGGGGGATGAATGTGGTTTGTACTGAGCCAGATAGTTTTTTATTTTAAGATTCATATTATTAGTAATGGAAGAATAATTGATATTCGTCCGAAGTAGTAGATGGTTTTTATATGTATGATGATTCGTAAGATATAAATTAAATGTTTTATGAGAAATTAAAGCGTGGAATGCCATGGTGTACTTAAAGTTAAATATTATGTGTATGTATAAAGAAAATAAAATAATTTATGTAGCAAGTTCAATAAGATTAACGGTGGGTATTCAGAAACACACACACTGTGTAGGAAGCGGAATTATGGAGACTGAAGCCTAGAAGCTTATGACTCGACCAGAGCGTGGCTCGTGACCATTTAGTGCAAGACAGAAACAGACTAAGTGCCCTAAATATAAGGAATTCAGATCGGGATGAGAGAGAAAAAGACTAAAGTGAGCAACTCTGGAAAAAAGAGTGAGGAAAGAATAATGATAAAAAAGCAATTAAAAAAAGATAAAGAAAGGATACATGTAAAGACTAACACATAACACATGGGTAAGCACTTGCGGAAAAGTAAACCAGTTATTAATAAACGCAGCAATAATAATAAACAGAAAACGAGAGAAATAAAGAAGATAGTCAATGCCAAAAAAAATAAAAAATTGCTCAAATGACAAACACAAAGAATAAGGCGATATTAGAAAACATTAAAGGATAAAACAAAGACCAAAAGTATTAAAGAAAAGAGGCCTAAATGCTCATGAGATCCAAAAATGCGTAGTCGACTAAGATACTTCAGTAGGCAGAAGGTGTGCCAACTTCCCAGAGGATACCCATATTGGAGATTTTACATGTTATTTGCATCAATACCAAATGTTAGTGTTATAAGCCACATCATGTATTGCATAAAGAGACAACTCCAGCAGTTAATAAGTAAGTTACTAACTAATAATCCCATCTCTTTCGAATATGCAGATCAAGTGCGCTCGAGAACTAGAGTAGTATAAAATAAATAAATTACGGATCATGATTAGGTATCGACCTACATCATTAGAAACGAAGTCTAATAATCTTTAGCATCTAACAAACAGAATTTATTAAAACTATGTGAACATGTACACACATTATTGAGAAAGTACAGAAGTAAACACTAAAGAACCAAAACAAAACACAGGAATTTCTATTGAGTAACTATTTCACAAAGTTTTTTATTAATTACATTTCTGGACTAGAAAAGTGCTAGTAGAATAGATTTTTAAAAAAGAATGTGTCTGGACTGCAAGTAGTAAAAGATTAAAACACATCTAAATAAGCATCACAACAGTAAAACAATTACAATACATAAAATAATGTGGTCTACTGCTGCCAATAATTTTCAGAACATTTGA
The DNA here is from genome assembly GCA_024509875.1 of Oreohelix idahoensis. NCBI lineage: Eukaryota > Metazoa > Mollusca > Gastropoda > Stylommatophora > Oreohelicidae > Oreohelix > Oreohelix idahoensis. The sequence continues at coordinate 827,204 of JAMPIV010005512.1, forward strand.
CTAACATGTAATGAGAATACTACAGTTTTTTAACATATGATGTGCTACTTAAAGTAAATGATATAAATGTAACAAGGCGAATGATAAAAAAAAATAAATTCATTAAAAATGATAAGTGCTACTGAGTAACAATAAGAATGTAAAGGGAGGCGACATGTTTAAAAAAAATCATTAAAAAAGGGGGAGTTGAAATGTGGCCACTGTTACTTAAATTAAATGATATAAAAGGGTGGCGACTTGTAAAAAAAAAAAAATGCGATTAAAAAAGGTAATGTGCACCACTGTACTAATTAATAATGTTATACGAGGGCTACTTGTAAAACAAAAAAAGAGACGCCATTAAAAAAAGGAAAAGGTATCCAACTAATACTCAATTGCAGAATGTAAAGCGGGTGCCGACTGTTACAAAAAAAAAAAATCATTCAAACAAAGATAATATTGTGCTGAACAGAGAATCATAAATCATTAAAAAAAGATAATGTGCTACTGTGTAGATAAATGTGAATTAAATTATGAAAAGGAGCTACTGGACAGGAAGCGATAGTGTAAAGTGATTAACAAAAACATAATAGGAGTGAAAGCATGCAAAAATCCGCTGAAGTATCCACTTGCCATTATCACTGATGGTAAAGAATCAAACACCAGGGTAACATGACTTAAGGAAACATAAAGCAATGAATAAGTTGCGGGTAAGAGACACACATATGAAAGAAATCAAGATAATATACAAAACCGATGGTCAGAGTCCTTATCATCACTGTTGAAATCCCCAGTATTAAACGAAATATCAAGTAGGAGAACCCAAAACATAATGAAGAATAGAATGATCTTTAGACTAGACAGTAGATAAAGATTTTTTTATTCACAAAACAAGTAGGAAAGTAACCTAGATAAGTGAAGAAACAGTAGGATCTATCATTCTGTTTCTGTTTTTTCGTGCAGGTGACGGTTTGAAGGGATGCAAAATAAAGGATAAACAAAAGAGAGATACCAAATTTTAACAATCATCATGATCATGTGCCGGGTTTCCCTCGACAAATGAGAGGTCAGTCTGCGCAATGGTGATCTCCACGTCAATCTGTCTCTGGTCCTTAATATAATGGAGACATCATCAGATACGTACTCTTTCTTGAAGCGTCATTAACTTTTGAATGTAATACCTTTAGCCACTTATAGCGGTCACTGTCTCCTCTTGTGCGACGTTTGAATCTTTGAAGTCACTTATTCGTACTCTGGGTTATGGTCCTGTTCAGACGAAGAAGTGTTTAATTTCATTTTACGCATGTTGCCCGCACAACTCTGGTTGAATAGATTATAAGGCGAGTCTCCTCCATTGGAATTTCTCAGGGTTAATGCGGTCATAGTTTTTGAGGTAGACCCTGATATGTCTATTGGGTCTTCGTTCACTATTACATGGAAGAAGAGTGAGTCCATTCTGTCTATATGATGCCCAGAAATCTCATGGAGCCTCAAAGAGTGTCTTTCTTTCCACAGTGACAGTTGAGGTTCAATGTCCATGTGTATGTAGAGTGCTATGCTCTTCGTTGAGCATTACGGGTACAGACATTTTTGCTTGATATCTAAACCATGGTCCGGGGGATCATCTGAAGGTACGCATATACGAGTCAACTTTGATGACTTAACTGGTCTATGAGTGAATAAACATGACAAGTCAAATTAGCTCTTGTTCTGTAGATGTTGATCAGAGCCTTGAATGTATCTGGGGGTGTGTACCAGTACATCGTAGTATTAGAAATGTAGCTATAAGGATCATGCATACGTGTCCTTGAGATCACTTCTTGAATTTTCAAAAATATCAATTACTGGACCCAAATGAAAGGAACATAGCCTTCCTGAGTCGAGTATAGATTATTGTTTATTGCCTACTTGTCAGGAAGCATATCTCAACATCAGGTGACACTGCATGGTAGCAAGGACTACCATCGAGTTTAGGCGAGAACTACAGTGTTCAGTCCCCCTACTATATGATGGCTGTAAGCGTGTTTACGAATGACTTGAACGGGATACCGCTGTATGGACTCTCTGGAAAGAGGATTAAGTATACACTGACGGAAATTGAGGACGCTCATAGAGACCAGAGATCTAGCTACGGCCTTCATATGTGTTTTTGATGCCAAATTCATTGAAAGTTTATTAAAAAAAAAAGGTAAAAAAGGTGAAAATACAATGGATCTCTAGAAACTAAATGGGGGGGTGTGCGTGCTACAGCGTGTGGGAGTGTCTACACGCAACAGTGAACAGTAAATGAAAAAACGTCTGAGAATTGATTGTGGCCCGAACCACCAGAGAAGATAAGCCTTCATTTATGCGCACCCAAGTTACAAAATCATCTTCCTACTTGTAAACTCCTATAAGATGGGAGAAAGAAAAATAGATCAAATGGTCACCTACGTGTAGATGGACCCCATCTAAGGATGAGCAATGCAGATTACACCAAGCAAGGAAACTATTTTCCCCAGGGCATTTGACCAATTTACTGAAGCAACTTGAGTTTAATACCCAATACCTACAGGACATTATCAAGCACGCCTTAATCTATTTCGAATCCTCAATCTGACTTTCGCTTTTGCTATAGGACATGCATGAAGACTCATATAATTATCCCTGAGATCACTATTGTATAATACCACTCTGTTCCATTCTGTCCAATCTCCTGTTATCCTCCATGACAGACGTGGACTCCCCAGGCGGATTTGGGCAACGAGGGGACTAAGAGTTCCAAAGAAGTTTGAAACAATAGTACATGGAGAAATAGCAATGCTTACAAACAGTAACAGACTGGTCACCCTTAAAACTATGCACACAATCGATTGTGGTCAAGGAAACAGTGATTTCTGGATTGAACAGTTTCTGGTATAAGGACTATCATCATTTGCATCCCGAAAAAGATCAAGCGCTACATCATTGCTTTGATCTTCTACCTTTAGATTCATCCCAAGGAAGATTTCAAGGCACATGCACAAAACTCACATGGCACTGGAAATAAGAATTCCAATGTTGTCGCAAAACAAGAATCATCTCAATAGTGGTCCATAAAAAGGATTTTATGGGGGTGGGGGGTGGGTGAAAGGGTTTGGGGGGGGGGGGGGGGGTGTGATTGGGGTAAAATATAGTCTTGCCAGGGGGGGGGGGGGGGGGGGGGGGGGGGGGGGGGGGGGGGGGGGGCAATGCTTAGCGGAGTGATCGGGGGGGGGGGGGGGGGGGGGGGGGGGGGGGGGGGGGGGGGGGATCGGGGGTGGGGGGGGTGACTGTTAACACATTAACTACGAATTGAAAAACACACTGTGGCCGAATAAAAATTTTTTTCCCATTTTCATCCTGTAGGTGTTTACACAAAGTAAGCTGTAGTTTTCATAATTGTTTACATATTTTTATGAATTACACGTCATTTTAAAGATAAATGAATGTACTATTACAATAAGCACCATTTGTAACTCTAATAGAGGTTGTTGCTATTTAACGGCTGTCCGATGGCCGAGGACTTGCAATATTTGCACAATTATAACTGCTTGCGCCCCATCTCTATCAAAATCACTATTTCAATCAATGTGCACACCGCTTTCACTCTTGTCCTCGTCGCTAGATCTATCAGTCAATTGTTGAAACACATTTCTAGTCTATTCAGCCGTTAGACGAGATGTACAAGCATTTTTTGTGGTCCTATCACTAGTTGCCACGGTAAACAGTTTTACAAGATTTGGTAACTAACCCAAAACGCTGAAAAATATGAACATAATATAAATTTTCCAGTGTTCTACAACAACCATGCTGTGTGAATTTGTTTTCCGGTGGCAACTTAAGATCTCGAACCAGATCAGAAAGTGTTTCAGTACATTTTTCATTCGTTTTATTACTAAAATTAGATCGACGCTCTGAGCGGCGAGCAGCCCAAACGATAGGATTTTAAAAGCCGGTCCCACCGGCTAGTGGTAGTTAATGTGTTAATTATGTTACTATGAGACTAAAACACTATAAAAAAAAAGAACAATGCTGAAAGAAAGAAAGAAGGAAAAAAAGAAAGAAAGAAGGCAAGAAAGAAAAAAGGAAATGCAAGAAAGGAAGGAAAGAAAGAAAAGAAGGATGGAAGGAGGAAAAGAAAGAAAGAAAGGTATTGAAATCATAAGCATGTTTAAGAAAGAAAAAAATGCATGAAATGACTTCACTAACAAAACTATTATGAAGGGCATACAATCATATCTATCAATGGATTTAAAAATGGCAACAACAACAAAATACCAAATCAAAGCTGTAAGGGCAAATAAATTTTACTTCTCAAAGTTGAAAATATAACTCAAGTTAAGTTTCTCTATATCACTAAATTTCTTACTGAAACTCACCAAAAGATCCAATCAGAGGCAGCTATTATTGCACAACTTTCGGTCAAAAAAAATTGCTATGACTAGAATAAATATTAAAATTCTATTTGTGCTTCTGAAAAATTTCGGCAACCTACTGGTATTAACTGTAAAAATACTTCAAAACCCCTAGCTATCATTTGTGACAATCTGGCATTTAAATTTCTGCTAAAAAAATTAAAAAGACTAGAAGATTATCAGATCTCGGTAGACGAACTGGCAGATGCTTTTTGCTATATCTAATCTCATACTTAATATTGCGTTAAACAAGAAATATCCTGAACTGCTATCAGTGGAGCACCAGTAGGAGACAAATGTGTTGCCACACGAGAGAAGTTCTGCCTGGCCTAGGATTTAAGAATCAATGTAGGTCAGTAGAACAAGAATTACACAGTGAAGCCAGATAACTGATTTATTTGGTAAAGTTCCTTTTAAGACCTGCTGTTCAACCAATGAAAGACAAAGTATTATAAAACTTTGGTTCGCTGCTGCAGATAACTGAAACAAAGCAGGTTTTTTTAAAAAAATAAAAAAAAAAGGTAAAGGAAGTCCCATAGCAGAAACTGCCACAGGGGAGTGAAGTGTTACTGACTTCAACATACTAGGCTTCAAGAGGTGATGTGACCAGTTCCCTTCCTTGTTGCCTTTGCCTTCCCTAACTCAAGAGCAGAGTCAGGTACCCATTCCCAGATGGGCAGACTGCAGCGTGACAACACTGTGTTTAAAAGGATATATCTAAAGGCGAGGGTACCATCTGATCATTAATTTCTGGGGCCCACACAGTGATGGGGACCCCAGGATGTCTACGAGGCCAGTAGTTAAGTCACTGGCATTAGCAAACTGGTCATGCAACAAAAGAAGTACATGAAAAGAAACAAGTTTTGAGGATACATTTTTATTATTATTACCCCATCCACTAAATACAGAAAATAATTGGTCCATACATACATAGAACAAAAGTGGATGACTGTTAAGTGAGTTTTCCTTGATTTAAATGGGTTAGTCTAGTATTATGTTTCGTACAATTATTTGATCATCTCTTCTGTGTTTCACCCAGTATCGATATTGATTACAACCCTGGATTCTTCTGATACTTCTTTCGAGTACTTGCATTTTAAACTTGCTTTCAATAAAAGTTCATATATATTTGAATGACCATATTATATTGTTTCATTTCATATTATCAGTGTGACAGCGTGTGTATTCATTTGAAGGTCAATGGTCATTCTTCATAAAAACAGTCATAACTGGAACCTTGAATACGTTATCAAGTAAGACCAGTTTTTGACGACATAATAATTTAATAAGTACTCATTCTTCCATCATGAGAATCAAAGACACTACTAAATATCGTTCACATCAAGAGCACTGGATACATTATAGCGTAGAGTCTATATTTCACTGACATTGTCTGTCCGATACATTACCGTTCTAAATAACGTTCGATTATATCTCTACCGTTTGGCATAATTCTTCTATTTATACAGAATTAAACATTCTGCTAATTATATTAGATACACTGTCTAATATATTAATTTACTTTGGCATTCAAAGCCAGGCTTAATCAGTCATATATTCGAACTGCGTTTCATGTCCCACGACTTACGTTAATCATAAATTATTGCGGCTAATATTGCCGTCTTATATTTTAAGAGTCAAGGGTCCTTATACATTCTTTATTTCTGCTTTAAATATAACTTTCTAGTTATGCACTATCACGTTTGAGTGGTTATACCCCATCTTTAAAACACTTTTGATAAGTGGCCATCCCACACATTATAAACACTGCCGTCAGGCTCAAGGCCACACATAAGACTCTCTGGTCTTTATCCTCATATTATTATATCGGCTTAAAAGCCCAAACACATTCAAAACACTTTGTATAAGTGGCTATGCCACACATTTGAAACACGGCCATAGGACCCGCAGGCCACACAAAGACTGTCATTACTATGTCTCATGCGTCATGCATAGCTATATGCGATCTGTCATTTCTATATTCAACCAAGGTGTTCCCTGGTGCAACCACCCGAATCGAGCTCAAACTCAGATGTTTGCAAACCATGAAACAATCCTCAACAACGACCAGTTGACATTAATTCCAGAGGAAGAGAGAGGCCAAAGAATAATGGAGAAGAGAACTGGAGACAGAAATGAAAGGGATTAGGAAGACAAAGAAAGACCTTGAGCTAAGGTCATGGGTCATGAGGACTTGGCATAAGTTTGTTGTAGGCCTAGGACCTTGGGAATCTGAAAAGTAATGAATGAATGAAATAATGAATTGCTTAAAGTATTGGAGGAGAAAGTTTAAGCTCCTGATGACCTTTTCTCATCAGAGTTAATGTATGGAGCTACAGTAAAGTATTATTTTCATAAATAACCACAGGATTTCAATACAAATGCAATGGGCTAACTTAAAGCAGCAATAGCTATGCATACCAACACATCTGTTATAATGCTTCTGCTTTGCATGAAAACGGTGGCCACCTTGGAAAATGTATCCTATATTTCAATTCACTATGGCTATTTTTTATTTGTTGAGTTGTGATCACCGAAGTTGAAATGAAAGATTATCACTGCGTTTTAAAACTTTTTGTCAGGTAATATTTTTGATAACTTTAGTAGATCCTGAGTTACAGAACTTTAAAGTTAGTATTAAAAAATGGTGAAATGTTTTTAAAAATTTTACATTATTTGCAATAAATCCTAATTTTGATAAGATATCGGAAATCGAAACTGACCAAAGCTTTACTATGCAATGGAACGTATCTAAGCCAATTTTCATGTTGACTGACTAAGAAATAAGCAAGATAAATAAATTAGTAACATAAAACATGGTTCTGAGAAATTGATTGGTTTTCTTCATAGGAATAGAAAAATTTCTATAGAAAATACAATTTTCAAAATCAAATTCACGTACAGTTCTATGAACGTGTTCTTGCAAATTATTTTGACGTATTTAGGAGATTAAAAATTATAAGAAAATAGAATAATCCCAACTTTTATTTGTTGTCCTATTTTCTTAAAAATCACAGCTAATCACACTGCTGGAGATGGTAATGGCTGATTCCTCAAGCCAGCAAGGATATTGTCCACTGTCAGCTCACACATTGCATTACGAGTAGCAACTGTCGCACTGCCAAGGTGAGGGGTCAACACAAAATTCTTCAGAGTCAAAAGTTTGTGATCTGGTGGAAGTGGCTCAGGAGTGGTCACATCCAGACCTGCTGCAGCAATTTGATTGGTTGACAGGGCATCATAAAGAGCTTCCTGATCTACCAACACGCCGCGTGTGACGTTGATAAATATGGCTGAAGGTTTCATTCTTTTAAAGGCATCAGCTCCGAACAGTCCTTTACTTTTCTCATTTATTGAGCATGTAGCAATGACAAAGTCTGAAACTTCTAATATTTCTTCAAACGTGAGAAAAACAGCACCAATATCTTTTGCATATTCTTTGGGAGAACTGCCAGTATAGAAAATTTTGGCAGGTTGGAAGGCAGCTAAACGTTTTGCAGTCGCTAGACCAATTCTACCCAGTCCAACGATGCCAATCACTGACCCAGACACCTGTTTCCCTGTCATCCACAATGCATTTTCCCACCTGGTCCCCCAAATACCTGATCTGACAGCCTGGAAACCTGACGAAATAAATAATAATCTTAAAACAGAGCCATTCTCAATATCCCTGTTGAATATCTTCCAAATGCCAAGCAGTCTGTGTTTCTGTCAGTTTATCGTAAAGTTTGTCTGTTGAGGAATCATTCAATAAGTCAGTTATTCTATAAGTTAATCAGTCTGTTGGGCAAGCTGACAGTCTGTCTATTGAGCAATCGATTAAGAAAAAACATGTATTTGCAATGATGGTTACAAATAATGAAAATAGTCAGATTTTAGTGGATTTTTATATACATACTAAAATCATGTCAATGAGTTATTAAAAAAAAAACAGCTGAAACAAAAAGTAATTACATTAACTTTGTTCTATACAGTAAAAGTCCAAAAATCCGAATGCCAGAAATCCGGACTGCCTGAGAATCCAGACTTTTTTAAAACTCGAACTTTTTAAAATTTCTGGGCTTTTGTGTGTGAGAGCAGTGCAACAGACACAGTTAAAACTGTAAGTGTTCCACCCACAAGCAGTGAAGCAGACGCAACTGAAGTTGTGGAAATAAATGAATAAATATACTCATTTTGATAAATGAAGCATTCTGTAATGAATAAACCAACAAAATTTGCCTGTTCTGTTATTCTTCCTTAAATCTGAATTCTAAAAGTACTGCCCAAAAATCTGGACTGACCAAAATCCCTGAGCAGTCCAGGTTTTAGCAACAAATGCCGTAAAAAATGGAGGCGCTGGTATCTTTATCTCATATCCTGACAACCACTATGAGACTAGGCATATTCCTACTGGTAAATTCTGTTCCCACTATACAGCTGAGGTTCAAGCTCTAGAGCAAGCTGCAAATATGATTTATAACACCAACTCTGACTGCCACCAGGTAGTCATCCTCACAGATGCACTGTCTGTACTGCAAGCTCTCAAGAGTGGTAAACTCCAGCATCTGAGAAATGAACTAAGCAAGGTAGCTGCCAACAAGCGAACCATATTTCAGTGGGTACCATCCCATTGTGATGTGCCCGGAAATGAAAAGGCAGATAAACTTGCAAAAAAGGGAGGAGAATGTGAACAAGAAGATAATGAAATCACATACTTTGAGAAAAAGAGAGCTATCCAGACTATCAGAAGAGAACAGAATCAACCCAACAACGACTACCACACTCTTGACCGGCAGGGACAGATCACCATTTTTTGCCTCAGGACAGGGCATAACAAACTGAATAAACACATGTACAAGCTACGATTGTCTGCTTCACCACTGTGCACATGTGGATTAAACGAACAAACTGCTGAGCATGTTCTACAGGATTGTCCTCTGACCAGTTAAGAAAGACACACTGGCCCAATGACTCAACACTAAACTCAAAGCTGTATGGAGCTAAAGAGGAACTCCAGACAATGGTCAAGTTCATCATGAGAACTCCTCTGACGATGTAAACATCAAAGATGCAACCGCAAGAAGAAGAAGAAGGAGAGGACTTTAACTGTATGTTGCAGAGATATACGGACACCCTCTAGAAGAATCTGCTTCACAGTACATGGGATAGGGTGCTCAGACAAGGAGACAGTGGCTGGGACTTAATAAGGATAAGATAACAAGATACAGGTAAATAAAAATTGAGTAACTGTCTTACTGAGACAAAGGGAACTGCCACAAGGCCTTCATCAGGGATAAAAGAACAAAAAACACAAGAGGAAGAGAGCAAGAATCAAGTTAAATACACACACAAAAAATGGTATGACTTATAAATACGGGTCGCTGATAACAACATTGTGAAAATTCATATGGTAAAAGTGGTCACTTGAATATTCAGGACTAGAAGACTTGTCCAGGACTATATCACATGACTTACACTTCATTCAGTCTAAAAGGGTTTAAGTCAAGTAAGCAGCAAAACAAGAAAATATAGACTTAATAATGTATTCATGATGGGTAGACAATATTCAAAAATGCCCAGGAAAAACCTTTGCAGAGAATTAGATACTAAGACCTTACAGAAAAAAATGGAAAGAATTACAGATCCACAACCTTTTCCCCAAATTCCTAAATTTGAAAACTCTGAAAAGTTTTTTTGTGACGCATCAGTCATGTGCACAACATAACTGAAACAGGTGTTTGCCGCTTCTACAGGCATACTAGTGTGCAATACATTAGACAAGAAGATGTATGCACCACAGTGTTGTAAAACTTTCAGACATAGCGCGGTCAGTGAGTCTCACACTGCTACCAGCCATCCTTGTGTCTGGGCTTTTGAATGTTTCGGTACTTTTTTTTTTTTTTGGTGAGATCAAGTTTAATTTCTTTGTGAAAATGTCAAAAAGAGCTGCAGATACTCTATTCTGGGTAACAATGAGAAGAAAAAAAAAGGAAGCATTTCTCATAACTGATAGTGCAGATAGTGAAGATATTGCATAAGCTTGAGTGTGGCGTGTCTGCGGCGTCTCACTCAAGAATACGGTGTGGGAACTACCACTATATAAGACTTAAAGAAAAAAAGAAAGACAAGTCGTCAAAGTTTTACACTGACAGTCATGACCATAAACTAATGACAAATTAGAAAACTGTATGCTTATGGGGTGCTGTCCCAGACCCCAATAGGGTGTTACCGTAATATACAGTACATGAACTGTACTACCATTCTGAAATATAAAAAAATTCTGAAACACATCAGGCCTCAAGGGTTTTGTATAAAAGGTTGTGAACCTGTATTAAAAAGGATCACTGGGATATGGTTCCCCAACAACTACCTAGATTATGGGAAAAAAGATAAGAAGGAATTTATTCAGTCTGATATAAAGCATGAACATACCTTCTTCCAAACGTCTAGCAGTAGCCAATGTCAAGGCCACAGCCATTTCTGCCACAGATTCTGTCAATACACCCGGTGTGTAACCGACTTTAATCCCACGTTTTTGACATTCTGCAAGGTCAATATGATCTAGGCCTACTGACATGGTACCGATGACCTTCAGCTGTGGACCTGTTGAAGAATCACTGCTCCTACCAGGTAATATCAGAAGAGGCAGTGAACGGTGAACGAATGAACTGTATTTCCAAAGGGTTGAGAACAGGGCACACAGGTCCATCTAATACTCTGCCTTTGCTTTCTTGAACGGCTTAGGGCACAAATTTATCATCGGTAATTCGGTCTGTTTACAACATTTGTGCACTCACCATCTCTCTGTTTTCAGGAAATTTTCCAAACTTTCAAACTTTATTATGTTATATATAATATTTTTAAAAATTATTTACAATGGAATCGAAGTAATGACAAAAACTTGTAAGCCTCTTACTTTCAATGCCGTGTATCCCCCATCGAGGCCAGCTCCTTGACGTGGAGATGGGGCTCAAGTACAGCCATCAGCGGCCGAAAAACCAAGACTGGCCAGGCCCTCCTACACTCGAGCAAGACCACAGTCTGCCCTAGCAAGTCAAGGTGCTGAAGACGGAGGCAACCAGCCAAGAGGCGCACCACAGCAATCAGGATGCCACGCACACGCACAATGGAAATATGCCTATATCTACAAAACGTTATGGCACTCGCCCTGTGATGGACACCCAGGCAGGCGCAGTGCCGGGCCCTCTGCCTCAAAAGGGCCCAACCGCTACTACTGGGGGTCCTTCTCAATTGCCCCGTGGAGCCAGGAGGCATGAGAACAGAGCTACTGGCCAAGCAAAGCAAAGACCACTTACAATAATGCACTGGAATGCTGAAGGCGTCAACAGTAAAAAAAGACGGCTACAGCAAAAAATTAGAGCTCGAAAATATCTTGAATGAAGAGCAAGTAAATGTATGTTGCTTGGAAGAAACCCACCTCAACAAGGACATAGCCTTCAAAATCAGAGGCTACCAGTGCTACCGAACCGACCGAATAGACAGGCGAAAGGGTGGAATACTGACACTCGTGTGGAATAACATCAGTGCATGTCAAATTGAAACATATATGGAGGGGACGGAATACCAGATGCTTCATCTCAGGACAGAAAGTACAGAATTCCACCTGCTCAACTACTACTGTCCGAGCGACCGCCCACTGGCACTAGACACAATCCCAGCAAAAGAAAGACTGATTGTATGCGGAGACTTCAACAGCCACTCACAGAGCTGGGGCTATGATCACATGGACAGGAGAGGTGAGTTGCTTGAAAACTGGCAGGATGACAATGGGCTTATCTTGATTAACCAGCCAATCGACCCACCAACCTTCTACTCGAGATCATGGCACACCACCTCTACACCAGACCTGGCATTCCACTCACCCAGCTTGGAGTGGAACACCACACGCGTTGTAAGGAAACAACTAGGAGGCAGCGACCGCCGACCAGTCTTCCTAATTGTGGAAAATGAACTTGTCAAGGAGAGCAGCACTCTCTCTAGGTGGAACTACAAGAAGGCAGACTGGACAATGTACCAGCACCGTACTAGTATACTGGCTAGAGATCTGACTGTAGACAAAGACATCAATAAGTTAGTCGATGAATTCAGCAGATGCATATTACAGGCTGCTCGTGAAACAATACCTAGAGGGGCTCGTAAGCACTACAAACCATATTGGAATAGTGAACTAGAGCAACTGCACAACGACGTGGAAACATCTTGAAAGCAGGCAAAGACCAGTCCATGCCAAGAAAACCACAATAACTACAAGCAAGCTAAGGCCAAATTTCAAAGGGCCAAGTTGCAGGTCAGGCGGAGAAGCTGGAAGAAGAAAACAGAGTCCTTGAACTTTGAAAGAGATACAAGGAAACTGTGGAAGCTGGTAAAACAACTTAACGATGAGGGTACAGGGAGAAACTCAAAGATTGCACTGTACAAAGATGGAAACATCCTCATGAGAAAACAAGCCACTGATCACTTTGCAGACTCCTTTGCTAAAGACAACAACATCGAAGTTAGCCCAGAGAAGCAACAGGAGACTCGTGAGAAACAACAATACGCAGGATGAGATGGAACCATACCTGAAGTTATGGAGGCACCAATCACATTCAGAGAACTGAAGCTTGCAATATCCAAATTGAAAATGAGAAAGTCGCCAGGAGTTGATAGAGTGTCCAATGAAATGATTAAGAACTTGGGAACCGCAGCAAAAACATACCTGCTGCAGATCTTCAATATCTGTTGGAACTCAGGCAGAGTTCCACAGACCTGGAGGGAAGCAATCATGATACCACTCCTAAAACCAGGAAAAGACAGTTCCACGGCCTCCAGCTACAGACCAATCAGCCTTAAAAGCTGTCTCTGCAAAACAATGGAACGTATCATCAACCTCAGGCTACAGTGGTACCTTGAAAGTGAAAACCTTCTTGTACCACAGCAGGTGGGCTTTAGGCAGTGTTACTCTACCGAAGATCAGGCAACTTACCTTTTCCAAGAGATTGAGTATGCGTTCCAAGATAAGAAACTGGTACTAGCAGCATGGATAGATCTAAGGAAAGCATTTGACAAGGTTTGGAAAGAAGGGTTTCTGAAGAAACTGAGAAACTGTAGAGTGAATGGTAGGATGTACAAATGGGTGAAAGCATACTTGCATAACAGAAGAGCCCGAGTATAACTAGATGGCCTCAAGAGTAAGAAAATTCTACTGCGTCATGGCGTCCCTGAGGGAGGGGTTCTGTCTCCCACACTTTTCCTAGTCTACATCAACGACCTGGTTACTGAACTACCACATGGAATGAAAGTGGCAATGTACGCTGATGACCTGGTAATATGATGCACAGATGAGCATGCAACAGTGGCCACCAAACTGCTACAAAGAGCTATAGATGCCTTAACCTCATGAGCAAATAGATGGTGTGTCAGCATCAACAAAGACAAGTGCACTATGCTCTTCACCCTCTCTCCCAAACAAAAAGCTGGTGTCATCAAGATAAATGAAGAGCTCCTGAGAGAAGATAAACAACCCACCTATATCGGAGTTACATTCGATGATAGGCTGACATGGAAACAGCACATCAACAAGGCAGCAACAAAGGCCAGGAGGAAGTTAGCCATCCTGAGAAAACTAAGTGGAACTACATGGGGAGCCAGCGGGAAAATACTTAGTAAAGTTTACCAGCAGGGCATATGACCACATCTGGAATATGGGTCAGCTGCATGGTGTCCAGCATCAAACACCACATTACAAGAGCTAGAAAAGATGCAAAACCATGCGCTTAGGGTCATCACGGGGGCAATGAAATCAACACTTATAGTGGAGATGGAGAAAATGGGGAGGATGCAAGCACTGAGAGAACGCAGAGACATGAAAGTGCTAACACAGGCAGAAAAGTTCCTCTGTATGCCGAGCCATCCAATGAAGGACAGATTCCAAAACCTAGCAATGGGGCGATTGAAAAGAAGCAGCTTTATCCACCAGGCCAAACGATTTCGTAGACAAACTTCAGACCTGCCTGAAGTTGACAGCCCCCTAAAGTCTGTGCCAGAACAAACCCCTTGGAGAGAGGAGCCTGGACTACCAGTACACATCCAGACAAAAGTGAAAAGAATATTCGACAGGGATGAACAGAACAGCGTGCAACGTAAGACAGTCACTCTCAGTTTCCTGGATGATGAATACCCACATGACCTCTGGGTCTGAGTATACATGGATGGGTCAGCACAGAATGCAGTAAAGAATGGAGGAGCAGGAGTGTACATAGAATACCCAAACAACACTAGGGATGCGGTCAGAGTACCATCGGGGAAATTCTGTAACAACTGTGATGCAGAAATCCAGGCAATCAAGGTGGCAACTGAGAAACTGTTGAACACCAATCTCGGTCCACAGCCTGTAGTATTCCTGACAGGTGCAAGATCAGCACTCCAAGCACTTCAGTCCAGAAAATTGCCAGGTATACAAGCCCTACCTTCTGAACTGTGCAACCAGCGCAGGGTCGCCATGCAGTGGATATCATCTCATTGTGGAATACCAGGAAACGAGAGAGCGGACCGACTGGCTAAAGAAGGTACTGCAGACGAGCAATCGGATGTACCAGTTACGTACCATCACAAGAAAAAGATGATCAAATCAATCAGAAAGCCCCCAACACCAACGCTGGATGACTACCAAGCTATGAACAGATCAGAACAAATTGTCATTCTGCACCTCAGAGCAGGACACAACCAACTCCGCAGCCACATGTATACAAAATTCAAGATTGGCAATTCAGCCATGTGTACATGTGGACAGGCACCCCAGACTGCAGAGCACGTACTTCAAGATTGCCCCGAATATGATATATTGAGGCAAACCCACTGGCCCAGAGAAACAACCCTGGAAGCAAAACTATATGGACCTCTGTATGAACTACAAAAGACAGTGAAGTTTATACAAGAAACAACATTGCAGATATAGACAATATATTTCAAGCGAACGAAAGAAGAAGAAGAAGAGAAGAAGAAAAACCTAACTCACTGTATGAGCGAGGCTCTTGCATTTGAAAGTATCAAGGCATCAAACTCCATTTTTTAAACTGAAGACCTTGCTTCAAACATTATCAGTTTTCTGTAGCTTCTGACACTTGTATAATTATTCTAGTTTGGATTATGAGTTTGAATATATTAACAGTTAACAGTTTCTGACAGTTGGTTCAGTAATACGAATCTGAATATGAATTCCAGTCGGGTCCATCTGTTAAGAACAATTCCTTTGTTGTCTGGATGTTGTCTAGGGTTTTTCTAATTAGTATAGATATTGCCACCAAAAACTCTGGCCATAACTTTTATAGATAATCGTTCTTATTCATATTCAGATTCATATTACTGAACCAACTGTCAGAAACTGTTAACTGTTAATATATTCAAACTCATAATCCAAACTTTGAAACATTCCTGGAAGACTTCTGTTTTCAAACGACTTTCAATTTTATTTAACACAGAGACTTGCATGAGCGACACATTGCTCTAATAAAGTTTGACATCTTCATTTAAAATATCGATTCTTTCCTTCAATACACTGTTTATAAATGAGTTCACACATCTGCAAAATTCTTCATGCTATCAAGACTAATCTCTTCGTGCTTCCATAGCATATTTATAATTTTCATCCGTTTATTTTATTCTTGCGAATTCCTCTTGACATATTATATCTTCCTTTAATGTCCATATTAATTACAATTTAGTGCCTTCTTGCACATTTCCTTTTTAGTCGGCGATTATATATTTTCTTCAATATTCATATCTTTGCATGACGGTTATGATAAACTTGATATGTCTTCAAACATCTCTTTTGGCTAATTAAGCCTAATTCTTACCCTGAATTTCACACATCCTGATACGATGGGTTTGTCCCATAATGAATTAAAAATCACACTTGATTTCTGCTTCGTAATCTGTATCTTAGATACACTTTGTAAGTAGAATTCTCTACACTTAGATAAGTGGACCACGCCACACAAGCCGACACTCTGTGTTATCCACGTAACTATGCACACCACGTCATGCTTCGTAACCGTGTGAAGTTATAGTAAATGATCATAGTTATTTTGTGTTTTGGTGAGGCACATTATGGTGCAGAGCGATCTCTCCAAATATACTTTTTCGAATCGCTTCGCCCCATGATGCGCCCTCAACATAGTCATACTTTCAATTATTCCCCTTTATCTACCTGTGAAGCTTAGGTCTTCAATTTTTAAAAAACGTCACATGCTAAGTTACATCATACATTTACCAACTTAAATATCGAGGCTGTCCTGTTGTATGTCTATATTTCTGGGCCAGAATAATGCAGACCTGGATGACCTCAGAGTAGTGGTCCATAAACTATGTCAACGATTGAAAAGAGTTGAGATCCAATGGATCCCATCTCACTGAAACATCCCTGGCGATGAAGAGGCTGCCAGGTTGGCAAGGGAAGGTAGAAAGCTACCTCAGCCTGATACAGGCATAACTTTCTAAGAGGCAAAGAGTTTTATCAGAATAAGATACAAGAATAATTATTGGGATGCAGAGCATCCAGACCACAAACAAAATGATGCATATTAGCAGCTCAACAGAAGAGAACATGTGGTAATGTTCAGACTTTGCATGGGCCACAACACACTGGGATTCCATCTATTCAACAAGCTAAAGATAGGAACTACCGATAAGTGTTACTGTGGCACAGATAAAATGACTGCTGAACATCTGCTTCAAAGATGCTCAACATATGAGCAACAGAGAAAACACATATGGCCATCAGTAGAACCATTCCTGGAAAAACTCTAAGGAGAGACAAATAGCCTCAAGCTTACCACTGCTTTCTCTGAAAATATTCAAATAGATGTCTGAGAGTGTACGAAGAAGAAGAATCCAAACTTGAGATACTGAAGTATTTGAAAATATCAAGGATTCAAACTCAATTATTTTAAGCTAAGACCTTGTTCATAGGCAAAAATGTCGGTTTTCTGTAACTTCTGACACATGTATACTTATGCTAGTCATACTTTCAATTATTCCCCTTCATTTCCCTGGGTGGAGTACAGGTCTTCAGTTTTAAAATGTCCGTAGGAATGTTATGTTACATAATACATTTATGTACTAAATGTTGAGGATGTGCTATTGTATGGCTGTGAAACATGGAGAACAATAAAGATGACACAACATAAATGACAATCAAAGAAATACAGGTCTGTATCCATTTATCTGAAATCCTCGTGGAACTGATGGAAGGAACCTAAGATATATCAGTGGGACAAGTGATAGAAGATGCTGGTGATAGATAGAACACATGTGGGACAAGTGATAGAAGATGCTGGTGATAGATAGAACACATGTGGGACAAGTGGTAGAAGATGCTGGTGATAGATAGAACACATATGGAGAAAACCTGCTGATAGCACTACAAGGTCATCCTTGTTCTGGAATCCCCAGTGTCAGAAAAAATAGAGGGAGACCAAAAAACATTTGAAGACAGGAATTAGACATTGACACATTCGGGTAAAAGAAGTCATGGAAAGACCATGATGGCACAGGACAGGAGGACTTAGCATGCATGTGTTGAAGGCCTATGCTCCATGAAGGGGGGGCTGAAATGTAATGAATAAACATCATAACCGCCTGTAAGACTATCCAGAGTCTACAACAAATCGCCAGTGTGTCACTTGGGCCAGAAAGGGGAGCAAAGAATAGTTACACTGCAAACTGCCATAATAAGTGATTAAGGAGGGTTGGGCATGGGGGTCAGCTACCCCTTCTTGAAGAAACTTTGAGCCATAAAAACTCCAACAACAATACGGACAAAACAACCAAAGAAAATAATTCCCCTCAGCCACCACAGACTGAAGAAGGTCCTCTGGTAAGGTGACTTATGACACAACACAGTGAAAGCTTCAAATGTCAAGTCAGTCCTATTGAATGGCTGTGAAGCATGGTTTGGTTTGGTTTTATGGACTATCTTTACTGCACATGGACAACTCCATAAGTGCTCCAATCTCCTCCCTTAGATCACACAAGGAGGATCTCAGCACAGTGCATGAGCTCCGTAGCACCGGCGAGAATCCCAATGTGTGTATATAGGAATCACACATTGTATAAATATTTTTGTGGTGGGTAGGTTTCTAATATTTTAACTTTGCCTTATGACCTACTCTTTACGATTTTCAACTGCCGTGGCATTTTTTTAATGTGCGCAACTTACACATGGGACCTATTTTTTGCCCTTATCCAAAAAAGCCAGGCATCTGATCTCACTACCCAGGAGACTGGAGGGAGTATGACATCACTAGGACCACTGTGGGGGGGGGGGGGGGGGTTTCTGAAAAAAAAAATGTCCTTAAATTATATTCCTTCTACTGGGAATCGACCTGCTACCTTTAGAGTTCGAGGCGGACGCTAAACCTCTTAGCCACTCCAACCCTGAGTGAGACATGTGAAACTTGGAGAACACTAAAAACAACAACCAAGAAGTTAGACTCTCATAAAGGGGTGTTTGCCTACAATAGAAGAATTTAAATGGTATGACAAGATCACCAATGTGAAACTGATGACAAGATCACCAATGTGAAACTGATGACAAGATCACCAATGTGAAACTGATGACAAGATCACCAATGTGAAACTGATGACAAGATCACCAATGTGAAACTGATGACAAGATCACCAATGTGAAACTGATGACAAGATCACCAATGTGAAACTGATGACAAGATCACCAATGTGAAACTGATGACAAGATCACCAATGTGAAACTGATGACAAGATCACCAATGTGAAACTGATGACAAGATCACCAATGTGAAACTGATGACAAGATCACCAATGTGAAACTGATGACAAGATCACCAATGTGAAACTGATGACAAGGACCAGACAAGTGCCAGCGGAACAAGAGATGAGAAGAAGACGCTGGTGATGGACAGGACACACACTGAGGAAACCTGCTGCCAGCTTTACAAGGCAGTCCTTGTTCTGGATTCCTCATGGTAAGAGAGGTAGAGGTAGATATAAGGAGATTTAAAAAAAACATATGGAGAAGAGAACTGAAGACAGAAATGAAAGAGATGAGGAAGAAATGGAAAGACCGTGAGCTGATGGCACAGGACAGGAGGACTAGGACAGGAAGACTAGGACATGAGGACTAGGACACAGGAGGACTAGGACACAGGAGGACTAGGACAGGAAGACTAGGACACAGGAGGACTAGGACAGGAAGACTAGGACATGGGGACTAGGACACAGGAGGACTAGGACAGGAAGACTAGGACAGGAGGACTAGGACACAGGAGGACTAGGACAGGAGGACTAGGACAGGAGGACTAGGACACAGGAGGACTAGGTCAGGAGGACTAGGCAAGGTTTTGTTGAAGGCCTATGCTCCTTGGAAAGCTGAAGAATGATGCTGATGATAAAAGAATGATGACTGGAGCCATTTTTGACACCTACCAATAATATCCAGTGTCTCTTTAGTGATGGGAACAGGAGGGTGGATAAACAAAGCATCGACTCCAGCAGGAAGGGCTTTAATAAATGACTCCTTGGTCAGTGCTGCCTCATCTTCATTCACAATAACATTGCAGTGTTTCTTTAGTCTCCCTATACCTTCTGGGGGGCAAGGTCGTGAGACAAACACTGTAGGTAATTTTGCTTCACTCATGTTGAAGTAGCTACGCTGATTCCAACAGAATTCTGAAACAAATATAACAAATAGGACATTTTCGACAACTCTTGGTCATCTTAGTTCACTTCACTCCTTTACAGCCAGCTGTATCTACATTCCCTGAGGTAAACCACACCCATCCACTTCACTCACCAACAAAGGTTTTCATCGAAAAATACATATATGCGTGTGTGTATGCAAATGTGTGCGGAATTCACACCAAGCCATATTATCCTGTGCCATCCATTCAAAGTCCTTACATATCTTTGTTATCAGTTTGAAGTAGGTCTCCAATGCACTTCTCCATGTGTTTTAGGTACCCTTTTCATTCTATTACCCTAGAGTATCAGAAGGAGAGTCTAATAATGTTATCAACTGATCTTATCAACAAGTGTCCTATCTTATCAACATGTGTGGGTCTCTTCTCAGGACATGACCAACCCAGTTCCAGAGTCTGCCTGCAATTAAATTTTTGTTGTCTGCACTGTGTAAGCAATTCCTGGTTGGTGATGGTATTCAGCCAAAACATTTAAAGAATTTTCCTTAGACAGGATGTGTGGAAAAAGGATAATTTGGACATTTCCTTTTCTGTTTCTCTCCAGCATTCCACACCGTGGCCACATGTGTTACCAGGGCCCAAAAGAAGAGCAAAGAATAGTAACACTGTACCCTATCAGGCATCTCATAAAAAGTGACTAAGGAGTGGTAGCCATAGTGCTGGCTACTCCATCCCCTAAATAACATTGTACCAAAAAAACTTCAACAAGCACTATACAGAAGTCAAACTGATGAGGAAAACGTGGAAAGAACTTGAGCTGTTGATACATGACAGGAGGCCTTGGTATGTGTTTGTTGAAGGCCTATGCTCCTTGGGGAGCTAAAGGGTACTGACTGATTGATTCAACACCGTACAGAAACTGTGCAACTCTCGTATAATCTTAATGTAGTGTTTGTGCTGTACTGAGAAGATTTCCAGATGTTTATTTCCTCACATTTTGTCCTAGAGGTATTTGCCTGGTTCTTGCCATCAGTTTCACACTGCTGACCTTGCCATCAGTTCCACACTGCTGATCTTGTCATCAGTTATACACTGCTGATCTTGTCATCAGTTCCACACTGCTGATCTTGCCATCAGTTCCACACTGCTGATCTTGTCATCAGTTACACACTGCTGATCTTGTCATCAGTTACACACTGCTGATCTTGTCATCAGTTATACACTGCTGATCTTGCCATCAGTTCCACACTGCTGATCTTGCCATCAGTTACACACTGCTGATCTTGCCATCAGTTATACACTGCTGATCTTGCCATCAGTTACACACTGCTGATCTTGTCATCAGTTCCACACTGCTGATCTTGCCATCAGTTACACACTGCTGATCTTGCCATCAGTTCCACACTGCTGATCTTGCCATCAGTTCCACACTGCTGATCTTGCCATCAGTTCCACACTGCTGATCTTGCCATCAGTTACACACTGCTGATCTGGTCATCAGTTCCACACTGCTGATCTTGCCATCAGTTACACACTGCTGATCTTGTCATCAGTTCCACACTGCTGATCAGTTACACACTGCTGATCTTGCCATCAGTTACACACTGCTGATCTTGCCATCAATTACACACTGCTGATCTTCTCATCAGTTACACACTGCTGATCTTGCCATCAGTTCCACACTGCTGATCTTGCCATCAGTTACACACTGCTGATCTTGCCATCAGTTCCACACTGCTGATCTTGCCATCAGTTACACACTGCTGATCTTGCCATCAGTTCCACACTGCTGATCTTGCCATCAGTTCCACACTGCTGATCTTGCCATCAGTTACACACTGCTGATCTTGCCATCAGTTACACACTGCTGATCTTGCCATCAGTTACACACTGCTGATCTTGCCATCAGTTACACACTGCTGATCTTGCCATCAATTACACACTGCTGATCTTCTCATCAGTTACACACTGCTGATCAGTTCCACACTGCTGATCTTGCCATCAGTTACACACTGCTGATCTTGCCATCAGTTCCACACTGCTGATCTTGCCATCAGTTACACACTGCTGATCTTGCCATCAGTTACACACTGCTGATCTTGCCATCAGTTCCACACTGCTGATCTTGCCATCAGTTACACACTGCTGATCTTGCCACACTGCTTGCCATCAGTTACACACTGCTGATCTTGTCATCAGTTACACACTGCTGATCTTGCCATCAGTTCCACACTGCTGATCTTGCCATCAGTTACACACTGCTGATCTTGCCATCAGTTACACACTGCTGATCTTGCCATCAGTTACATGCTGATCTTGCCATCAGTTCCACACTGCTGATCTTGCCATCAGTTACACACTGCTGCTCTTGCCATCAGTTACACACTGCTGATCTTGCCATCAGTTACACACTGCTGATCTTGCCATCATCAGTTGCCATCACACTGCTGATCTTTCAGCCATCTTGCCATCAGTTACACACTGCTGATCTTGCCATCAGTTCCACACTGCTGATCTTGCCATCAGTTACACACTGCTGATCTTGTCATCAGTTCCACACTGCTGATCTTGCCATCAGTTACACACTGCTGATCTTGCCATCAGTTACACACTGCTGATCTTGCCATCAGTTACACACTGCTGATCTTTACACATCAGTTCCACACACTGCTGATCTTGCCATCAGTTACACACTGCTGATCTTGCCATCAGTTCCACACTGCTGATCTTGCCATCAGTTCCACACTGCTGATCTTGCCATCAGTTCCACACTGCTGATCTTGCCATCAGTTACACACTGCTGATCTTGCCATCAGTTCCACACTGCTGATCTTGCCATCAGTTCCACACTGCTGATCTTGCCATCAGTTCCACACTGCTGATCTTGCCATCAGTGCCACACTGCTGATCTTGCCATCAGTGACACACTGCTGCCATCAGTTACACACTGCTGATCTTGCCATCACTGCTGATCTTTACACACTGCTTGATCTTACACATCAGCCATCAGTTACACACTGCTGATCTTGCCATCAGTTACACACTGCTGATCTTGCCATCTTTGCTGATCTTGCCATCAGTTACACACTGCTGATCTTGCCATCAGTTACACACTGCTGATCTTGCCATCAGTTACACACTGCTGATCTTGCCATCAGTTACACACTGCTGATCTTGCCATCAGTTCCACACTGCTGATCTTGCCATCAGTTACACACTGCTGATCTTGCCATCAGTTCCACACTGCTGATCTTGCCATCAGTTACACACTGCTGATCTTGCCATCAGTTACACACTGCTGATCTTGCCATCAGTTACACACTGCTGATCTTGTCATCAGTTACACACTGCTGATCTTGTCATCAGTTACACACGGCTGATCTTGCCATACCATTTTAATTCTCTTCTGGACAATCACACATTTATGCAAATCTGACTTCTTGCGTTGTTGCTTTTGTAGTGATTCGATACAATTCAGAGATCGCTGACTCAATATAACTTATATCATTTCCCTTTTGTACTCCCAATGGAGCATGGGCCACTACTGTAGCTGGTCATCTTGCAGGAAGCCTGCACCAACATATTCATGTGCACTCTGAGCAGTGGTTTCTGTAGCAATTTGATTTACATGATGACGTTGCCAGCCCCTTGAACAACCTCATATTAGTCATCTCTTACGACATGTATGAGGGTGCAGTAGTTTTAGTCTTTCTTTGTCTTCTCGGAGACCCCCGGGCCGATGTCCAATAATCAATGTAACAATTATTGGTTGAAATGAAGAACAGTGGAGTGTGTGTTAGATACGGATTTTAAAAAATTGACACTGTAATGTGGTGTAAGAGTTAGGAATCCTAAACCTAAACCCTATCCTTAATCCTAATGATGTTGGCGACTTATCTGGATGGTATTGAAGAAGAACGTCCCACTCTTGTTTGTCTCAACCCAATTATTTTCAGCTTGAGTAGAACGAGTAGGCCCACTTGCTTGTAGTAGTACCTGCTTATTTGTATGCCCGCGGAAGATTTGCGGATGAAAGAATAAACATACAATTTTTCTTGCATAGTCAGAATTAATTACCCAGGTCACTTGCACACTTCTCCCATATGAAGACAATTATTAACAAAGGAGATTTAATTCCATCACCACATATTGGCCACCTCCAAATACTCCTAGCTGAGTTCGAAAGATGGCTTTAACACTTTACTTTTAGAGCCAGGTGTGACCTTTTTAGCTAATTCTTTCTTTAGTCAAACAGACATGACACAAATCGCTTCAACTATTGAAAGTCTACAGACAAACTCAAGTTAGTGATTTTGCACCTTCACAGTGATGTCGTTTTAAAATCACATGTATCTGATTATGACTTTTGAAATATGATCGAAAAAATTGACCATACTTAAAAAGTGTGCCATATAAGATACACTCATATTTTGGCTCCACACATCTTTGTTTTATTTTCAACAATGAACATTGTCAAATCTAAGTTCAGATCATGGCTCACTGATACTCATCTGGATGGTTGTCTGTGTGCAGGGGTATCATCATCACACTCATAACTATGAAAAGTTGGTCAGTGACATGCAGTGACAAAGATCACACTAACTATATGTTTGACTCAAATAATTTGAGGATCAACTGAATTTAATCTTGAATATTTCTTATACCATTAAATGTGTTTACTCCGCCTTATATACAAAGCCTACTTTGTATATTTTGTTGTAAAAATGAACTTTGTCATTATAATTTACGGAGAAAGGAGTTAAGACTAAATTACATGAACAAAGTGGGAGGCGCGCTGGTGTAGTGGTTACCAAACTGCGCTGGTGACCGAGTGACCCAGGATCAAACCTGGGCGAGGACATTTGAAGATTTTTCGTCAACAGGGATTTGTACTGGATTAACTCAAGCCCTGGCGAGGACATATGAAAGAGTGTCGTCAACCAGGGACTGGTGGCTCCTGAGCCGACCCAGCTCTAATGGGTACCTCCGAAATCGGCAAGTATCTGCCTGAATGGCGAGGGACACCTGTCTCTGTACAAGAAAAAAAGGGATACTCACGTAAAAATCAGTCTCAGGTTAGACATACTAACCTGAGATTTCGCCTCAAGTAATAGCGGGCGTATGAAAAAAAAAAATACATGAACAAAGTTATGTTAGATAAGTCTCACCCAGCACATAGGCCTACAGCTTTTACCAAACGTCAACTAACAACTCAGGCCAATCCAAAGAACACCAATAGATACTCTACAGGATGGAAGTGTATGGAGGAAATTACATCAATAAATAACAGTTGTCAATACAAGCCAGTGGTTCCACTCTTGGAGATCAAGAAACCAGACATGGACTACCACCTAGCAGAAATGCTTAAGAAAACTAATAATATTAAAAAAACAGCCAATAAATATATACAACAACTATCAAAAGACAGCATTACTGTATACACAGATGGATCCAAGGGAGAGGATGGCAAATTGGGGATAGGAATATATATTCCAATATGGAAAATAGCAAAAGAGTATAGTATCACAGAAAATACATCCATTTTCACTGCAGAGATGATGGCAATTCTAAAAGCACTAGATATAGTCTCAAATAACCCTTCCAAGAAACCGACAATTTTAACTGACTATCTTTCAACAATTCAAGCACTTAGAAATTCACGAGAATGCAGTAGACCTGATACAGCAGAGGAAATATTTCTGGCTGCTACATTCCAGAGGATGTTACATCTTAATCGCTTGGATACCTTCACATGTTGGCATAGAGGCAAATGAGAAGGCAGATAAATAAGTCGAGAAAGGTAGATCTGATAAAAATCTAATAAATGTAGGAATGAGTAAATCAGAGATTAAGAGCTTAATTAAAGATTTAATAACAGATGAATGGAAATCAGAGTGGGATAAAAATCTGAAAGGAAGACATGCATATAAGATGTTCAGGGCTCCAACAAGAAAATGTCAGATATCTAGGGAACTGAAAATTCCCAGTAATAAGAAATCTCAGACGACAGCTGGGAAAAGGCTATTTCAAAATAGAAGAACCTTACTGGGCAGGATGTCTTCAAGACAATAATATAGAGCATTTAATGTTAAAATGTAAGAGGTATGAACAAATGAGAATACCAATATTAGATTATTTGCAAGCATCCAACTTACCTATAAATATAGAAGAGGTGTTGAGAATAGACAGACCTAGGGAACTGCATAATATAGTCAAACAATATTTAACAAGAACAAAAGTTAGGCCTAATATATAGTAATTGGGAATGTGAAGATCTGATGCTGTTCTTACAATACATATGACTTTTAATTGGCCAAAGTGAATTAAATATCTGTTAAAGTCAGTTATATAACTGGAACCACCAAGCCTTTACACCCCTCCCCCTTAATATTATTCTGTTTGGAGTTTCTGTTTGATTTTGATTGGTAGGCCTAATTGTAATTTGCACTATTTAGAATGATTCGACAGGTGTTTACCAGATGTCAACTAACAACTCAGGCCAAGCCAATGAATACCACTAGATACCCTACAGGATGGAAGTGTATGGAGGAAATTGTCCATCTGGGTACATTAATTACATCAATTAATAACAGTTGTGAATACAAGCCAGTGATTCCGCCCTGGGAGATCAAGAAACCAGACACGGACTACCACCTAGCAGAAATACTTAAGAAAACAAATAATATAGAAAATATTAAAAACACAGCCAATAAATATATACAACAAATATCAAAAGACAGCATTACTGTGTACACAGATGGATCCAAGGGAGAGGATGGCAAATTGGGGATAGGAATATATATTCCAATATGGAAAATGGCAAAAGAATATAGCATCACGGAAAATACATCCATTTTCACTGCAGAGATGGTGGCAATACTAAAAGCACTAGAAATATTCTCTAATAACCCTCCCAAAAAATTAACAGTTTTAACTGACTCTCTTTCAACAATTAAAGCACTTAGAAACTTATGAGAATGTAGTAGACCTGATATAGCAGAGGAGATTTTTCTGGCTACTACATACTTATATTCCAGAGGATGTTCAGTATTAATTGCTTGGATACCTTCACATGTTGGCATAGAAGGAAATGAAAAGGCAGATAAAGAAGCCAAGAAAGGTAGATCTGATAAAAATCTAATAAATGTAGGGATGAGTAAATCAGAAATTAAGAGCTTAATTAAAGATTTAATAACAGATGAATGGAAAGCAGAGTGGGATAAAAATCTGAAAGGAAGACATGCATATAAGATGTTCAGGGCTCCAACAAGAAAATGTCAGATATCTAGGGAATTGAAAATTCCCAGTAATAAGAAACTTCTCAGACTACAGCTGGGAAAAGGCTATTTCAGAATAGAAGAACCTTACTGTGCAGGATGTCTTCAAGACAATAATATAGAACATTTCTTGTTAAAGTGTAAGAGGTATGACCAAATAAGAATACCAATATTGGATTACTTGCAGGCATCCAACTTACCTATAAATATAGAGGAGGTGTTGAGAATAGACAGACCTAGGGAACTGCATAATATGGTCAAACAGTATTTAACACGAACACATGTTAATATATAGTGGCTGGGAATGTGAAGGTCTGATGCTGTTCTTACAATGCATGTGACTTTAAACAGATGAAAATCAATTAAATATCTGGTAAAGTCTGTTATATAATTAGAACCACCAGGCCTATACACCCCTCCACTTTAATATTATTCTTGTTCATAGTTTCTTCTTGATTTTGTTTTTTATTTTTCTATTTAACGTATAGGCCTAAGCACAATTGTGAGTATCCCTATTTTCAAATGTGATGCCACTTTCTCATGTCGGCAGTTGTTCATATTATTTGAAATTGAAAACAATATATATCCTAATTATAACCCATCAGAGGTTGAACGGGATTTCTGTTTATCTTCATTAATTTAAAAAAAAAAAAAAAAAAAGGTGTGATGCCACTTTCCCATATCGGCAGTTGTTCATATTATTTGGAATTGAAAACCATATATATCCTAATTATAACTCATCAGAAGTTGAACGGGATATTTTTCATCATTAATAAAAAAAAAATATAGGCTATATTTTGTTGTAGCCTAAAAATGAACTTTTTTTTCATTATAATTGAGTTGTGATACTTGGTTGGTACGCTCCACCCTCTTTATAAATCTAGAACGTGCCCATGTTGCCAAATAGGTTGAGGACCTTGTTCTAGGCCATCTAAATAATCAGACCCCCATCCCCCGCGGGCCCTCCCCTAAGGCCCGACGCTTAGTCCGCCTCTGAGATATCCATGCACGAATTTTCCCTGGTCACTTCACTTTATATGCTTCTGCCTGAGTTGTTTCTGTAGGTTAGTCTTGTAAATTCCCGCTGTTATGGTTTATGAAGCACTGCTTAACTCGGCAGAGTGGTGACCTGAACGCACAAACCCTCGCTAATGTCTTTCTGAATTCTTCTTCTTCTTCCGTCCTTAGCCACCGACCGTCAAAGCAGTCAGTGGCCATTACGCCTAGTGGCGTCTTAAGGCAACAGCAGATAGGTTTTCTTTGCCATTGTTTCCCATCACGCCTAGTGGCGTCTTTGGGGCAACGGCAAATCAACCCATTTGCTGTTGTCTTTCTGAATACTATGCACCAATATCCTACTTTGAATTTTCACAGTGGCACATTTTTGTTGCGACAGCAGAATTCTGTGATATAATCTGCCAGTATTTTTAAAACAACAATCAGCCCGTATTCGTAATATAACAATCTCAGAGAGGTTTAGAGGACTATGTACTGCCATGGTAACAAAGTTTTCATACGTGTTAAAAGGAAGAAATAAAAAAATGTGTCGGTATTACCTGTGAGTGTTGTAAAGTCCAAAATTATCTCAGACGACGAGGTCACGTTATGGTTGCGGGTAGTCAGGTCAAAGTTCAAAAGGGTTTTATGAGCGTCGTGCCGTGTTGTATTAACTCTAAACAGACACGAGGGCAGCATTGAGGGTCGATTTTCCCAGGTTACCACGAGGGGAGGCCAGTTTTCTTTATCGGTATATTTGAACTAAGTTTTTTGTTTTGCGTTACTGTCACGTAGGGTTATATTCATTTAATTTCCTACATCTTCTTCCTATTCTTTCACCCGAATTCTCTCTTTTATTATCTCTGTATTTCCTTTTTCCTGTATATTTTTCATCCATTCGTTTTGCGAATATTATTTTCATATAATTCGCAAACTTTACCTGTTTTCCTTTCTCTAAAACTGAGAATCGCACCTGGGTGGTATTGCGTACATGTCAGTCGCGCTGGTCGGATGATAGGCGTGAATTTACAGCATTCGCTAGACATTCGTCTGAGGGTCTCTGGCCTGGGGCGTGAAAATTCACCCGAGGGACATGGAAAGTAGACAGAGAGTCTGCATTTCAGTAAACGCATGAGGTTTTTCGTCAGGAAAAAACCCGGCTTAGCGTGAAAATCCACTCCGCACTGCAGACGGTGGTCTGAGATTTGCAACTCATGCAAGCCCTCGGCCACTGATGGCTGTTACGTCACGCGATAAGCGGACGAAGGTGTTATACGGACAGGGGAGACTATTTCGCTTGGCGAAATAAGATTAGGATCCTGTGTCCGATTTTAAAGATATTGGCCAAGTTTGAAACTTTAATTTCATTCTCGCTCATAGACTCACAGTAGATAGGTTGCTCGTAAACAGAATAGCTGTTAGCGAAGATCTCAGTTTGTTTCGGCAATTTGTCGAACTTCTAGACTTCCAGAAATATTTTCAGCATTTTTATTCTTAAGTTGTGCGACTACCTGTAATTCTGTGGTTGAGGTAATTAATATGATAGATATATAGATTGTATGGAAGGAAGAGCTGGAGAAGAGAGGGATGGTCATAAGCAGCTCTAAAACAAAATCCATGGTGATATCACGAGAAGAAAGAAGACATCAGATTAAGCTGGGAGAACAGGTCCTGGAGCAGGTCGACCACTTTAAATACCTCGGAGCTATTATAGACCGAAAGGAGGCATCAAAGAAGAGTTGGCCACTCGAAAAGCAGCAGCTGGGAGACTTTTTCAGGCCATAAATCGAGGATTCCTCAGCAAGAGAGAGGTTGGTAAGAAAACGAAGATGGCTGTATACCGCTCCACCTATGTCCCAGTCTTGACATATGGATGCGAGTCATGGGCAATGACTACAACCCATAAAAGCCAGATCCAAACCTCAGAAATGAGATATCTGAGGAAGGTGGTTGAAGTAACAAGAAGAGACATGGTACGCAACCAGACGATACGTCAAGGCCTAAAATGCCACCCCCTACAGACCCAAGTAGAACAGTCCCAACTAAGATGGTTTGGCCATGTCTGCAGAATGGGAGAAGATCGGCTACCACGACAAGCATGGGAAACAAAGAGCCAAGGATCCAGACCCCGAGGACGACCCAGAGTCCGCTGGGAGGACAACATTAGACAATCTTTGAAGGACCGAGGACTAGAATGGAACCAGGCCAGGAGGAAGACAGCCGATAGAATAGTCTGGCGCTCTCTCTTCCAAACCTCTACACCTCACGGTAGAAGGGGAACGACTAAGTAAGTAAGATATATAGATTTTGTGAGTGTTAAAGTGTTTAATCGCTTAATTCATTTTAATCTATTTCTTTAGCGCAGTAGAGAAATAAGTGGTAGGCTATTATATTTTCTAGGGAAGCATTCAGTGGAAAGCAGAATAAAATTAAAATTTCTAGCTTATAACGGCAATTGTAGCTATTTATGAATTTAATTTAACCGCTAATACTCAGTCGAGTGTATTTTTCTAAACTAACGTATAAACTCTAGAATCGAGCCTCATGAATGGTGACGGAATACGCACGTGTTCCTAATTCATGAGGATTGCTGATTTTTAAATATAACTTACGTCACGGGAAGTTTAAATGATAAGCAAAGCTCTCTGCTTGCAAGTTTAAATGTAAGTTATAACCAGTACAGATTCTGTTTATTATATTATATGTGTTATTTTTCCTCCACACAGTGAAAGTTTTGGGGTGACCCTAACTTTACCAGCACCTAGTAGTAGTTTCCATACTTGTGAAGAAACAGACAGTCCTTATTTTGAACCACGTGGGTTTCTTAAGTACCACTGGTCTAAACAGTGCATATGCAACCCGAGTTAGCCAGAAATACTATATCCCAATAACGGGTTTTCAAAGACTGTAATGATAAATACTGGACCTTGGAGCCAGATCTCAATTTCTTCTAGAAACTCTACGTAATTTTTCTGCCTGGTGGCGCGAAATACTTCAAGTATTAACTAACATTTCCCGACATATATATATATATATTTTTGTGGACAAATCTGTGGTGTGACTAAAGTGAATCCTATACTGAGGGAAGGCACCGACCTGACATTCATCATTTTTAGAAACCTACGCTATTGACACTGTGCTCTGCTAACTCCCGCGCCTGGAATAATTGTTAGGTGACTTAATCAGACATTTGAACAAATCTGCACACCCAAGTAGTCGTTCCCGGAGACTCCGAGTTAAATACGTCTTTTGGAACTGGGGACTTCTTGGCAGAAGACTGCATTTTTTGAGTCTGTGTGAAAATCTAAAATCAGTGTGTTCCAAGAGGCAGCGAGCAAAGTCGTGAGTACATGTATGAGAGGCCATGGCGGAATGAATGAGTGTACGCTGGTTTGAGTGATATTTTCACTATTATATCTTTGACACCCTGTTGCTGTCCTAATTTTTTTTTTTTTTCAATCTGCATAATTTGTTGCTAAGGCTAGAGTTCTTGTGTTTTTGTCTTAGGTTAAATCAGATTTTTTTTTTCAAACTCTGTGCATATAATTACGAGATAAAACAAAGAAAACTCTTAGACTCAAACCCTATGTATCTGTGACTCGGGCGCCATCATCTGTTCTCTTAACGGGGCCGGGCTAAACCTAGAGTTAACACTATAACGGGGCTAACATCCTTGCAACATTTCCTTGAATTTTTATGACTATGTGTATATGTATTTTCCTTGATGTACTTTCTTTGATGTTGTGAGCCGATTTTTCCTGATATTAAAATCGCTCTTGAACTTAATAATCGTGTTTGGTCAGCTCGTTCTAGATAATATATATATCATTGTTATAGTTTTCCCACGTCTGTGTGTTTACCGGTCGTCACGTGTATGTGCGTGCCTGTGAGTGATAGAAATATACGTAATATGTATATTGGTGTAGTCTGTCTGACGCTGTAACAACTGTTGTAGAAGATAGGTGAGAGAGAGAAGAATTCTTTTCGCTTTCAGAGACAGCCACTATATCAAAATCTTTCATCTCACGTGTGTGGAAATTCTATTACCTTTCACAAACTCTCACTGAGTCTATCACCTATTCAAACCTATTCAGAAGGGACCAAACCTAGTCTTAATTCTCCTATCGAAAATCTACGACAAATGGTCGCTCGTTACCGGGAATTGAACCCAAAATCCTAAGGCGATACGACAAATGGGTTCTCGTCCGTAGGATTTTTGAACTTAGAATAGGAAGACGAGTACGAAAAATGGTGTCTCGTCTACGGTAATTGAACCCAAAATCCTAAGCAACGAGCTACGACAAATCTGGTCTCGTGTAACTGGATTTTGAACTTAAGATTTTTATTCTGAAATAGAGTAAGAGTGTGATGTCTTGTGAGTTGTT
This sequence comes from Oreohelix idahoensis, assembly GCA_024509875.1. Taxonomy (NCBI): domain Eukaryota; kingdom Metazoa; phylum Mollusca; class Gastropoda; order Stylommatophora; family Oreohelicidae; genus Oreohelix; species Oreohelix idahoensis. The sequence goes on from JAMPIV010005512.1 coordinate 859,912, forward strand.
ATATCTTTAAATATTACCCCCTAGACTAGGGATCTGTTTACGGGCGTGCTGACCACACAAACTAATAAGTTTTTTTTTCACAGCATCTTTGAATAATATACATTTTGGTTACAGGTTGATTTTGTCGGGATATATGTTAACTGCTGATTGTAATACTAAATGCTGGTAAAGTGGTGAGTGTATAACATTCACTGGGTACTGAGGCAGAACGGCGTTTGAAATAAGTTAAGGAGTGTGTTTCGGACTTTTTGTCCAGATTAATTCCCTCCCTTACCCGATCTGACTTCAGGGGCGAACTTATAGTGGATTTTTAAAAATTAAGGGATTATTTTTCTCTTTAATTTTTGCAATATTCTTTTGCTTTTCCACTGTAGCAACTTATTTTTCAGTTGTAATCTTAACTACCATTTATTTGGCGTAGTCGTGTTTTGCATTGAGTGCTTTATTGCCGATAATAGCAGCGATAGTTAGATTTTATTTTGGAGGAGGTATCCCAGGGTTAAGGATATCATCTTTTGATTTTTGGTAAAAAATTTTTCTCGTAAGTGGTAGGAACCAGGTTATTCTTTAACCTATTTTCTATCTCCACGTGTCTCAGTCACTGACATAATATGGCCGAGAGGGCAAAGCTTAGACAACTCCTCAGGGACGAAGCGAGAGAGGAGGGACTGGAAGGAGAAGAAGCGAAAGCTTTTGTCAGGGACGAACTTGAGAGATATGATGCGGAGAGGAAAGAAGAAGAACTAAAGAGGAAAGAAGAAGCAGCGGAGAGGAAAGAAGCGGAAGACCGTCTATTACAGCAGAAGAAGATGGACGAGGAAATGGAAATTCGCAGGATGCAGCACGAGGAAAGAGAGAAGGAAAAGGAGAGACAGCATGAGGAAAGAGAAAATGAGCAACGACGACAGCATGAGCTGGCGCTTAAAGCTCTATAACTCCAAAGTCGTGGTGCTGCCTCTACCTCCAGCAATGGAGAATCTTCTCCTCATTCTTCCCTAACTGATCCTTCTAACACTCAATCTCTTCAACTCAACGCTATGTCTTTCACTCTAGAATCTTTCCCTTGTCCTAATGAGAAGATTGACACATGGTTAGAAAAATTTGAGAAAATTGCAACTCTGTACGGGTTAGAGAGGTCGCGTTGGAATATGAAACTTTCCCAGGCCCTAAAAGGTTCTGCTTATGATGTTTATTCTAAGCTGGAAAGTAGCCAACAAGACGATTATGATGTGTTGAAGAAAGCGTTACTGGAGCGCTTTGAAATGAACGCTCGCAAGTTTTTGCAACTGTTTCGCAACAGCCGGAAAGAGAATTCTGAAACTTTTCACCAGTTCTCATCTCGTCTTAAGGGATATCTAACAAAGTGCCTTGAGCTTTCGCAGCTCCCCTCTACCTATGAAGGTCTTGAGGAACTTGTTCTAACTGAACAAATAAAGAACACTTTGTATGCTGATACCCGGAGATTTCTCGCTGAGCAGGGGGCAGAAAAACTTGAAGACATTTTGGAAAAGTCTGAGCGTTATCACAATGCGCTGGCTGAACTACCGGCCACAAAGCGGAAACCGACAGAGGAGCATTTTCGAAAACCTAACCTAGAGCAATCTTCTCAGGCTTCTAACCAAAACAACCACAGAGAAACTGGACCTCAAAACCCCCCTCCTGAAAAATCCAAGTTCTACAAGAACAAGTACCCCAACCACCCCAAACAGTCTGATCAACCCGACCGCCCTACATGGCAGCGTAGCCAGAAAGGACAAGGTGGCAAAGGGAGAACCCCTGAGCACGGGACATATGATCAGACCGAGCACACCGAGCCAAAACGCATCGGATGCTTATTGACAGTCTCGCAAGGCGGAATTATTGACAGTGATTCCCAACCTGTTGGGGATAGACCCTCAACGCGAGATATTGTTATTTTGAACGGATCTCAAAGTCTTTGCTTATTTGACACGGGGCTTTCTTATGATTGCATTGTTGCCAGAAACCTGGTTAAACCCGGTCAAGAGACAGGAGAGACCGTCAAACTTTGTGGAGTATCTAAGAGTGATGCACCTACAGCGCTTCCCATCGCACTGGTGGAGATACACTCTGACTTTGTCAGAGGCGTCATCAAAGCAGCTGTTATGGATGATCCCATCTACCCAGTCATACTCGGCGGGAGATACGTGTATATTGGGAAACCGGAAGAGCCGATTGTGGCAGCAGTAACTACAAGAGGGCAAACCAAGAAGGAACGGGAGCCTGCGCCTAATTTGTTACCTATGGAACTTAAAGAAGCGCAACAAAAGGATCCTACTTTGGCACCCTGCTTTAGGAAACTGCCCATGGCGAAGGAACCCAAACAGCACGGGGACATTTTTTCTGAGGATGGCGTACTTTATCGGAGAACGGGCAAGCCTGACCAAGGTTACAACCAGCTCCTAGTACCGAAACAGTACAGAAGCCAAATCCTAGAAATGGGGCACTCTCTTCCCTTTAGCGGACATATGGGACAGAACGCCACAAACCAACGTATAACCACTCATTATTGGTGGCCAGGAGTGAATACTGATATTATCAGGTACGTCAAATCCTGTGCCCAGTGCCAACGTGTACCACCCAAGCAACGGACACCCCCAGTCCACATGGGTGAAATGCCAATAATGGGAACACCATTCGAACGGGTTGTGATCGACATTTTAGGGCCTTTCGAAAGGACTAAAAGAAGGAACAGGTTCATCCTGACCTTAGTCGATACATGCACTTTATGGGCAGAAGCTATCCCGCTAACATGCGCAGATGCCAAGCATGTCGCAGAAGCCCTCGTGCAGATTTTCACTCGGTTGGGATTCCCTCAGCAAGTGTTGACGGATAATGGATCTCCATACCGAAACCTGTTGATGGATGAGATCGTTAAGATCTTGAGGACCCAGCACATCCACACTAAGCCATATACTCCGGCCGGAAATGGGCTCGTGGAACGTGCTAATGGAAACCTCACCATGATGCTAAGTAAGCTGGCACAAGTGAAACCTGAAGATTGGGATCTCTGTATTCCTGCAGCATTATTTGGCTACAGAGAATCTCCTCATACTTCCACAGGATTTCCGCCAGCTACACTCTTATTCGGCAGACCCATTAAGGGCCCGCTTGAAGCCTTACTTCAGTCTCTGACAGACGAGAAGGCTGATGAGACAGTTGTCTCAGCCAGTAAATATGTGTCGGTTTTAAAGGAACGGTTGAAACTAGGGTGGGACCTAGCAACGACTAACTTTAAGCGAGCACGCACCAAGCACGCTAACCGATACAGGAAAGTCGCGGAAGAGAGAGAACTGGAAGCAGGAGAGAAAGTTTTGGTGTTGCTCCCTACCGAGAACAACCAACTGAAGATCGGATGGCAAGGGCCGTTTACCGTCCTGAAAAAGATTTCTAAGGCTAACTACCAGATCTCTATTGAAGGAAAGGAGAAGGTTTTCCATTTAAATCTCTTAAAGAGATACTTGGAAAAACCAGTGCCAACCTCCGACCATCTCCTGACGATCGCCAAAACTGACGAAGATGACGATAGTGGCAGGGATATTCCACCGCTATCACAGGAAATCTTTCAAAAATGTCAGAAGCGGCGACGCTCTTTCAAGCGCGCATATGAGACATTCCAGGGGAAGGAAACTTTGAGGAGTGGACTTGAGTAGGAATTGGACAGAGATGGAGGGGGAAGAGGAGAGGGAAGAAGACAGACACCCCGAAGCTACGGTTATAGGAAATTAAACTCCATAACGTAGACATGGAGTGCTTCCATATCTTAAAGGGGGAGGCTCTGTCACGTAGGGTTTATATTCATTTAATTTCCTACATCTTCTTCCTATTCTTTCACCCGAATTCTCTCTTTTATTATCTCTGTATTTTTTTTTTCCTGTATATTTTTCATCCATTCGTTTTGCGAATATTATTTTCATATAATTCGCAAACTTTACCTGTTTTCCTTTCTCTAAAACTGAGAATCGCACCTGGGTGGTATTGCGTACATGTCAGTCGCGCTGGTCGGATGATAGGCGTGAATTTACAGCATTCGCTAGACATTCGTCTGAGGGTCTCTGGCCTGGGGCGTGAAAATTCACCCGAGGGACATGGAAAGTAGACAGAGAGTCTGCATTTCAGTAAACGCATGAGGTTTTTCGTCAGGAAAAACCCGGCTTAGCGTGAAAATCCACTCCGCACTGCAGACGGTGGTCTGAGATTTGCAACTCATGCAAGCCCTCGGCCACTGATGGCTGTTACGTCACGCGATAAGCGGACGAAGGTGTTATACGGACAGGGGAGACTATTTCGCTTGGCGAAATAAGATTAGGATCCTGTGTCCGATTTTAAAGATATTGGCCAAGTTTGAAACTTTAATTTCATTCTCGCTCATAGACTCACAGTAGATAGGTTGCTCGTAAACAGAATAGCTGTTAGCGAAGATCTCAGTTTGTTTCGGCAATTTGTCGAACTTCTAGACTTCCAGAAATATTTTCAGCATTTTTATTCTTAAGTTGTGCGACTACCTGTAATTCTGTGGTTGAGGTAATTAATATGATAGATATATAGATTTTGTGAGTGTTAAAGTGTTTAATCGCTTAATTCATTTTAATCTATTTCTTTAGCGCAGAAGAGAAATAAAGTGGTAGGCTATTATATTTTCTAGGGAAGCATTCAGTGGAAAGCAGAATAAAATTAAAATTTCTAGCTTATAACGGCAATTGTAGCTATTTATGAATTTAATTTAACCGCTAATACTCAGTCGAGTGTATTTTTCTAAACTAACGTATAAACTCTAGAATCGAGCCTCATGAATGGTGACGGAATACGCACGTGTTCCTAATTCATGAGGATTGCTGATTTTTAAATATAACTTACGTCACGGGAAGTTTAAATGATAAGCAAAGCTCTCTGCTTGCAAGTTTAAATGTAAGTTATAACCAGTACAGATTCTGTTTATTATATTATATGTGTTATTTTTCCTCCACACAGTGAAAGTTTTGGGGTGACCCTAACTTTACCAGCACCTAGTAGTAGTTTCCATACTTGTGAAGAAATAGACAGTCCTTATTTTGAACCACGTGGGTTTCTTAAGTACCACTGGTCTAAACAGTGCATATGCAACCCGAGTTAGCCAGAAATACTATATCCCAATAACGGGTTTTCAAAGACTGTAATGATAAATACTGGACCTTGGAGCCAGATCTCAATTTCTTCTAGAAACTCTACGTAATTTTTCTGCCTGGTGGCGCGAAATACTTCAAGTATTAACTAACATTTCCCGACATATATATATATATATATTTTTGTGGACAAATCTGTGGTGTGACTAAAGTGAATCCTATACTGAGGGAAGGCACCGACCTGACATTCATCATTTTTAGAAACCTACGCTATTGACACTGTGCTCTGCTAACTCCCGCGCCTGGAATAATTGTTAGGTGACTTAATCAGACATTTGAACAAATTTGCACACCCAAGTAGTCGTTCCCGGAGACTCCGAGTTAAATACGTCTTTTGGAACTGGGGACTTCTTGGCAGAAGACTGCATTTTTTGAGTCTGTGTGAAAATCTAAAATCAGTGTGTTCCAAGAGGCAGCGAGCAAAGTCGTGAGTACATGTATGAGAGGCCATGGCGGAATGAATGAGTGTACGCTGGTTTGAGTGATATTTTCACTATTATATCTTTGACACCCTGTTGCTGTCCTAATTTTTTTTTTCAATCTGCATAATTTGTTGCTAAGGCTAGAGTTCTTGTGTTTTTGTCTTAGGTTAAATCAGATTTTTTTCAAACTCTGTGCATATAATTACGAGATAAAACAAAGAGAACTCTTAGACTCAAACCCTATGTATCTGTGACTCGGGCGCCATCATCTGTTCTCGTAACGGGGCCGGGCTAAACCTAGAGTTAACACTATAACGGGGCTATCATCCTTGCAACATTTCCTTGAATTTTTTATGACTATGTGTATATGTATTTTCCTTGATGTACTTTCTTTGATGTTGTGAGCCGATTTTTTCCTGATATTAAAATCGCTCTTGAACTTAATAATCGTGTTTGGTCAGCTCGTTCTAGATAATATATATATCATTGTTATAGTTTTCCCACGTCTGTGTGTTTACCTGTCGTCACGTGTATGTGCGTGCCTGTGAGTGATAGAAATATACGTAATATGTATATTGGTGTAGTCTGTCTGACGCTGTAACAACTGTTGTAGAAGATAGGTGAGAGAGAGAAGAATTCTTTTCGCTTTCAGAGACAGCCACTATATCAAAATCTATCATCTCACGTGTGTGGAAATTCTATTACCTTTCACTAACTCTCACTGAGTCTATCACCTATTCAAACCTATTCAGAAGGGACCAAACCTAGTCTTAATTCTCCTATCGAAAATCTACGACAAATGAGGGCTCGTTTCCGGGTTTTTGAACCCAAAATCCTAGGCGATACGACAAATGGGTTCTCGTCCGTAGGATTTTTGAACTTAGAATAGGAAGACGAGTACGACAAATGTGGACTCGTCTATCTGGATTTTGAACTTAAGATTCTTTATTCTGTAATAGAGTAAGAGTGTGATGTCTTGTGAGTTTTGTATCTTTTAAAAAAAAAATATTACCCCCTAGACTAGCGATCTGTTTACGGGCGTGCTGACCACACAAACTAATAAGTTTTTTTTTCCACAGCATCTTTGAATAATATACATTTTGGTTACAGGTTGATTTTGTCGGGATATATGTTAACTGCTGATTGTAATACTAAATGCTGGTAAAGTGGTGAGTGTATAACATTCACTGGGTACTGAGGCAGAACGGCGTTTGAACTAAGTTAAGGAGTGTGTTTCGGACTTTTTGTCCAGATTAATTCCCTCCCTTACCCGATCTGACTTCAGGGGCGAACTTATAGTGGATTTTTAAAAATTAAGGGATTATTTTTCTCTTTAATTTTTGCAATATTCTTTTGCTTTTCCACTGTAGCAACTTATTTTTCAGTTGTAATCTTAACTACCATTTATTTGGCGTAGTCGTGTTTTGCATTGAGTGCTTTATTGCCGATAATAGCAGCGATAGTTAGATTTTATTTTGGAGGAGGTATCCCAGGGTTAAGGATATCATCTTTTGAATTTTGGTACATTTTTTTTTTCGTAAGTGGTAGGAACTAGATTATTCTTTTTCCTATTTTCTATCTCCACGTGTCTCAGTAACTGACATAATATGGCCGAGAGGGCAAAGCTTAGACAACTCCTCAGGGACGAAGCGAGAGAGGAGGGACTGGAAGGAGAAGAAGCGAAAGCTTTTGTCAGGGACGAACTTGAGAGATATGATGCGGAGAGGAAAGAAGAAGAACTAAAGAGGAAAGAAGAAGCAGCGGAGAGGAAAGAAGCGGAAGACCGTCTATTACAGCAGAAGAAGATGGACGAGGAAATGGAAATTCGCAGGATGCAGCACGAGAGGAAAGAGAGAAGAGAAAGGAGAGACAGCATGAGGAAAGAGAAATGACAGCAACGACGACAGCATGAGAGACAGCATGAGTTGGCTCTTAAGCTCTAGAACTCCAAAGTCGTGGTGCTGCCTCTACCTCCAGCAATGGAGAATCTTCTCCTCATTCTTCCCTAACTGATCCTTCTAACACTCAATCTCTTCAACTCAACGCTATGTCTTTCACTCTAGAATCTTTCCCTTGTCCTAATGAGAAGATTGACACATGGTTAGAAAAATTTGAGAAAATTGCAACTCTGTACGGGTTAGAGAGGTCGCGTTGGAATATGAAACTTTCCCAGGCCCTAAAAGGTTCTGCTTATGATGTTTATTCTAAGCTGGAAAGTAGCCAACAAGACGATTACGATGTGTTGAAGAAAGCGTTACTGGAGCGCTTTGAAATGAACGCTCGCAAGTTTTTGCAACTGTTTCGCAACAGCCGGAAAGAGAATTCTGAAACTTTTCACCAGTTCTCATCTCGTCTTAAGGGATATCTAACAAAGTGCCTTGAGCTTTCGCAGCTCCCCTCTACCTATGAAGGTCTTGAGGAACTTGTTCTAACTGAACAAATAAAGAACACTTTGTCTGCTGATACCCGGAGATTTCTCGCTGAGCAGGGGGCAGAAAAACTTGAAGACATTTTGGAAAAGTCTGAGCGTTATCACAATGCGCTGGCTGAACTACCGGCCACAAAGCGGAAACCGACAGAGGAGCATTTTCGAAAACATAACCTAGAGCAATCTTCTCAGGCTTCTAACCAAAACAACCACAGAGAAACTGGACCTCAAAACCCCCCTCCTGAAAAATCCAAGTTCTACAAGAACAAGTACCCCAACCACCCCAAACAGTCTGATCAACCCGACCGCCCTACATGGCAGCGTAGCCAGAAAGGACAAGGTGGCAAAGGGAGAACCCCTGAGCACGGGACATATGATCAGACCGAGCACACCGAGCCAAAACGCATCGGATGCTTATTGACAGTCTCGCAAGGCGGAATTATTGACAGTGATTCCCAACCTGTTGGGGATAGACCCTCAACGCGAGGTATTGTTATTTTGAACGGTTCTCAAACTTCTTGCTTATTTGACACGGGGCTTTCTTATGATTGCATTGTTGCCAGAAACCTGGTTAAACCCGGTCAAGAGACAGGAGAGACCGTCAAACTTTGTGGAGTTCGTAAGAGTGATGCACCTACAGCGCTTCCCATCGCATTGGTGGAGATACACTCTGACTTTGTCAGAGGCGTCATCAAAGCAGCTGTTATGGATGATCCCATCTACCCAGTCATACTTGGCGGGAGATACGTGTGTATTGGGAAACCGGAAGAGCCGATTGTGGCAGCAGTAACTACAAGAGGGCAAACCAAGAAGGAACGGGAGCCTGCGCCTAATTTGTTACCTATGGAACTTAAAGAAGCGCAACAAAAGGATCCTACTTTGGCACCCTGCTTTAGGAAACTGCCCATGGCGAAGGAACCCAAACAGCACGGGGACATTTTTTCTGAGGATGGCGTACTTTATCGGAGAACGGGCAAGCCTGACCAAGGTTACAACCAGCTCCTAGTACCGAAACAGTACAGAAGCCAAATCCTAGAAATGGGGCACTCTCTTCCCTTTAGCGGACATATGGGACAGAACGCCACAAACCAACGTATAACCACTCATTATTGGTGGCCAGGAGTAAATACTGATATTATCAGGTACGTCAAATCCTGTGCCCAGTGCCAACGTGTACCACCCAAGCAACGGACACCCCCAGTCCACATGGGTGAAATGCCAATAATGGGAACACCATTCGAACGGGTTGTGATCGACATTTTAGGGCCTTTCGAAAGGACTAAAAGAAGGAACAGGTTCATCCTGACCTTAGTCGATACATGCACTTTATGGGCAGAAGCTATCCCGCTAACATGCGCAGATGCCAAGCATGTCGCAGAAGCCCTCGTGCAGATTTTCACTCGGTTGGGATTCCCTCAGCAAGTGTTGACGGATAATGGATCTCCATACCGAAACCTGTTGATGGATGAGATCGTTAAGATCTTGAGGACCCAGCACATCCACACTAAGCCATATACTCCGGCCGGAAATGGGCTCGTGGAACGTGCTAATGGAAACCTCACCATGATGCTAAGTAAGCTGGCACAAGTGAAACCTGAAGATTGGGATCTCTGTATTCCTGCAGCATTATTTGGCTACAGAGAATCTCCTCATACTTCCACAGGATTTCCGCCAGCTACACTCTTATTCGGCAGACCCATTAAGGGCCCGCTTGAAGCCTTACTTCAGTCTCTGACAGACGAGAAGGCTGATGAGACAGTTGTCTCAGCCAGTAAATATGTGTCGGTTTTAAAGGAACGGTTGAAACTAGGGTGGGACCTAGCAACGACTAACTTTAAGCGAGCACGCACCAAGCACGCTAACCGATACAGGAAAGTCGCGGAAGAGAGAGAACTGGAAGCAGGAGAGAAAGTTTTGGTGTTGCTCCCTACCGAGAACAACCAACTGAAGATCGGATGGCAAGGGCCGTTTACCGTCCTGAAAAAGATTTCTAAGGCTAACTACCAGATCTCTATTGAAGGAAAGGAGAAGGTTTTCCATTTAAATCTCTTAAAGAGATACTTGGAAAAACCAGTGCCAACCTCCGACCATCTCCTGACGATCGCCAAAACTGACGAAGATGACGATAGTGGCAGGGATATTCCACCGCTATCAGAGGAAATCTTTCAAAAATGTCAGAAGCGGCGACGCTCTTTCAAGCGCGCATATGAGACATTCCAGGGGAAGGAAACTTTGAGGAGTGGACTTGAGTAGGAATTGGACAGAGATGGAGGGGGAAGAGGAGAGGGAAGAAGACAGACACCCCGAAGCTACGGTTATAGGAAATTAAACTCCATAACGTAGACATGGAGTGCTTCCATATCTTAAAGGGGGGAGGCTCTGTCACGTAGGGTTTATATTCATTTAATTTCCTACATCTTCTTCCTATTCTTTCACCCGAAATTCTCTCTTTTATTATCTCTGTATTTCCTTTTTCCTGTATATTTTTCATCCATTCGTTTTGCGAATATTATTTTCATATAATTCGCAAACTTTACCTGTTTTCCTTTCTCTAAAACTGAGAATCGCACCTGGGTGGTATTGCGTACATGTCAGTCGCGCTGGTCGGATGATAGGCGTGAATTTACAGCATTCGCTAGACATTCGTCTGAGGGTCTCTGGCCTGGGGCGTGAAAATTCACCCGAGGGACATGGAAAGTAGACAGAGAGTCTGCATTTCAGTAAACGCATGAGGTTTTTCGTCAGGAAAAACCCGGCTTAGCGTGAAAATCCACTCCGCACTGCAGACGGTGGTCTGAGATTTGCAACTCATGCAAGCCCTCGGCCACTGATGGCTGTTACGTCACGCGATAAGCGGACGAAGGTGTTATACGGACAGGGGAGACTATTTCGCTTGGCGAAATAAGATTAGGATCCTGTGTCCGATTTTAAAGATATTGGCCAAGTTTGAAACTTTAATTTCATTCTCGCTCATAGACTCACAGTAGATAGGTTGCTCGTAAACAGAATAGCTGTTAGCGAAGATCTCAGTTTGTTTCGGCAATTTGTCGAACTTCTAGACTTCCAGAAATATTTTCAGCATTTTTTTATTCTTAAGTTGTGCGACTACCTGTAATTCTGTGGTTGAGGTAATTAATATGATAGATATATAGATTTTGTGAGTGTTAAAGTGTTTAATCGCTTAATTCATTTTAATCTATTTCTTTAGCGCAGAAGAGAAATAAAGTGGTAGGCTATTATATTTTCTAGGGAAGCATTCAGTGGAAAGCAGAATAAAATTAAAATTTCTAGCTTATAACGGCAATTGTAGCTATTTATGAATTTAATTTAACCGCTAATACTCAGTCGAGTGTATTTTTCTAAACTAACGTATAAACTCTAGAATCGAGCCTCATGAATGGTGACGGAATACGCACGTGTTCCTAATTCATGAGGATTGCTGATTTTTAAATATAACTTACGTCATCTTAAGTACCACTGGTCTAAACAGTGCATATGCAACCCGAGTTAGCCAGAAATACTATATCCCAATAACGGGTTTTCAAAGACTGTAATGATAAATACTGGACCTTGGAGCCAGATCTCAATTTCTTCTAGAAACTCTACGTAATTTTTCTGCCTGGTGGCGCGAAATACTTCAAGTATTAACTAACATTTCCCGACATATATATATATATATATATATATATATATATATATATATATATATATATATATATATATATATATATATATATTTTTGTGGACAAATCTGTGGTGTGACTAAAGTGAATCCTATACTGAGGGAAGGCACCGACCTGACATTCATCATTTTTAGAAACCTACGCTATTGACACTGTGCTCTGCTAACTCCCGCGCCTGGAATAATTGTTAGGTGACTTAATCAGACATTTGAACAAATCTGCACACCCAAGTAGTCGTTCCCGGAGACTCCGAGTTAAATACGTCTTTTGGAACTGGGGACTTCTTGGCAGAAGACTGCATTTTTTGAGTCTGTGTGAAAATCTAAAATCAGTGTGTTCCAAGAGGCAGCGAGCAAAGTCGTGAGTACATGTATGAGAGGCCATGGCGGAATGAATGAGTGTACGCTTTGAGTGATATTTTCACTATTATATCTTTGACACCCTGTTGCTGTCCTAATTTTTTTTTTTCAATCTGCATAATTTGTTGCTAAGGCTAGAGTTCTTGTGTTTTTGTCTTAGGTTAAATCAGATTTCTTTTTCAAACTCTGTGCATATAATTACGAGATAAAACAAAGAAAACTCTTAGACTCAAACCCTATGTATCTGTGACTCGGGCGCCATCATCTGTTCTCTTAACGGGGCCGGGCTAAACCTAGAGTTAACACTATAACGGGGCTAACATCCTTGCAACATTTCCTTGAATTTTTTATGACTATGTGTATATGTATTTTCCTTGATGTACTTTCTTTGATGTTGTGAGCCGATTTTTCCTGATATTAAAATCGCTCTTGAACTTAATAATCGTGTTTGGTCAGCTCGTTCTAGATAATATATATATCATTGTTATAGTTTTCCCACGTCTGTGTGTTTACCGGTCGTCACGTGTATGTGCGTGCCTGTGAGTGATAGAAATATACGTAATATGTATATTGGTGTAGTCTGTCTGACGCTGTAACAACTGTTGTAGAAGATAGGTGAGAGAGAGAAGAATTCTTTTCGCTTTCAGAGACAGCCACTATATCAAAATCTTTCATCTCACGTGTGTGGAAATTCTATTACCTTTCACAAACTCTCACTGAGTCTATCACCTATTCAAACCTATTCAGAAGGGACCAAACCTAGTCTTAATTCTCCTATCGGAAATCTACGACAGTTACCATAATTTCTTATTTTATTAATCTTCATTCAAATTCCGTTTACAAGAACAAATGAGAAGCAGAGCATCCAAGCCACACATTAAATGATGCATATTACCAGTTCAGCAAAAGAGAACAAGTGGTAATCTTCAAACTTCGCACGGGGTCACAACAGATTGAGATTTCATCTATTCAACAAGCTAAAGATAAGAACTACGGATGAGTGTAACTGTGGCGTAGATAAAATGACTGCCGAACATCTGCTTCAAAGATGCCCCACACATGAGCACAGAGAAATCACATATGGCCGTCACCAGTACCACTCCTGGAAAAACTCTACGGATATATAAATAGCCTTAAGCTGACCAATGATTTCTTTGACAATATTCAAGCTGGCGTCTGAGAGTGGACGAAGAAGAAGAAAATTCCTTAACCAACTATAGGGTTGACAATGTATCCAAAGGGGAAGAGTGGAGTAAGTCAGGGGAGAACTGGATAAACTACCAGCAGGCCATCTTTATCCTTGGCAGAGAGTTGCAGATCGCGGGGCAATGAAAAAGCAGAGCTGGAGATTAACCAAAACGTCTGAACCTGCTCTTTTGTGTGATCTCGCACACCTTCAGCCCTCCGGCAGTATCCTCTATTTTTCTTCATTTTTCTCACTCATCGCTTTATTTGGCATAAATCATGCCTTTTCATTTGTATTTTCACTATTTTGCTCTATGGTGGACATAACATGGTGAAGTCTCTAACATGCCACTCCCCTATGGCAGTATTTGCTACGGGAGTAATTCTTATCTCATTGTGTCGAATTCACGCTTCACGAAGACGTGTTAAGTTACGCCAGGTTATTAGAAGGCCAGGGACAGTATTTTATCACAATATCGGTCGGACCATCTTTTCAAGGGAAGGTGTTTTGTTTATTCAAGCTACGTTGGGAAGGCGTGTTAAATAAAGCCAGATTTGTTTGTCTGGCAAAACACGATAACCCGTGCACGAGGCGAAAATTATGATATAATCGCTTCCGGTCATTGGTTAAAATGTAATCATGGATTTATTACATTTTAGACAATATGAGTCTACAAATGTGTTGGTGAGAGTGTATGCAAGAAACCACATTACCATATATGGGAGACGTGACCTTTTGATAAAATTTTCCGTGTAGGAACTATTTTGAAATTTCCACACCCGACCTGTCTGAAATGATTGGATCTTTCTGATTAGATTCATAACATCACTGGAGGGAATATGATTTGCACGCTCGCCAAGACAACACCAGACCTTTGCCAGAGTGAAAACTAGATTCATAATTCCTAATTGTTAGCCGTACCTTTTATTGGAGAACCAGATAAGACTTATAAAGCACAGGAGATCTCTTTCAACTAACATATATAAGTATATATTACCATGTGAATTTTATTGTGTGAAACTCGCTATTGGATGTCAAAGTCATTTGGGGCTGGCAACCTCAGCATATAGAATGATGATTCATGAACCACCACTGCACGGGCTGGTGATTGCTTTATTGATAGTTTCGTAAAGAGAACTAAAAGCATAAAGTAGTTCCAAGTTACCTATGGAGCAGGGAGGGAAAGATGAACAGAAATGATGTAAATTCTAAGCATAAGACTTACATTTTCAAAGCCGTGTAGATGTCCCTATAAACATATTCACTTTAAAATTAATGTAAGGTTTCACGCTTTAAACCAGTGTAAATGTCCATGTGAAAATATTCATTTTAATTAATAGAAGTTCCAAACTTTTCCACAAGTGTAAATGTAAATGAAACATGAATGAATTTATATTGTGAACACATTTCAAACAGTGAAGATGTATATGTAAAACATATTATATCTGTACGTTTAGCTTTTTCATTTAAATGTAATGTAAAGCTAAAGCTATTCAGTTTAAATGTAAAGGAAGTTTTATCCCGAGGGATTAAATTTAATTCTCATCGAGGGTAAACTCTGAGTTAAGTGGGATGATGAAATAGAAGAGGAAAAAGGGAGGGGGGGGGGGAACACATAACTGTGTGTCGGAGAACGCCATACTCAGAAGAGCGTTCTTTTCTATTCTTCTATCACAGTTATTGGTGGTACCAGCAGAACGTACTATTTCTGGAACAAGACGGGATCAGTGGCCTACGCTTTAAGACAAAGGACGCACTGTATAGACTTTCCTTGAAGTTTCTTGGAGACAAGCTACACCCGACAACCATGACTAGAGACGAGTGATCAGTGTGAAAAGACAGAACCGTCATTGGCAGCTAAGTTCAAACATACGCTGCCACCTGAACTTCTTAACCCTTTTCGCAATCCCAAAATACGAGGAAGATAGCTTTTCTTTAGCCATAACTATTCAAATTATTTTCAAACTGTTAAACCTAAAGTGATTATTAAATTTTGTTATTTATAATGTTACAAATTTAACTTCGATTTAATCTGTTAAATGTACTACATGTTTGTCTCAGTCAAAGTTACTTAATACACACTTTAAACATATATATATATATGTATATATATATGTATATATATATGTATATATATATATATATATATATATATATATATATATATATATATATATATATATATATATATATATATATATATATATATATATATATATATATACACATATATACACACACATATATATATATATATATATATATATATATATATATATATATATATATATATATATATATATATATATATATATATATATATATTATAATAATAATAATTCCACTGATTAACTCAGCGGTGGGGGCTTAACGAGCTAGAACCATTGCTTGTAATCTTCATAAAAGTGTCGGCAGATTATAGAATTAACGGGCTTAGCGACAGCCAGCATTGTTTTCGCTTATCTGAATATCGTATGAAGACTCCCATGTGATAGAAGCTTTACTACTCTTCTATCCACATTTATGCCAAGAGTAATCTTGTGTAAAGATAGACTCCATTGAAGCCTATAATAGATACTCTTGAGTTTTGGCCACTGTTGGACCACTACTGCAAAGCATGGGAGGCAATACTGTCACAACAATAACAATATATATATATATATATATATATATATATATATATATATATATATATATATATATATATATATATATATATATATATATATATATATATATATATATATCAGATCCAACACGAAAATAAGAATCTTCAACTCAAATGTGAAGTCAGTCCTATTGTATAGCTCTGAGACATGGAGAACAACAAAGACAACCAAAAAGCTACAGACTTTCATAAATGGGTGCTTGCGTAGAATAGAGGGATTAAAATTGTATGACAAGGTTACCAACGTGGAACTGATGACAAGTACTAGACAAGTGCCAGTGGAACAAGAGATGAGAAGAAGACGATGGCGATGGATAGGACACACACTGAGGAAACCTGTTGATAGCATTACCAGGCAGTCCTTGTTCTGGAGCCCCCAGGGCAAGAGAGGCAGAGGTAGACCAAGAAGCACATGGAGAAGAGAGCTGGAAACAGAGGTGAAAATGATGAGGAGAACGTGGAAAGAACTTGAGATGATGGCACGTGACAGGAGGGCTTGGCATGTGTTTGTTGAAGGCCTATGCTCCTTAGGGAGTGGAGGGTTATGATGATATATATATATTCCGGTCTCCAACATACCAATGGCTCGTTGGCGGTCGTTTTCAGATAGTCGTGGCATTTCAAGCACATGAGTAGTAGGGAATGCGCAACTTAGGTATTATTCCGGTGGCGCGCTGGTGGCGCGGATGGTGGCGCGTGACTTTTATATAGTAAAAACGCCTGGTGGCGCGTGACTTTTATATAGCAAAAAAAATGGTGGCGCGCGGTGGTGGCGCAAGATGGTGGACTTGAGCTAACAAGGGGAGGTTATTTTTAGAGGTATTTTTAGATAACAAGAAGAGGAGGGACAAGATGGCGGACTTGAGCTAACAAGGGGGAGATTATTTGGGACAAGATGGCGGATTTGAGCTAACAAGGGGGAGATAACAAGAAGAGGCGGGTCAAGATGGCGGATTTGAGATAACAAGAAGAGGATGTTTATATAAGGAAAATGTTGCAAGATGGTTGTTTTTTATATTGTTGTTAGTATAGCCAACTTAGGTAGTGGTTGTGTTAGACAAACTTTTAGATATTTTTAGATAATAGGAAGACGATGTATATATATATATATATTGAGACAAACAGTTATACAAACAGTTATACAAACAGTTAGACGAACATTTATACGAATAGTTAGACGAACATTTAGACATACAACGGACGATATATAGGTAACAAAAAAGCGTTTTAGTTAATATAGTTTTTATTTTTTCAAATACTAAAGGGCAACTCTCAGCCGCTTGGTAGGCTTCTTCTTCTTCTGTGGTGGATTAGGGACATCGGGTAGGTCTGTGGTAGGAAACCAACTAGGTTCTGGGGATACTGGACAGCTAGACTTCATGATTTCGTCAAACAGGTTAGTGGAAGGCTTCTTCGGGGATAGGACATCGGCCAGGTCTGTGGTAGGAAACCAACTCGGTTCTATTGGTTGGTAACAGCTGGAGTTGATGTACTGGTCAAACGTGGTAGTGTTAGTAGGATAGGTATCCGTGCTTGGTGGCTGTAATCGGTCAAATTCGGCGAGGATTTCGCTCTGTAACGTTAAGAAATGTTCAAACTCGGGTCGAGTTAACGTAATGCCGTGTTTGGTAGGAAATTTGAGGTAGGATTCACCAAAATATTTTCGCACGTGTAGTAAAGGTTGGCCTCGGTAAACACTTACAGACGCAGCCTTCAGACCACTAGCCAAAGGTTTAAGCATTTCATCACTTCTTTTAATGTAGACCCAGTTGGTGGGAGCAGTCATTTTCAACGAGATGTATCTAGTGTGTTAATAAAGTGTCTTCCAAGTGTTTATATCGTATAATCTGGGTTTTTTAAGCGTGCCCTAGCTAGGATTTGATTCGTCGAACATCGAGCGTGTGTTAGGCAGGACGTGATTCGTCGATGTATTGCGTGGGAACAACGACACATGGCTGTATTGTTGTGAGGGAAAAAATACACCTGTCTATTGATTTCGTCTCTTGTTTATCAAAGTGGGGTTGAGTTTCACTAGCCAGGGTCTGACTAAGCGTGTAATTAATCGATCGTTGGCGTGTTGTCTAGCCGAAAATGGTAGTAGGACCCGCTGCATAGTACCACCTCGTGTTTTGATCAAGATGAAATTAATGGCGTAGAGTCCGCAAACGTTGGTGACTACATCTTGTAAATGTCTGGCGTTGTAGTTTACAGGTCGAGTAGAGTTTCTGGCTATAAAATTAATCAGGTCCGAGTGTGTAGGTGGTAGGCCAAAAGAATCAAAATATTCAAAAGTACCAAGTCCGTTATAATATAGGGCGACCCAGTGGTCACCGGGGCGATAGCTAGGATCAGTGTTGATGACGAAAGCAGCCGTCTTGGTCGGATCGATGCGTAGAGGTAATTGGTCACGAGCTAACACTTTAACGAGCCCAGTTCGTTTAACAAATATGTCTGACAGGAGGATGGTGCGTATCTCGTCTGTGTTCATTGTTTAAGTGGTGTAGTCTTTTAAAACTTGGCGCGATTTCGAGATCTCCAAGATCGAGTCTTGCTCGGCGTAGACGAGAACCTGTAATGGTTCGGGTGTCACCTCGGCGAATTTAAGTTCTACTGAGACTGGACCCGACTTGGCCATCTCAAACTGGTCACCGTCTAGTAGACTGGGGGTGAGGTCAAAGGCGTATAAGGCGTCTTCTTCTTCTTCTGTCCTTAGCCAAAGACCGACCAAGCAGTCAGAGGCCATCACGCCTTGTGGCGTCTTAAGGGCAACAGCAGATTGATTTTCTCTGTTGTAGTTTCCCATCACGCCTAGCGGCGTCTTTAGGGCAACAACAAATAGATCCATCTGCCGTTGTTTCCGTAATCGGTGTGACAAGCCAACGGGTGATCAGCCCATTGGGCGTATAAGGCGTAACCGTGCTTAAAATGTCTATACTCGAGATCGTTGCCGGCGTCTTTACCGACCAGTCCCATAGCTAGATTCGTCCCGAAGAAGGCTCTCACGTACTGGTTGTGTTCATAATCCATGGACAAAGGCTTGCCACTGACTGTTCTCCCATCTGCGCTGACGTTCAAATATATCAGACCAAAGGTAGCGAAATTGAACGGATTAGCCGTGTACGAGCCGTTAAAAGCGGACGAAGTGACTAGTCTAATCACGATCCGTGTAGGTGTTTGACTGAGAAACAGATTATCCTGCATGTGCGATAGCATACCTCTAGGGATAGAGAAAGTTTTTAGCACAACGCGTTTCAAGGGGTACTCGGCATTACCTCGCACCAAGGCCTTCTCGTGGGCTAGAGAGACGGCGGGATTTAATTTAGCTTTCCGGACAACCAAGGCCGCATAAATTATAATAGATTTATATCCAGCGGTGGGGTCGTGTCCCAACACGTTGAAGGCATCTTTAGACGGGGTGAGTTTTACTTTAACTGTCACACCATTTAACAGGTAACGATCTTGAGCAAAGATATCTGAATGTAAACGACCCATCATATCAATCTCCTGAGAACCAGCCGCTATATGTCGACGCAGTCTTAACCCGTTGTTATTGTCACCAATTGTATCCGTAATAAAATTTGGCGTGTCTTTGTAAAACAGAGCCGATGTCAGATGGCCTCGTTTGGGTTCCTCCCCGTCATTCAACGTGGCTTCGATGTAAGCTCTATAAGGGTAGGTGTTCTCGCTGGGTGTAATCAGCGTGTCGTTCAGTGAAACGTCGACTTGGGAGAATAAACTGTGCAGGTAATAGTTGATCGGGGCCACCTCTGCGTCAACGGGTAATGCGCCGCCATTAGCTAACGTAACTTTGGCGCGCACGTGTAGAAAAGTATTGAACAAATCTAGATATTCCTCACCGTTTCCCGAAATTACAAATTCCACCGGGGCTCCGGGGACTAAGGCGGCCAACGGATGTATCTCCACAAATTGTCCCTCTTCTACGGCTGTCTGCGTTGGTGGTACGCTAAACAAATCTAGACCACTGTGAAGACATTCGCACGAGTTGGGGTGAATAAGCGCCATCATTCAAATATATCAGAGTACCTTCGCTTCTTCTGGTGAGAATGAGAAGGTCGAGCTCGGTTACTGCGTTTTATGCGTTTCGGCTCGCCAGGTGGGGCAGCTCTCGTTTTTCTTTTTCTTCTTCTAAGCCCGCTACCCGATTGGTTAGTGGTGAGGTGTTCAACCGCTCCCTGTAATAAACGTTGACCAGATTCTTTCGCTCGTTCACGAAATGCCTCGCCAACATTTCTGCCAGCTAACGCATCGCTCGCGACCTGTAGACCGGTCCCAAGCCCTTCTCTGAGTAAAGCTTTGCCTCCAGTTTTTAACCACGGTAGAACCATACGACCGAGCCCGCCGAAAAAACTACCCAAACCATGTCCTCTTTGACTTCTGCCTCCGATAAACACTGGCATCCCGTGGCCAGCTTGGTTGCAGTAAAACTCCTCATACATCTTGGGGTTTCGTCGGATGGGTACGTGTCTGACCATTATGTTTCTAGTCAAAATCAAACCGTCTGTGAGTTCGGAAGTGTAGTGTCAACACCGAAGCTCCGCTAGTGAATGGGATAGTCTTACCCTGATCGTTAGTTAAAAGGATTTCCACCGCGTCAAACGAAAAATGGCTTAGGGGTACGTAGTGGGGTTTGTCGTAAATCCTGAAAACAGAAGCATTAGTCCTATCCAAAATAGGCCCAATCCGTAACAAAGGGACAGAGGCATCTCCAACCGGTCTCGCCGCTACGAGATCGCAGTTGGCAATTTGACGAAAAAGTGACCGGCGTTATTGTTTGGGTATATTTTCATCGAGGCATTGCTGGGTAAAGTCACGTAAAAACTCATCCTATCTTGGGGTTAGGTAACATGTAACCCAGACAACTGCTCATTAAAGCGATCCAAAACTTGCCGTCTGGTCCCTCTGCGTTGCTCCGACTCAGATTGAATAATGAGACACCGATGACGACATATATAACGATCATCTGACAGATGAAAACGATCTCTAGTCGCGGGACTAGTTTCCCAAAAAAAGGCCAGAACGAGGTTCTCGCGGTCTTGGGAGGGGGTGGCCTCAAAACTGGGGTGCTCACGTCTTCTTCAATATCCATCAGTCTCGATATCTCGCTAGTTGTTTGGACGAAATCCAGCTGTTGAATGACGAGTTATAACCGAACCATTTGACTAAATATTCTTTTACACCCCTGCCACCACGGCGTTCCTCCAAAATGGACTCGATTCGATAAACTATCTTGTCGCCGACTCGTTGCAGCTCTTCTTGGTAAAAAGAACCTTTCAATTCCTCACCCGAATCATCTTTAAGGACGTACGTAACCGGTATTGTTTGGTTTTGTCGGCTGATCGTAAACAACTCTTCTGTCCACGCCGGCGTATAACCCTTTTTAAAAGTTTGTCTGGCTTGGGCGATCCGCACGCGATCACCAGGTTTAAAATAGACTTTTCTACCGACGACGTCAGGGGTCGAATACAAAGTACGCCACACTTCTTCTTGATTGCTCGGGGTAACTTCCACCGGCGTCATCTTAATACTCCGATGATACGAATTGTTGTAGTTGTGGACCAGTTGTTGTATCACGTCGACGTAGCGAAGACTGTTGGTTTTGGTAAAGTAACGCCACGTTTTTTCTTTGAGGGTTCGATTAAACCGTTCGACGATAGCTGCTTTGGTGTCTTCATTTTCCGTAGTGAAGAAATGGACCTTTTCGTTTTTAAGAAACTTTAAGAATGTTTTGTTGACAAACTCACTGCCTTTGTCTGTTTGAAAATTTATCGGTTTGCGACTGTTAAAAATTGTCTTTACCGCTGCTACTAAAGCTGTCCCAGTCTTGTTTTTCAGAGGAACAACCCAAGCAAATTTACTAAATACGTCAATACACGTTACTAGATACGAATACCCATCGTTGAATTTCTTTAAAACACGCAAGTCAATTAAATCAGCCTGGAACTGTTGATCGATACCACCTGCAATGGTCGTACGTCGTTTAAATTTTCTACGCACCGGCTTGTGTAGGGTGTAGGTGTCCTGATGACCTAGCCACTCTTCAATTTTTTTACGACTAAGTTTGGTGCTACGTTGTAAGGCGGCAATTCCTCCATAAGATCCGGCTAGTTTTGGGTCGTAGTAATGTTGTTTTAAAATCACTTCTTTGGCCATGCTTCCCACTTTGGCGCCTTTTTCCTTCTTCTGAGCGAATACGACGATGTTTCTCGCACTTTACTAGCCACCTTTTTTCGATTAGTGGGCGTGACGGGTGGTGACTGAGGCGTTTTGTCCACGACCTCCTCTTTAAGTACAGTGGGTTGTTCGTTGGTTTGTGTTGGTGGTTTAATATCTACGAGACCTAGAGGTACGTGACTGTACTGTTCTAGTCGATTCAAATAACGCTGTAATGTTTGTTGGTAGAGTTTAGCCTTGTCACCGATTGGCAGATCTTCTCTTGCCAATACTAGTTGCATTTGAGTGTCCAATTCTCCCAAGTTATCTCTTAGTGCATCGGGTGGTCTATAAGGTTTTTCTAACAAACGAGGATCCATCAAAATCATTTTCTTAGCCATTTTACAAAAAACCTCTTAGTACAGATAGTAAAGGTTTTAACAACGCAGATAAAAAACCTCCAGTTTGTAAAAATTGTTTTCGTCTTTTGAGCGAGACTTTCTTCTTGGTAAGGGCTCGTAGGATGTTTTTGTAACGACGCATACGTCTCTTCTGATTGGGAGTTAGTGTAACGTTACCTTTTAAAACGTTGTGACAACATTCACAGAGTGTTCCTACCAGCTCGGGTGATGCTGTTTTCATAACAGCCTTGATGACTGGTGGTTTGGCTGTACCTAGACATTTTAACATATCAGCATGTTTTTTTACTTTTTCTGCCATCTCGTTACTTGGGTACGTAAACAATATGTTGTTCCTCTGGGAAGATGCTTGAACGAAGCCTTAGATTATCTGGTGTATCTTGACGGAGGTCAATTAGCAAATAGCCGTGTGCAACCGATGTCGCGTCCTTAAAACTATCTTGCACATAGGCAGTTTGACCTGGGTACATCTGTTTGGCTAGATTAACAATCTGAGATCCATCGCGTGGATTTTTGAAAAGTACTATGTAATGAGAATTCAAACTAATGGTTCTGTGTTCTTTGTTCTTGCCAAATAAATTTTGCACCCGATAAAATACGCGTATATTTTTATGATGAGACTTTTTTGTAAATAAACTAGTTACACGTTCGTCTGTTTCGTTCATGAGGTCATCGATAATTACCAACCCTTCAACAAACTGAACACCAGTCAGTGACTTGTATAAAGGTTGCCATTCGGAGTAACACCAAATAATCTCATCGGGTACGACTGTGACCATATCTTTGATATGTGTTAGGAAACGTTGGACAAAAACAGTCTTTCCAGAGCCAGTCGGCCCTGAGATTAACGCTGTAAAAGGATGTACAAACCTCGTGTCCATATTTAATAATGATAACTTTCACTTACAACCAGTGATTTTATATCAAAAACCCTACACATTGTGAGAACAAAAAATGTGACAATTACTGTTCAAGAATTTGAGAATCCCTGATCTACAAGGTGGGAAGTGTAAAACACTGTGAGAACCTTTGGAGTAACGTGAGAATCAAACATTGTGAGAACCTTTGGAGTAACGTGAGAATCAAACATTGTGAGAACCTTTGGAGTAACGTGAGAATCAAACATTGTGAG
>JAMPIV010005513.1:0-109902 GCA_024509875.1 Oreohelix idahoensis
TTCGTAACATTGGTGGAGATAGACTTTCCCACTAAACTTAAATGTTCGAAACCATTTAGCTGGAAGATACACTTTCCCTACTAAAAACCTTAATGTTACGTTACACATTGGTGGAGATAGACTTTCCCACTAAACTTAATGTTCGTAACATTGGTGGAGATGCCGATCCTTGGAGCATTATGTGACTGACGACACCAATACATTTGTAATTCCGACACAAGTGAGCAGCAAGTGTGAGAGAGGCTTTTTATCAATTTTTCAACGAAGTTGGTTGCGTTTGTGCAATCTGGCAACCCAGCTATTTGTCAACAAGAGGTGACTTCCGCAAAGATGTGAAGCCTGCTTTACACGAATCTATTGTGTAGCAAATACTGATTCGTCATCTCCCAGTATTAAGCGAGCAGTCGACAACACTGTTATTCGAGAAGAAAGCAACACTGTTCAAACATCTCAAGTTCCAAGAGCAAGTCCTTTCACGAGACAAGATCAAGTTCAAACGCAGCAACAACACACCGTTTAGCCTAGTTACTGTCAAACGGGAACCAGGCAGTTCATTCATCAATTGATAGAAAGAAGGCGGCCACACCCTGTGAGTGCGGGATTCAGAAAACAGATAAGTTTGATTTGTTTGGTGTAGTCCCACTTTCGTTCAGTCAGTACTTGTGGCTCATCCTTGTGTGTCTAAACTATCCCCCCCCCCCTTGTGTGTATACAGCCCATACAGCAGTTACTTGTGGCTCACCCTTGTGTGTCTAACTATACTATCCCCCACTACAGCAGTACTTGTGGTCTACAACTATCACCCCACTCACCCATCCACCCTTGTGTGTCTAAACTATCCCCCACTACAGCAGTACTTGTGGCTCACCCTTGTGTGGTGTGCTTGTGGCTCACCCTTGTGTGTCTAAACTATCCCCCACTACAGCAGTACTTGTGGCTCACCCTTGTGTGTCTAAACTATCCCCCACTACAGCAGTACTTGTGGCTCACCCTTGTGTGTCTAAACTATCCCCCACTACAGCAGTACTTGTGGCTCACCCTTGTGTGTCTAAACTATCCCCCACTACAGCAGTACTTGTGGCTCACCCTTGTGTGTCTAAACTATCCCCCACTACAGCAGTACTTGTGGCTCACCCTTGTGTGTCTATCCCGCCAAACTATCCCCACTACAGCAGTACTTGTGGCTCACCCTTGTGTGTCTAACCTATCCCCCACTACAGCAGTACTTGTGGCTCACCCTTGTGTGTCTAAACTATCCCCCACTACAGCAGTACTTGTGGCTCACCCTTGTTGTGGCTCACCCTTGTGTGTCTAAACTATCCCCCACTACAGCAGTACTTGTGGCTCACCCTTGTGTGTCTAAACTATCCCCCACTACAGCAGTACTTGTGGCTCACCCTTGTGTGTCTAAACTATCCCCCACTACAGCAGTACTATGTGCTCTCACCCTTGTGTGTCTAAACTATCCCCCACTACAGCAGTACTTGTGGCTCACCTTGTGTGCCTAAACTATCCCCCCACTACAGCAGTACTTGTGGCTCACCCTTGTGTGTCTAAACTATCCCCCACTACAGCAGTACTTGTACCTTGTGTGTCTAAACTATCCCCCACTACAGCAGTACTGTCTTTTTTGTTATATGTTAAACATTTGTATGCTTTTATTTGTTTAGAGTGGGCTGGTTGGCGGGACTGACGGGGGTGGATCCTTTTCGGAGAATTCATCTGTGACAGCGTTCTTCTAGGCTATTTTTAGGAGAAAATTCAGAGAATCCAGTGCTTAGCCACTGTTAATATTGTGTCTCAGTCTGCTGCCCCATACTATTAATTTTCGTTTAGCCGTGACGTATCGTAGTGCGTTCCAGTTGTAGCTGACATCATTTAAGTGTGTGGCCTAGTTAACGTGCGTGATCTTTCATTCTCTCTACATGTATAGTATATTTTTTTACGACTTTTGTTTTCGTGTGTGGAATTTTCTGTAGCGTTTTGTCAATTGTTGCTTTTAATGTTTGTTTAAATACTGTACCTGTGTCGTTGTTACTTTTAGTTCATTTAGCTTTGTCACGTTGCGTCCTGTAATGCGAGTACTCACATCATCATTTCATTTGCCTGTGCTTTTTATTTTGTACCTGTGCTCTTCACTTGTTACAATTATTATATACATAGATTACGTCACCCACTGGTGTTACATCTGTATTAGTGAGATTGTTAGTTAGTAATACTATATTGCAAACAAACGTCATTTGTCCTTGGTGAAAATACTGTCTACATTAAAGGACTTCATGGAATTGGGAGCATCCTTGGGTTTGTCTGGGGATGATCTCAAGCAATATGCGCAAGCCGAAGATGCCTATATACGTCAGGAGAGGAACGTGAACTAACAAAACGTTTCCAAGAATTTGAAATGGAGAGATTAAGGATTACAGCTCAAACGGAGCAGGAAAAAGCGAAGACCGAAGTAGAAAATATTAGAATAGGGAAGGAAATTGAAATTGAGACGATTCGTACACAAAGTGCCTACGATGCAAGAAAATTGGAAATGGATAATACCAAACCATTACTTGGCATGTCTTCGTATACCCCAAATCTTAAATTACCCAATTTTGTCGAAAGTAAGGACTACGCTGATGCCTTCATTCAGAGGTTCACTTTGAACGATACGTCATTATATATTCCTAAAGAGAAGTGGTGAAGTGTACTTTCGGACTACCTCACAGGGGAAGCTTTAAAAAATGTACATGGCCTTGGATGAGAACAGTCGCAAGGACTTTGATATATTTAAACAAACTCTACTGAGAAAATCCCAACTGACAAAAGAGGGTTTTAGAGAGAAGCGGTACCATCCAAAAACAAATATTTTGGCGAATTTGTTTCATCAATAAAATTATATTTGAACCGATGGATTGAGTTATCTGGATTCCAAAAACGCATGAGGGTCTGGTAGATCTGATCCTACGGGATAAGGTTCTCTCGGCTTCTAACACAGACTTAGTATCGTTCTTGCATAAGCGAAAACCTTCATCGACTGAATCTGTAGAACGTTTAGGGAGACAGTATATCATTGCTCACCCCAATAAGGAGGTCCATAAGCTAAAGCTGCCAGAGGCTCATTAAGCAGGTGCTGCATACCACGACCCTAGAGCGGTTGACCGCCGCCCATAGACCTAAGAGTGTGGACAGTAAGTTTAGGAATGACTTGTCATTCCTATAGAGGGAGCTATAACTTCCCTCGTTGCCGAGGCTCACCCCATTATTACTGTGGGTGGGACCCAGGTTACATAAACCGAGGTCGTAAGTGTGACCATTTCAAGTGTTGCGATGATAAGTAACATAATGATTACGATTGGTGTTCAGAAAGTAATGCACCACATCGTTTTTCTTAGCTAATAATGAAGATAGAAGCATGACATTTTACACACTTCAAATATTGCATGTGCCAATTGTGTGCACCAAAATTGCACCGCAACCGGCCAAAAAATACGCCTGCCTTTAACCGTTGAAATGGAGCGTGTTTGCAACTTGCATTATACGCAGCAAGTTGTGATAGAATTTCTCGTTGCAGAGATGGAACTGTTGTGAACATTCACAAGCGTCTATGTGATGTGTATGGAAGTTCTGCAGTCGACAGGAGTACAGTCAGTCGCTGGGTTCAAAGAATCAGGAAGTAGAGATACGGAGCTGCTTGATCGGCCGGGCTGTGGACGTCCTGCCACAGCCACCAACGCAGAAATATTGAAATTTGCTCAGGGCATTATTCTTACTAATAGGCGAATCACTACTCAACAATTGGCCTTACAGCTGTCAGTCAGCATTGGTAGTGCAAATGCAGTTATAAAAACTCTCGGATTTTCTAAGGTTTGCGCAAGATGGGTTCCTCGAAGCCTCCCAAATGACCACCGATTGCAAAGGAAAGCAATTTCTTCTGAATTGTTGGAGCATTTCAATGCTGATGGAGAGAACTTTTTGGCTAAGATCGTTACAGGTGACGAAACCTGGGCACATCATTTTGAACCTGAGACAAAAAGACAGTCAGTGGAGTGGCATCATCCGCAATCACCACGAAAAAAGAAATTCAAGACAATTCCTTCAGCTGGAATGGTCATGATCACTGTCTTTTGGGACATTGAAGGTGTTATTCTTGTGGACGTTATGCCAAGAGAAGAGACAATCAATTCGCAAGCTTACATTAAGACATTGAAAAAACTCAATCAACGTTTTCGCAGAGTTCGGCCGCACGAGAATCCAGCAGACCAGCTTCTCATTCACGACAATGCGCGACCTCACACAAGTCTGGCAACAAGGGAAGCAATCACCAAATTGGGTTGGACAGTACTACCCCATCCACCCTATAGTCCCGATTTGGCACTGTAAAGTGCTGTGTAAAAAGTCATCTGTATAAATTGTGGTGTATGGTGTTACTGAGATTAGGCATGCTCCAGTCTACCCAGCTGTAAATGGGTAACTCACCCTAGTCCTGAGTTAGGGAAGGCAAAGGCACTGTAAGCAGTAATTTCCCTCTAAGGCTCCAGGGGAAGCAGGCCCTAAACTTAGTCAATTCAACCGACGCAGGATGGTGTAGATATGGAGTAGAAGTGTAGAGTGTGATTAACGCGAATGATGTACTGTTCGTGTTCTGACCAATCTAAACAGTCATTCACTTGTGTCTACAAGGCACCAATGCAGACTGCTGGAATCTTTGTTTACACAGTTTATTTAGACGCACACACTGGGACATAACGAGTAAATCATGGGTACAGGTTGACACATCAAGTTGCAGGCATACATAGTAGATCCCAAGTCATGACACCTTCATAAATAATGGGTAGTACATCAATAGCTTCTAATGTCATGATACATAATGGCCGCATCCCCTATCTGACTAAGCGCGTCAGTGAAGGCGGATCGGTAAGTAACTAAAGTTGCTTTATGTTCACAGTTTATATCATATTATGAAACCATGGAAGGGGTTTCTATCAAAATTGAGATCTCCTTGCCACTGTCCGAATAGTAAGATACATGCCCCGTTCTTTGGACAGTGATTCAAAAATACGATGACAGGAATGTAACATGGCCGCCTTCCTGAGTTGTCGCTCACTCACTCACAGGAGGGTATATCTAAGCCAAAGTTAATTTGAAAAGTATAAGAATAATTTCTTAAAGTTCCTCCAAACAGTTCTACAGTAATCCAGTTACTTTACGTAGACATAATTGTTGTATGGAAGCCCGTCATCTTTTGTCGATACAAACACGACCCTAGCGTTGCGAAGCATAATATTCCAGCTAGGTCTAACCGACATGAGATCATCAAAAAATAGGGTCTGGAATTACCTGGAGTCCGAATCATACATGGTACCGTACATTAGGAGAGTCTCTAACACAAACTCTAGTAGAGACACAATCTCCTACAGAAGAAAAACCACTTCGTAAATCATTTTTACTGAAAAATATACCAGCCCTGGAAAATGCGTAACCGCCATAGTAAACGGTACCTCGGAACTCATCACGACTTGTCAAGACAACTCATACTTCCGCTAGAGTGGCATAACAAGAATATAGTCCTGCCTACCCATCAAAAATATACAATATAGGACTGATTCTACTTGTACTAATAATATGTAATACATATGAATTCAGGCCATAAACATAATAAGCAAATTAATATATTTTCTGGCCCTAACAAATAAGTACGGACATGGGTGTCATATCCATGCGCCGAATCAATATCAAGAACGATTACTCCTATGATCAAAAGTGTAAATCAATCATGAGTTATCTAGCTTTACTATAGACAGCATTTTCATACACAAATGAATGAATGTCTATATCTTTTCCATATTAAATAGCCATATCGATTTTTGTAATATGTGCGTCAAAATATGCACGCAACAGATTACCACACCCCTCGGGAAAAAAAATGGTACATTTTTTTTTGCAATACATCTCGGAGCAACATACAATAGGCTCACAACGCACCAATAACAATGCGCAGATGATAAGCATAAGTTTTCCGACCTTAGAGAAAGTACTTCTCTAAGTATAAATATTTCCAGAGAGGTGTCACCACCGCATACTACAATATTAGCAATGACACAATTTCTACATTAGTTTATACATAAATTTCATCTAAGATATCTTAACATCATGATCATCAAAGACGAAAGAAAAACATTGAAAGATCAGCGGTGAATAAATATCAATGAACCGCTAAGTAGTGTTACAATCAATATATGATATTACCTATGTGTACACATTTCAACATAGGAACAACTGTATCAAAGTTGTATATAATTTAACAGTTATGAATCATGTGGGCATCTAGACAAAATATCTGCCATCACATTTTCTGACCCACGGATAGCTCGCACCGAAAAATGAAATGGCTGCAGAGCAATTGCGTAACGCGTTGATCTCGCGCTCTTCAGATTTTTACTCTGAATAGCCGTAAGAGCTTTCTGGTCAGTTTCCACGATGAAATGCGCGCCAAGAAGAAATCTTTGCAGTTTAAGGATTGACCAAACCATAGCCAATAATTCACGGTCTAGGACCGAGTAATTCTTCTCTGCGGCATTTAATTTCCGAGAAATATACATCACAGGATGCAGAGTTCCAGAGTACTCTTGCATTAGTGCTGCTCCAATCCCGGTGGATGAAGCGTCACTACGAAGAATAAATGTCTTATCCTTAGAAGGCAATACTAGGATAGGTGAAGTAGAAAACATAGTTTTAACCTTATCCAAAGAGGATTGACATTCTTGAGTCCAATGGACTACATTAGGAGACCCTTTCTTTAGCAAGGAAGAAAGAGGTGACATAATGGAGGACAGATTCGGAATGAATCGTCCATAAAATTGTATTAGACCTAAGAGACTTCGCACTTGCTTTTTAGTCTTAGGAATAGAAATGTTAAGTATCTTACTTGTATTATGGTCTTCTGTTTTTAGGAACCCATGACCAACACGGTGTCCTAAGAAAGATATTTCGCTAAAACCAATACATGCTTTCGATGGTTTCGCTGTCAGGTTATGCTCGCGTAAGATAGACAATAGTTCATTTATCCCATTATAGTGATCGTTCCAAGTATCACTGAAAAGACAGATGTCATCAAGATACGTAATGACATCTGAGCGATGAGATAGGATTCGACGCATCATGCGTACGAATGTTGCAGGGGCGTTCATAAGACCGAAAGGCATGAAATTCCATTGGAATAGACCCCTAGGCGTCGAAAAAGCAGTAAACGGTTTGGCGTGTTCGGATAATGGAACTTGCCAATATCCCTTAGACAAATCGAGTTTAGTAAAGAAATGAGAATTCGATAGTCTCGTAAGTAGCTCTTCTAGTAAAGGCATAGGTTCAGCATCAAATTTCGTCACTTGGTTCAATTTGCGATAATCCACGCAAAGACGTATGTTATTGTCTTTTTTCCGTACAATAACCATCGGCGAAGAATATGCTGATGTGGATGGTTCAATAATTTTTAACTCTATCATCTCATCCAACTCTTTCTCTACCTGTGCTTGAAAATGTATCGGGATAAGATACGGTCTGACTCTTATAGGACTATGGTCAGTAAGAATAATGTCATGTTGAATGACATCAGTTTGACCAGGAATGTCAGTAAGGACATCCTGAAATTGTTCTAACATAGTAGAAACTTGTTTCTGCTCTCCTGGAGATAATTCGGGAGAAATTGCAACATCTTTCCATGATTCATTAGAGTGAAGAGGAATCATTGGAAAAGGTAGATTTACATCCGAGAAACTCGTTTCCTCATCCTGTATTACTGACAGAGATGAGTACTGTCCATGTTGGACTGGAAAATCGTCCGTTGCCTGGAAAACAGGTTGTAAATAATTCGGACGTTCATGGAATTCCGTGAGCATGTTGATGTGGAAGGTTTTACGCTTCCCGTCAATATCGACGATATAGTCAACATCGGAAACTTTTGATATTATATCGTACGGACCTTTCCAAGAAATAAGAAGTCTATTTTCCCTACAAGGTAGCAAGACAAATGCTTTGTCACCTGGACAAAGTTGTCGCAAGCATCTCTTTTTATTGGCAAATTCCCTTGCCTTCTGTTTCGCAAATTCAGAAGAAGCAGTTGCCAATTTGCATGCTTCAATAATCTTGTGTCTAAGTGCGATGACATATTCATAAGAGGATTTTGTGTCATCGACAATATTATCAGCAGTTATAAGATCATGAAGTAAGGACATAGGACCTCGCGGTTTCGCGCCAAAGACAAGTTCAAAGGGAGAAAATCCTGTATGTTCGTTGGCGACCTCTCTATATGCAAAGAGAGCCGCGGGTAAAACCCTATCCCAATCCTGAGGATGATCTTCTGTTATCTTACCTAGTAGGTTTTTCAGAGTTCTATTCAGGCGTTCCACCATCCCATTGGACATAGGATGATAAAATACTACTCAGCGATCTCTCTATCTTAAGAGTCGACATTACTTGAGACATGGTATCCGATATGAGTTGGGTACCATGGTCGGATAATATTTCTGCTGGAAATCCCAGACGAGAAAATATTAACCAAAGAGCATCTGCGACATCAGCAGTAGTTATGCTCTTTAGAGGAACAGCCTCCGGCCAACGTGTGCACATATCAACACACGTCAAAATAAATTGGTGTCCTCTAGCAGACTTTATCTTAAATGGACCAATGATGTCTATCGCCATTTTTTGAAATGGTCGAATGGGAATGTCTGCAGCCTGAATAGGTGCATCATGGCGTGGACCTCTGGATTTAATCTCTTGACATACTTTACAAGATCGACAATAGATTCGTATGTCCTTATTCACAGAAGGCCAAAAGAAAGATTCAAGAACTCTAGCTTTAGTACGGGAAAAACCCATATGTCTAGCACACTGCGAATCATGAGCGTGCTGTAAGATTTTAACTCTCATATTTTTAGGCACAAGGATTTGAGAATGAATGGACTTAGCGGAGTCTTGTACCATACGTACAAGTACGCCATTCTTCATCGTAATCCAAGATTTACGATTTGTATCCTTATTCGGATCACCTTTTGTTGCCAGAGTAAAGAATTTCTTTAGAGTAGGATCATCTTCCTGCTGTTTTATAAAGGAATCATGGGAAATCTCCAAGGGATCATCTTGGATCTGCGCATCATTATCTTCAGAATGTGAAGATTGTAGCATATTAAGAGCTTGAGCCCTAGTGATTACTGCATTGGCAGATTGCATATTAACATTTTCCCAATTAGAAATTTGCTGTGGAGTGCATTCTTTCACTCCATGAATGCGACCGATGATAAGATCAGCGATCGGATTCGGCAAGAGACATGCTTGCACCTCTCCTGTAAAGAAAGGCGTAGCAATATTGATAATGGCAGTGGAGTACTTCTCCAATGTGCCACCAAATGTTACACATTTGACTACATCGCCCGTAGCTCGAGAAGGATTTACGAGTGATTGCCTCACTCCGATGGTAGTGCACCCCGAATCGAAAAGAATTGATACCGGAGTACCATCTATTAGGCCTCTATTGAAAACAAGAGCACCCCTTCCATTATGCGCGATTGACGCAGGGAGAGCGGGAAGCGGGTGACCGCAGCTTAAAGTAGAAACTGTGGTTGGATCGAATAATGTTTTGCATTGCGAACACTCAGATGATCTAGCAAAATCGAAAGCGGAATTTGCTACACTATTGGAGTCTTTTTTATCATTATTCTGATTACCGGCGTCGTGGAACTCCTGTTGTGCAGAGTTAGCCTGGTAATAAGATTTACCATGTCTTTTGTGTTGTGATCTACCTCGGTTATAATTGTCTCTATAATTATTATTTCCTCTTTTATAACCCCTATTTGGGTTTGAATCATAATATTCATGATCATAATCATCACGCTCATTATACTGAGTATCCCTGTAATATTGGTTCTTTTCTCTCCATGAAGCACTTGGGTAGTTCCTATAGCTACTCCCCTTTCGAGAATGTCTAAAATTATGGGTACCCCTCGCGTGTCGAGGACTATCAGCCCGATTCCAGTTCTTCGAAGAAGAACCCTGATTTGAGTGGTTATCTTGGTTTTGATACTTATTCCAATTAACCTTTTTATCAAATTTATTTTTAGCTCCTTGGAATTTGTGTGAGTAATTCTGATTATATTCTGTTGCCGAAGCAACTGGCATACTCTCTTTAATGTTCGAGTTACTAAGAATCATGTCAGGGTGTGCCGTGGCATACTGGTCACAATATTCTTCCATTTGCTTTGATGTACTAGGTTTACGCTCATGTAAGAACTCTAGGAATGGTTTATTTACCGAAGACATGACCTTGTCTCTTAGCAATAAATCCGTAAGACCATCAAATGTTTTCTCTATTTTGGATAATTCAATCCATCGTGAGAGTGTAAGTCGTGCTTTTGAAATGAAATCTGAGAATTCTAAACCTACCTCAGGTCTCATTGTTTTAAACAAAAGACGATAACCTTCTTCTGACAGCTGATATCTCTTTATCAAAGCTGCCCTAATAGCATCATAATTATCCTTGTCGGCCTCTTCAACCAAAGATAACTTAGTCAGAGACTCCCCTTTTAAATTTTCAGACAACTGATGCACATACTGTGATTTGTCAACATTATGAGCTCGACAAGCACGTTCAAATCTATCAAGCCAGAATGTTATATCATCACTGGCAGAGTTGAACGCTGGCACCTTGACCTTATAATTAAAAGGTTTACCATTACCACCAGATGCCTGATTAATATTACTCATACTAGTCAATCTTAATTTCTCTAACTCAAATTCATGTTCTCTTATTGCTTTTCTCTCTTCAGCTTCTCTATCTAATCTTTTCTGTTCTGCAGCAGCTTCTAATTTTTTCTGTTCAGCTGCAGCAGCAGCTTCTAATTTTTTCTGTTCAGCTGCAGCAGCAGCTTCTAATTTTTTCTGTTCAGCTGCAGCAGCAGCTTCTAATTTGTTCTGTTCTGCAGCAAATCTCCTTTCCTCCACTTGCATCTGCAATTTCTTTAGATCAGCAGCAGCATCAGCTTCTTTTTCTAATCTTTTTTCTTCAGCCAGAGCTTTTCTCTCTTCAGCAGCAGCTTTTCTCTCTTCAGCAGCAGCAGCAGCTTTTCTCTCTTCAGCAGCAGCAGCAGCTTCTAATTTTTTTTCTTCTATTTGAAGTTTTCTCTCCTCAGCCGCAGCTTTTCTTTCCTCAGCTTGCATCTGCAATCTGAAATTCTCAGCATCTATCTTCTTTTGTTCAACTTCTGCTTTCCATTTATTCTCATCTTTTTGTTTTTTCTCTTCTGATTTTAATACAATAGCAAATTGAGCAGTTGTCCATTCTTCTAACTCTTTTCCAGTCTTATCAAGAGATTTTCCTTGTGCAATAAAGTAATCTAATGTAGACATCTTGTCTTCTTAAATCAGAAACCTGAAAAAGTAAATAAATTACCTTATTTCACTTTAATGGGAGACAAGTCTATATCATAGACTTAGTCTTAGTGAAAAACCTGTATGGTTATTTTGTTTATAATAACCAATGATAACTTGAGTACCTGTGGAAAACAATAACTGTATATCTCAAATACTGTGGGAGACAAGCCTTATAAAGGTCTTGTATACCTTAATGTAATCAATGATCACTTGAGTACCTGTGGAAAATAATATTTCCTATACCAATCACTTTGGGAGACAAGCCTTATAAAGGTCTTGTATACCTTAATGTAATCAATGATCACTTGAGTACCTGTGGAAAATAATATTTCCTATACCAATCACTTTGGGAGACAAGCCTTATAAAGGTCTTGTACACTTTGTTTTATAACAATAATAATCATAAAGTACTGATCTGTACTATAATATAAGTGTATTCAACTATACCTCCTTTGTCATATGTCAACTAAAGACATTACAAAGGACAAACAAGAAAAGACAATCTGAAAATATTTGCAGAGATCAAATTAAATTAAATAGGAGAAATGAAAAAAATGATCACAGAAACCGTGATGATAACTGCAATAAGATAACAAGACAAATAACGCCACAGTGTATAAACATAAGGGTGTAAAGAACTGAAATGAAAGGAAAGATGAGACCTACAATTATACAAACAAATCAAACAAAAATAAAGAACAGAAAAATGTTACAAATACAAATATGAAACAGTCGTCACAACTAACCAAATATTTGCAAACTATGTTGCATGCAAATTTCAATTAAGAAATTGCTCCCTATAGAACGCCAGAACAAGACCAATATCACTTGGTATTTCCTGTTCTAGTCACCTCCCATCCAGGCCCGCAAACACATAACAATCACACATATAAACAAATAATATATAAACATAAATATATATAAATCATCAATGTGTGTATCATAAAATGGAATGTGTTGTAGTTGCAATGTATTGTACTGTATGCTCAGTTTTAACAAATTAGACTACCACTTTATTGAGTAATAGCTTTGCTTTCTAATTGTTACACTGTTCAATTTTTTTGAGCACATTAGAAGATCCACCGATGAAATTTGCACTTTATGTTCATTGCTCTTCTATTACAGCAGGATAAACAATCACTAGTTTAGAATCCTGACTGTACTGTGCCAAATGTCAACAAGTGCTGACCCAGATATTGCTACACTTGTCAGAACAGGTCAAGCTGACATTGATTGTATAGCTGTCCTACTGGTGTTGATGTGGTCAAACAAATGTTCTTGCAACTGTAAAATGTGATTCTCAACACAACAAGACTGCGTAGGCTGGACCCGGGAATCTGGCTCACCACTGTAAAGTGCTGTGTAAAGTGGTCAAACAAATGTTCTTGCAACTGTATAAATTGTGGTGTATGGTGTTACTGAGATTAGGCATGCTCCAGTCTACCCAGCTGTAAATGGGTAACTCACCCTAGTCCTGAGTTAGGGAAGGCAAAGGCACTGTAAGCAGTAATTTCCCTCTAAGGCTCCAGGGGAAGCAGGCCCTAAACATGGTCAATTCAACCGACGCAGGATGGTGTAGATATAGAGTAGAAGTGTAGAGTGTGATTAACGCGAATGGTGTACTGTTCGTGTTCTGACCAATCTAAACAGTCATTCACTTGTGTCTACAAGGCACCAATGCAGACTGCTGGAATCTTTGTTTACACAGTTTATTTAGACGCACACACTGGGACATAACGAGTAAATCATGGGTACAGGTTGACACATCAATTTGCAGGCATACATAGTAGATCCCAAGTCATGACACCTTCATAAATAATGGGTAGTACATCAATAGCTTCTAATGTCATGATACATAATGGCCGCATCCCCTATCTGACTAAGCGCGTCAGTGAAGGCGGATCGGTAAGTAACTAAAGTTGCTTTATGTTCACAGTTTATATCATATTATGAAACCATGGAAGGGGTTTCTATCAAAATTGAGATCTCCTTGCCACTGTCCGAATAGTAAGATACATGCCCCGTTCTTTGGACAGTGATTCAAAAATACGATGACAGGAATGTAACATGGCCGCCTTCCTGAGTTGTCGCTCACTCACTCACAGGAGGGTATATCTAAGCCAAAGTTAATTTGAAAAGTATAAGAATAATTTCTTAAAGTTCCTCCAAACAGTTCTACAGTAATCCAGTTACTTTACGTAGACATAATTGTTGTATGGAAGCCCGTCATCTTTTGTCGATACAAACATGACCCTAGCGTTGCGAAGCATAATATTCCAGCTAGGTCTAACCGACATGAGATCATCAAAATTAGGGTCTGGAATTACCTGGAGTCCAAATCATACATGGTACCGTACATTAGGAGAGTCTCTAACACAAACTCTAGTAGAGACACAATCTCCTACAGAAGAAAAACCACTTCGTAAATCATTTTTACTGAAAAATATACCAGCCCTGGAAAATGCGTAACCGCCATAGTAAACGGTACCTCGGAACTCATCACGACTTGTCAAGACAACTCATACTTCCGCTAGAGTGGCATAACAAGAATATAGTCCTGCCTACCCATCAAAAATATACAATATAGGACTGATTCTACTTGTACTAATAATATGTAATACATATGAATTCAGGCCATAAACATAATAAGCAAATTAATATATTTTCTGGCCCTAACAAATAAGTACGGACATGGGTGTCATATCCATGCGCCGAATCAATATCAAGAACGATTACTCCTATGATCAAAAGTGTAAATCAATCATGAGTTATCTAACTTTACTATAGACAGCATTTTCATACACAAATGAATGAATGTCTATATCTTTTCCATATTAAATAGCCATATCGATTTTTGTAATATGTGCGTCAAAATATGCACGCAACAGGTACCCTCTGATTTTCATCTATTTGGTCCACTTAAAGATGCACTCCATGGGACAAGGTTTGAAGATGATGAAGGAGTGATTCATGCAGCGAAGAAATGGCTACATGATCAAGACAAAATCTGGTACGGGCTAGGAATACATGCATTTGTTTCGCGCTGGCATAAAGCCGTTCAAGTTGATGGAGATTATGTTGAATAATACCTATGTTTACATGACATATCCATGTATATTGTGTATAAATTTCACTCTTTGAATAAACAGCTCATGAGAAACACGATGTGGAGCATTACTTTCTGAACGCCCCTCGTATTATAACAGACCTTCACAGGAAAGACCACAAAGGAATAATAGGTGGGTGATGATGAACACAGGGCTAATACGTATAGTGATGATGATAGCACCCAGAGGAAAGATGAAGGCTGCAAGAAAACAAAGGGTAAAAGAAACCAGGACCACAGAAAGCAGGACCATAGAAAGCAGAAGAAAAACGATCATGCTAATGCATGCGGTGAACTTTAGTGATGATGATGAGAGAAATGACCGTGCCAACGCACGTGTGGCCTGCACTTCTGCAGATAACAGCAAGGTTACTCACCATGTCAATGTAGCTATTACTGATTCCTTAAACAATGAGAAATGTCCTTGGTGCAAGCCTTTATTTGAGCCAAGAGTAGAGTGATAACGAGTTGCGGTCATGACTTACCCGCTCTACTGTCAGTCCCTTTTGACTGGTAAGCTACAGGTGCACCCTGGGTTTGTAAATGATCACCCAGTCTCTGTTATTTGGGACACGGGTTGCACGACAATAGGCATTCGTCGAACTTTAGTTGACGGCAAAGCTCTTAATGGGCTGTATACCAAATTTCTTACTGCTCGGGGGGAATATTGAGATATAACCCACAACTAACGTGTCAATATGTACTTTTTTCAGGCAAGGTTCAGGCATGTATATTACCTGAACCACCAGTTGATTTGATTATTGGTAATGTGGCTAGAGCTAAAGAGTGTTCC
Organism: Oreohelix idahoensis; assembly: GCA_024509875.1. NCBI lineage: Eukaryota > Metazoa > Mollusca > Gastropoda > Stylommatophora > Oreohelicidae > Oreohelix > Oreohelix idahoensis. The sequence goes on from JAMPIV010005513.1 coordinate 15,309, forward strand.
GAGGCTGCCATTGATGAATGGGCACGCCAGTACTCATCACACAAAGACACTAAGGTTTCAGGTATACCTGTTAGTAATGTTACACAACCTGGTGATACACATAGAGCACAAAGACACAACCCATATTCTCATTTCAGAGCACCAACACATATTTGTGATCACTCCAACAGCACTATTGGGGTCCGCAATGTTCCCTCTGATGCTACATGGTGGTCGCTCATAAATTTACTTTATGTTCGACATGGCAATTCTTGTACCACTACTACATTTGTCTGCTTTCGCTCTTAATAGGAAGCCAGTAGAGCTGTTAAGCTCACGCATATGCTTCCATACGCTCACCATATGCTGGATGTTCGGTTATATTGGCATCCTAGGCATAATACTGGTTAATCCTTCCTATTTTTTCCTGTGTGCTAACTACTTAGCCAGTCAGTACTGTTGTTGCTGGGGTAATTCCAGTCATTCGCACCCATTCTGTTATATCTTTCTATCATGCCACATATAGAGTTCTAGCAATCATAAGTTCATTTTGGACTTCCTTTTCTATTAGTCGCTTTATCTTTTCTGGCATGTAGAGGTGCGCCAAATAAAGCTTACTGGTCGAAAGACTGTGAGGTATGCTTAGAGCAGATTAAACGTGTTCTGTCTGAACAGCCAATCCTTTTACTGCCTAATATCATTCATCCATTCCTCCTCATATAACGGGAATCGGAGGCTGCTTGATGCGATGGGTGGATGGTAAACTTGACCCAATGTTTGACTGTGTGAAGAAAGCTCCTCCCATAAGAAACTCGCTGAGCTGCTGGAAACAGAGAGAGATTCTTTGCTGTTGTCAGGGGGCATGTCCAAGTTCATTTATGGAACAAGTGTGGCCGGGGGAGTGGACGGGAACGGCACCGAATCAAGTTAGATGTGACCGGGCTTGGTCACGGTGACAAATCAAGTCTAGTGTGACAGGGTGAGAATGGGGCGGAATCTTTTATCAATGTTCATCTGTTGTTTTACTGGCGACTGCCAGAGGTGGTGATCACAGAATAGGAATTGGAACATAACCCAGGTGGTTCTTTTGGAGACTCGTAACTGTGTTTATGTTTTAGGCTGCATGATCGTCGAAAATATGGTAACATTCTTTTCTCAATTACCTGATGTAAACAAACGACACTTCCTACTGACGTTCAGGAAATAAGTTCAAGCTGGATTAAATATGAATGAACACCTTTATTAAGTGTCTGTAACCTCTGACAACTTCATAATAGTTCATAATTACATGTGCTTCTGTGGTATACAAACCAGTCATCCCAAGAAATAACACACAGCCATCGAACTTACAAGATGGTCCAAACCCCAAAATCACTGCCTCGCTCGTCTCGTGCCTAAAACAACTCACTTAACCCCCTTCTCTCAAACCATCACTTCCGTCCTAGCTACTGGGCAATTCTACCCCAAGTTCGATGACGTCATTTCTTAACCTTTAATTAAATCACTCATAGGATTTGTGACTAGTGTTATTACGCTAACTAGACACGCTCAAATACTTAGTGTTTAATCTTGCTAAGTATTCTTACCCTAACTATAATTAAGTGGCAGCACCTTAGTATTAATCCGACGTAACAGTCCGTACTGTCACATACGCCCGGGGCCACTAAAGTGTATCCCGTACGAGACACATTATTCCCTAGAAAAAAATTTACTAACTCTAAAAAAAATTATTGGGATTCATGTATCCCCCCATAAATCATGTCAGAAGGACTACAATAAACAATAGATGGGAATAATGGATGAAATAACACCATTAACGTTTCACACAAAAAAATCGATCATGAAGGGGTAGGGACTGATGGACATAACATAAACGAGGGACACATGGACAAAAAACTATGGAGGTTATGGTGGCTACAATTAGTACTAATAAGTGGCAAAAAAATATGGGCAAAATAGAACAGTAACTAACAATCATCAACGAACTAACAAAACGCTTTATGGGTTTATAGTCATCAATATCTCTCACACTTGTGCGAATCATAAAACATAAAATAACATGACAAGCGAGGTAATGTCGCAAGGAAAAAAAAAACTGGCAAAAAAAAATATGGCGGGTGCACATAAAATATAGCGGATGCCCAAAATGGCTGTCACCCTACACTTCACTGAAGTGGGTGATGAAAAAAAAATATGAATGGAACAAATGGACATAGAACCACAAAACTTGGTGGCAAAGTATGGGCAAAATGGGTAAATCTCATTAAAAAAATGACTTTGCCGGTGTAACAATAACCGGAAACAATGAATGGAATGGAAACATGGTAATCAACGGACAATGGTATAGAATATATAAATGGGCAAATAGTTAAATCACATGTATGAGTGTCGGTGTAACAATGACTGAAAATTCAAACAATCATAATGCAATATGGTGTCATCATCATAATAAATCGTGAATGATGCCAACATTAGTGGCGGGTGAAGATGTACATTAGTTAATCACTTTTATTTAGTACAACAGAACGATGTAAACCTTAAAAAAATCTGGGTAAAATCTTACGTCAGAAACATGGCAACAAGAAAAACACACAAAAAAAACAAAAACAAAATCATAGGGGTATACAGGATTGTCAAATATTACATCAGTCAAAATAATGTGACATAATGACGTTAACGCGTGTAAAAAGTAAATACATCAACTAAAATATATCAGGACTACACAGTTCTTCCGAGTTGTTGGATCTCCATCAGCAGTGGTCGAAAGGATGTCGTGAGGGAAATGTTCATGTACTGGCAGATTCGGCAATGTCTTTCTTGCGGACGAAAATGTAACAGCTCTCCATAAATAACGGCTGTTGGACTTTCCTATCTGAACTGGAAATGTGCGTAAAGTGTGTAACCCAGATATTCAAGGATGCGTAACGATTGGTCTTCACGGTAGCATCAGGATCAAGCAATTCAGCAGGAGGGTATTGTGTAGGAGACCTGCATCGGAAGACACGAGAAGCAGGGTCGACTTCATGCTAAAAATAATAGCAGGGCAGGAAATGTCAACCTGACCGGAGACGGCATCTGGAGGTAAGTGCAGTTCAATTTGTAAACATCTTTGCAAAAATGTTCATTGCTTCCAATCTTTCAATGGCTTACAATAACAGGCGAGGATCGTACTGTGTAGGTTGGGATGAAGGAACAATGACATGACGGGAAGGACGGAGTGGAGGCTGTGGAACGGCAGAAGGATAACGGAGGGGAATACGTAATCTACGGGACGGAGGTGTGACAGGGGGAGGGAGAGGCGGAGGAGAGGGACTACGGTACGGAGAATGAACAGAACCACGGGAGCGACGAAAACGGGTTCGTACATGGGCGGCCCGCTGGTGAAGGGGCTTAGGAAAGGGAACAGAATCGTAAATGAATTTTGGATGACGACGTCTAAAGAGAAAACGAGCTGAGGGAAGAGGAACATCAGGTCCAATATCAAAAGAATAATAATCGGGGGAAGAGTCAAGATCACTAATCTCCTTTTTCGGCCAATAAAATCTACGGCCTTCGTCGTCCGTTATATGCTGGAGCTCATCCGACCTGTATCCAATTTCGTCGGGGCCCATAACTCTATCCTCCCCACTTGACGAATCGAATTCTGATTCTATGTCAAGCTGGTACTTTTCTTGTACTGTATCAAGGTCGGAGGGAGGCGGAGGAAAATAACCATAAGGAGAAAGAGAAGGTTCAACATCTGAAGAGTCAGTCTCATGTTCTGTATCAAGGTCGGAGGGAGGCGGAGGAAAATAACCATAAGGAGAAAGAGAAGATTCAACATCTGAAGAGTCAGACTCATGTTCTGTATCAAGGTCGGAGGGAGGCGGAGGAAAATAACCATAAGGAGGAAGAGAAGATTCAAAATCTGAAAAGTCAGACTCAGGTTCTTTATCAAGGTCGGAGGGAGGCGGAGGAAAATAACCATAAGGAGAAAGAGCGGGGTCAGAAGAGAGATAAACAGAGGGAGGAAAAGCGGGGTCTGAAGGGAGGTGAACAGAGGGAGGAAAAGTGAGGTCTGAAGAGAGGTGAACAGAGGGAGGTGGAGGAAAAGTGGAATCAGAAGAGAGGTGAACAGGGGGAGGTGGAGGAAAAGTGGAATCAGAAGAGAGGTGAACAGGGGGAGGAAGGGAGGTATGGACAGGAGCTGTGGCAGTAATAGGAGGTACAATAATATCATGCTGAGGCGAAGCATGAGAGGGGCCTGGAGTAACGGAGGGTAACTCAGCCAAGCGAGCATCACGGGAGAGGATACGTGAGTACAGCTCAGGTGGAGGGATATGAACCTCAGCGATGGAACAGGAATGATAACGTCTGTTAAAGGTTTTTCTCCACTGTGTTACTGGCTTTATATATGCTCTTAGTCCATTTTCTGTCGTTATCAAACATCTTTGTTTGTCACTCGTAACATTATTTATTTCAAATATCTTTCCTTGTTTGATTTCATTGATAACGTTTCTCACTGTAATTCGACAGTGTCTTTTATTGAGACTGTTCCAGTGTGCCCTTCCAGCAGCTGTTTGTTGCTGTGACAGTTGTTGTTGAAGCAGGTAGTTTTTCTTTTGCAACAAAAATACTTGATGCTCTAGCTGTTGAATGGGTGAATCCATCATAAAAAAAACAGTTACGAGCTGGTCACGGGAACCAAATCAAATAGCTGAATCCATCGTAAAAAGGCAGTTACGAGCTGGTCACGGGCACCAAATCAAGTTATGTGGCCGGGGGAGTGGACGGGAACGGCACCGAATCAAGTTAGATGTGACCGGGCTTGGTCACGGTGACAAATCAAGTCTAGTGTGACAGGGTGAGAATGGGGCGGAATCTTTTATCAATGTTCATCTGTTGTTTTACTGGCGACTGCCAGAGGTGGTGATTACAGAATAGGAATTGGAACATAACCCAGGTGGTTCTTTTGGAGACTCGTAACTGTGTTTATGTTTTAGGCTGCATGATCGTCGAAAATATGGTAACATTCTTTTCTCAATTACCTGATGTAAACAAACGACACTTCCTACTGACGTTCAGGAAATAAGTTCAAGCTGGATTAAATATGAATGAACACCTTTATTAAGTGTCTGTAACCTCTGACAACTTCATAATAGTTCATAATTACATGTGCTTCTGTGGTATACAAACCAGTCATCCCAAGAAATAACACACAGCCATCGAACTTGCAAGATGGTCCAAACCCCAAAATCACTGCCTCGCTCGTCTCGTGCCTAAAACAACTCACTTAACCCCCTTCTCTCAAACCATCACTTCCGTCCTAGCTACTGGGCAATTCTACCCCAAGTTCGATGACGTCATTTCTTAACCTTTAATTAAATCACTCATAGGATTTGTGACTAGTGTTATTACGCTAACTAGACACGCTCAAATACTTAGTGTTTAATCTTGCTAAGTATTCTTACCCTAACTATAATTAAGTGGCAGCACCTTAGTATTAATCCGACGTAACAGTCCGTACTGTCACACAAGAATTCAATGCTCCAGTGACATACATGTGACAATTAGAGTGTCTTTAACTACATTCACCATTCAGTTAATGAATTACCTTTACGGTTAATTACACGAGTGTCTTGCATTAATTAGACAGGTGTGCCGCGACAGAAATTTACATTGGTTCTCTAAAGTCATTGTTCCCGCCGGAAGCTCTTTCTTGAATTTACTAATGTCAGAAAATTCAAAAACTGCTTTTCATTTAAATTTTCCAACATCTTCATTTTAAGGAAAGCGATTTAGTTTTTGTTTGTTTGCTTATTTTTGATGTTGTTGTATTTTTGTGTACGAAAAGCTCTTCTACGTAGAATCAATGTTTAGTGGAATAGTATTTCTTAATCAAACAATTTGAGGCCAGTTATATTGATGTATTGTCTATTTCTGACACTGAAATTTGGGAATTAACTAAAGTGTCACAGTATATTTTAGTTGCCGTGACTTAGCTGCTTGGTTTGGAGTGGTGTCTAGTTTATATGGTGAGCGAAACTCGATTTACCGCGTGAGCAACCGGTCATGTGACGTCACTTTAATAGTGGAATTTTGGTTTTGATAGAAATTGCCACAGGTGAATTTCGTGTCGTCATCATATAACGCATCAGGAAGAGCATAACGCTATTATTTCCTGTCATGTTTTAGCGGGGACTTACTTGTATTTAAAGATATATCGGAATTTTATCATCGTCTTCTAGCTGTCAGTAACATATATCCATGCATAGAGTTGATCTGCTACCCAATTCATGAAGCTGGGTCGACCCAGGAACCGCTTGTGGTCCCAAAAAATCCCACATCAACTGGGGATCGAACCATGGACCACCGAGCTAGGAAGCCAGTACACTAACCATTGCTCCCAGTCAGATATAGTTTAACAAATTTATTCTACCACATACAACTAAATATTCTTACTTACTTACTTAGTCGTTCCCCTTCTACCGTGAGGTGTAGAGGTTTGCCAGAGAGAGCGCCATACTATCCTATCGGCTGTCTTCCTCCTGGCCTGGTTCCATTCGAGTCCTCGGTCCTTCAAAGATTGTCTAATGTTGTCCTCCCAGCAGACTCTGGGTCGTCCTGGGGGTCTGGATCCCTGGCACTTTGTTTCCCATGCTTGTCGTGGTAGCCGATCTTCTTCCATTCTGCTGACATGTCCAAACCATCTTAGTTGGGACTGTACTACGTGGGTCTGCAGGGGGTGGAATTTTAGTATTTGACGTATCGTCTGGTTGCAGACCATGTCTCTTCTTGTTACTTCAACAACCTTCCTCAGATACCTCATTTCTGAGGTTTGGATCTGGCTATTGTGGGCTGCAGTCATTGCCCATGACTCGCATCCATATGTCAAGACTGGGCCAAAGGTGAAACGGTATACAGCCATTGTGACGTACGTCTAGTTCGACAAGTGAATTTTCCCTGATATGATGGATGATTTAAAGGGACTTTTAGCTTTTCATAACATTAGAACCCCTGAACATTTGTTGTAACTTTTCGTTTCGCCAGAGCGAACCGACCGGGACGCATTTAGTATGCGGCACGAGATCAAAGACACTGAGACGATCCCCGAGCAGAGAGTGAGTTTCTCGCAGGTATTTATCATCTCCGCGCGAACTCAACCGCTCGCAAGATGGACCAGAGCGACGAGAAGAAAGACACTGGTGGAGATCTCAGGAAGGACGGGCGGCATGCTATCAAAGACAGTAGTGGTCCCTGAAACGATTTCGCATCTCGGTGTTAAGCATGGAACCGATCGCAGCCAGAGCGAACGGAGAAAGCTGACGCAAGCAGCGAGCGAAGATACGAGAGGCCAGGGGCGGCTTCTCTCTTTGGATTTGGCGGTCAGATCCCCCAAAGTTCATGAGATAAAAAAAAACTGTCAAAGTTCTCATGTCCCACTCATCTTGCATTCCAGTTGTAGATATACAGATCACGTAGAAATACACTTCATCACTCGCTGGCCAGAACTTGATAGAAGCACTAGCGATATTTGAAATCTTGCTAGATTATCCCATGGATTTTCATTTATATTTGCAGTGAATTCTATTTCTGTGCAAAACGGTAATATATATATTGTGTAAAGTGATCAGTGGTCGAGTTCATTCATTATATTTCATTGGATTTTGTGTTAATTTAAACCTATTAAATTAAACCGTCTCAATAGTTCCAGTTGTAAATGTAATGATATACCTGCTATACTATTTCCAAAAAGATAATAGATGTTTAATGCTTAAATTAACTTTTAAAGTCGCGAAGGAATTTATAATTAATAAATTTAGTTAAGTCCTATATTTATAGATGTGAGATTTAACCACTAGAACTCGCGCAGTGTTTATTAAATACATAATTAAATACTCGAGTGTATTATAGGCTTAACGGGAAATTTATCGCGCGCTTAGAAGATTATTTGTTTTTTAAAGTATGATTATGTTGTTATGGGTTTTCTATCTTTTTCTCTAGATTGATCACCTTTTGCAATCCCAGCAATAACGAAATCTTTTCAGAGTTTCCATACTCGGTTCTTAAACTTCCAGACAGTTTGATGAGACATTTTTTTAAAGTAAATCTTGTGGTGGTCCGGTGCGGCCTAGCTAACATGATTACATGAAAGAAAGCCTACCCAAGATCATTTGATTATTATCATCAAATTAAATTACAATCTGTAAGATAAACTGGAAGATGAACAGTGCCAGTAGCGATAGTTTATATACTGCTCTATTGTGAGAGATTACCGATTTACCTGTGACTGAGCCTAGTTTTTCCTCACTGGATTAAAAACTTTACCGGTCAGTGGCTATCCTCACACAGTGAAGGATTATACTATCACCTCATTTTTCACCCCTATGTCGAACTGCGTCAGTGCCATCCCATAGACTCGTTTCTTTATAATAAACACAAGAACTCTTAGAACTTCAAGTCCGGCGATAAGCGAGAATATTTGCTCTCAGTGAATCCTCGCATTATCTGGGGCGGGACATAGAAGGACTAGACAGTTTTACCTGTAAAGAGTTTAATTACTGTGTATATCATGCAAGGGATTGTCTGATGCTGAAATCGGTAAGTGTGTGGTGTATATGAGTGTAGATCCGCACAGTGTGCATGAACGACAGGAGATTTAATTTTTTTGCAACAAACCATTTGTTAACTTGCCTACCGGGTAATACGTTTTTCTGTATACCCGGCTTTGTTCCTTTAGTGGGATAATTAGTTAACTCTGTTTCACCCCCCCCCCTTTTTTTTCTTTGCTTAGTAAAGGGAAGACACCATTGGGATAACAGTATTTTTTTGTCTACCACCATAACTAATATTGTAACACCTCTTTCAGAGTAATTAAATTCACTGTTGGGTTAACTTTCCTATGCTCCTGATAACTATCTATCTTGAGACTGGGTTTATCTTTGTCTAATACAAGCGGGAAGGGCTTAGTTGATACCAATCTTCTTCACCCCCTCCCTACCTTGATATTTGCATTTTTCTGTACTTATGATAATTTTTATGTAACACTTGATATTGTTTTTTTGTGATTTGATCTTTTAGGTTAATAAACATCATAAACTTATATCGGACTGTGTTGGAATACCCAAAAGCCCAATAAATTCCCTATTTGTTTAATATAGCTGTATCCACGTCGTCTGAGTGTTTGAAGCAACAAATCGGTGTGAGCGCAGACGTGTGTCTGGAAAACTGGCAAATAATTGTTTGACCAGGAGAGTGGAAGAGAAGATTGAGAGAAACGATTTGTCGTAAATAAGTCTGTCTTTACTCTCCTCCAGCACTCTGTGGAGCATCATATTTAAGCTATACATTTCTATCACTGAGTTTTCATCATCATTCTACACTCTAAACCGGACTACTATTTCTAGACTCTTTCTCTCAAAATAAATTTACGACAGCCATCTTCGTTTTCTTACCAAGACCAACAACAATAAAAAGCTATGCTTTGAACAAAGAGAAAGCTGTTCGAGTAAAACTTAAAGGTTGTAGAACCGGGTCCGGTATAACCTTGAAGCTGTCAGGTCATGGCAAATGTGTTACTATAACATTCCAGAGCACCTTTCAGTACGAGGCATTTCGTATAATTGTCATTAAGTACACGAAACAGGACTTGTAGAGTCAAGAACAGACATTGTGGTGAAAAGTACAGTGATACAACGTTAAAATATCTCCAATTATAAAGATAACGGGTAAGATAAAATGTAGGGATAAAATTATACGCAAGATATGGCGAGGCTTCTTCACCTACGCCCGCGGTTTCTACCGCCATTGAAACTAACTAGTTAGACATGCAGACGAAACGGTTTACCCTTTTAGACGGGGGGGGGGAGGGGGGGAAGGAGATAAAAAGGAAAAAATATGACTGAACACGTGTTTGAATCTAAAAAGCAAAAAGACGCAATTGGTAGTTTAAAGAAAAAAATCACGCCACTAGTTGACACAATGTAAGGAATTGGTAGAAAAAGGACCTTGGCTCTTATTAGAAACGGTCATATCTTGGACGCTTTTACGGTAATTGGTTGTTTTATTTGAATACAGCGGCAAACGCAGTGGACGAAGGTTCAAAAAACAAATTTCAAAAAAACTAACCTTGAGAAAAGTAGGATTTTCTTTAATAATAAAGTTATGAAAATAAAACCTAGCTAGTTTGATAGCCCATCTTGAGCAGAGAAATAATATACTTTTAATTATACAGACGGACAGATAACACGGAAGATATTGACGAAAGACTGTATTGTTCACATCAGACTAGCGAACAGTTTTTTGTGCATATTTCACTAAAGTTACGTTTTGGTGTCCTTGAGCCCTAAAAATGCAAAAATCAAACTGCAATGAACTAGGGGGGCAAAGTCGGAGGATAGAAGCTAAAAATAAATTAATGGGGCAGGTTTGTGCAGTTTTTACGTGTAGTTGGTCCAAGAAACAAGTGTATTTTTGTGAAAAGCCAAGTAGAGACAAACTAATAATATATGAAAACCTATCTAAGACTATGGAAGGAGGATCGATTATTGACATCAGTGGGAACATATCACCCACCTTATTAAATAGAAGAAGAAACTATTGAACATATTTCGGATGCAATGCAGTCTTGGGGAACTTGTACAAATTGATAACAACTGGGTGAGATGTGTTACGTTGGTCAGAGAGATCTGACTCAATCTGTGTAGTGTTGTTTTGTGGTGTTGTGTGTAAGAGTGGCGCAGTGAATAGAGTACTGACACATGGCACAGATTTTGTTTCAGAGTTTCTGATTTGGCACTACGATTGTGCCAGATACTCTTTTAGAAGTGCAAGAGCGGCTGTCTGAGCAGCCTAACATTTTACTCCAGCTACTGGGAGGAGTGGGCCACAAGAATTCTATACTACATCATTACAGGCCAGTAAACTGCAAACCTGGCCTGCTGGAGATTCATTCAATATTTCCACCATAAATAACGAAATAAAGCTTGTTAAAGAAACATTAACATCAGTCCATATGTTAAGGACTATAAACTTTTGTAACCATAGATTGGGCATGATGACGCCACCCTAACTAACCATCCAGTGCTAGTGTTCCCAAGACTTTGTAGATACCATTAATATTAACCATTGTAATAATATACCTATGTACAAAAGTTATATTTGATTATGCAATATATATATGCATTTCATTGATAAATACCTATCATTTCATAAGTTCTGACCAACAGAAAAAATTGGTTCAGGACTAATAAATTAAAAAATTTTTTTTTAACTTAAACTTTAACAGCCAGTGTTAGTTCAGTGTATTGTAGAGATTATTATTATTATTAGACTTATTATTTACATGTGTGTGTCAGTGTATTTTATTACCTACACATTACATTTCAGTACCCTAGACTTTTAACGTAGCTAACACTCATTATAGTAGAATAGGTCTGTTTGAGGCCGTAAGTGGTAGCATAAGGGCCTTCTGTAACTCACATAAACTTTTATCTCAGGAGCCTTCACAGCTGACCTCATACAGTACACTAGGTAACATATCAACCATACAATAACATCAAAATCCACTACAAATATTGGGGTCTTGTCCGGGGATTAAGTTATTACAGATATTAGGATCTCCTGGTCTGGGAATTAAACTAGTGGGGGCATAAGGGAATAAATTTAAAAGTGTCCCTTAAAATAAAAAGTGGAAAATAAAAGTTGATGAATCTTCACAGCCAGTGGTAATTAATTAATTAATTAATATATTACCTTGATAATTACACTTTGTTGTTTACCTTGGTAATTATATAATTGGAATTTACCTTAGTCATTGCTAAATTGTATGTTAGAGTATGGCAGATCTAGCAAAATTTAGATCGGCTGCTGTGCTGACGGCGAAGGAGATGAATATGGAGGGTCAAGTTTTAATTCAATATGTGACTTCAGAATGTGACAAGTATATTGAAAGGGAAGATAGGAGGTTAGCTGAATAGAAAAGGGTACAAATTGAGGCTGATAAAGAACTTAAAAGGCTGCAGATTGAGGCTGACAAAGAGGCTAAGGTATTGGAGGCAGATAGGGAGAGTAAAAGGCTCCAATTGGAGGCAGAAGAAAAACGACATCAAAGGGAGGCAGAAGATAAGAGATTGACTGCCGAAAGGGAAGCAGAAGATAAAAGATTGCAAAGGGAGCACGATTTACGACTAAGGGAGCTGGAATGACAAGGCCATGCTCTTGAAAATGGTGCCAGCCCTTTTGCCTCAGATGCTACGCCTAGTCAGGGAGCCTCAACCTCAGCTATGGGGTTTCATTTAGACCATTTTAGTGAGAAAGACGATGACATCGAGGGGTACCTCAGTAGATTCGAACTATTAGCTACTACATATGGGTTAGAGAGAGAGAGGTGGAGTCTTAAGTTATCCCAGGGACTGAGAGGTACTTCTTATGAAGTTTTTGCTAAGATGCATAGAGACGACCAAGACAATTATGACATGCTAAAGCAGGCTTTGTTATTGAGATATGAAAAGAATGGTGAATTTTATCGTAAGAAGTTCAGAAATGCCAAACTGTTGTCTGGGGAGACATACTACCAATTCTCTGCCATATTGGAAACCTATTTGGAGAAATGGACTGCTCTGGGGAAGACCCAAGATCTTAAAGAGATGATCATGATAGAGCAATTAAGAGAGTCCATTGCTCCAGACCTGAGAAAATTTCTCATGGAACAAGGTGCAGAGAGGTGGGGGAGGTTTTAAATGTCGCTGAGAGGTATCAGGCAGCCCAGGCAGAGGTAAGTGGCACTAAAAAGAAGCACATAGACAATTTTAAAGCTCCACAGCAATTTAGTAAATTTGATACGAGAGAACAAGGTAATAAAGGCAGGACAAACTTTGATAGGCCACGAAATGATTATCGTGATAGAAACTCACAGTTCAATGACCAAAAATATAACCAAAAAAACCGTTTAACCAAGGAAAGAGATGGTGCAAATGGTGTAAGAAAGACAACCATAACACCGAATTTTGTAAAAGGAAACCTTCAAACATTGCTGCAATGAAGTCGGGAAAACAAAGATTAAAGGTTAATCCTAATGGACAGCAGGAACCTTATCACCCCCAGTATGTGAGGATGTTATTTGTAATGGGGTCACCATAAGGTGCCTATATGATACAGGTTTGGATTATGATTCAGTTGTGAAGTCTAGCCTAGTGGACCCAAGTCAGTATACCACAGAAACAGTGGAAATACAAGGGGCGACTAAATACATACCACTCATGTCACTTCCCATCGCAAGGATAACGGTGAAAACTCGCTATGTGGAAGGAGAAATCAGAGCAGCAGTGATAGATGAACCAATCTACCCTCTGATATTGGGGTGTAGATACGTCTTCTTGGGGAATCCTGAGAGACCTGTGATCATGGTGACAGTGCAGACCAGGTCACAGAAAAAGGAGGAAGAAGGTGAACCTATAAATGCTCATCCAGAAGAGATGAGGAAGGCGCAGGCTGAGGATAGGACACTCAAGCCATGTTTTAAAAAATTGCCCAAATGCCACACACCTCCAAGCAAGGGAGAGTACTTTATGAAGAACAAATTGATCTACAGGAAGGCCGGAACTGGAACAAATGGTCACAACCAGCTGGTTCTTCCCGCTTCATATAGGGAAAAAGTGATGGAACTAGGGCATGCGATTCCCTTCAGTGGTCACATGGGGATCAGCGCCACAGGACAGCGTATAGCTTGTCATTACTTCTGGCCACGGATAACGGAGGATATAAAAAGATATGTCAAATCCTGTCCAGAATGTCAAAGGGTAGCTCCAAAGCATTGGACTGCTCCTGCAACTCTAGGGGAAATGCCCATAGTGGGAACACCTTTTGAGAGGGTTGCAGTGGATATTGTGGGACCTCTCACTCGGACCAAGAGGAGGAACAGTTACATCCTTACTCTGGTGGACACTTGCTCTATGTGGGGAGAGGCGGTAGCCCTGCCATCAATTGATTCGAAACATGTAGCAGAGGCACTACTTACAATATTCACAAGATTAGGATTCCCGCATCAAATCTTGACTGATAATGGCTCACAGTTCAAGGGGAAACTAACGGAAGAAGTTTTTAAGCTATTTCAAGCCAGACACTTTCATTGTAGTCCGTACCATCCACAAGGGAACGGCCAGGTAGAGAGGTTCAACGGGACTCTCATTTCTATCCTGAGGAAGCTGGCACATGAAAATCCGGATATGTGGGATCAATTTCTGCAAGCCGCGTTGTTTGCGTATCGGGAGGTACAACATAGTTCAACCGGGATGGCTCCCGCAACTCTGCTATTTGGGAGGCCAATAAAAGGTCCATTGGAAGCTCTATTAAGGACCTGGACAGATGAGAAAGCAGAAGAGACAGTTACCTCATCATATCAATATGTGAACGAGCTGACCACTCGTCTGAAAGCTGGATGGAAACTGGCAAATGATAATTTGAGACAAGCCAGGAAGAAACATGCAGCTTACTTTAATAGGAAAGCAAAGGACAGAGAATTAAATGTGGGAGAGAAGGTGCTTCTTCTACTACCCGGCAGCCAGAATAAGTTGCAAATTGGATGGCAAGGTCCATATACGGTTCTAGAGAAGGTGTCTAGAACCAACTATAAAATTGACAAAAAGGGGAAGGAGAAAGTATATCATGTAAACCTTTTAAAGAAGTATCTGGACAGACCACTCCAGGAAAGCACCCCCTTACTGACCTTGGCTATCGCAACTCAAATGCAAAAGGAACCACTCACCTCACATGAATACCCATTACATCCTTGTGAAACAGCCGCACAGGTAAAAGTCAGTAAGCACCTGACTAAAAATCAGAGGGAGAGAGTTCAAAAGGTTCTGGAGGAACATACAGATGTATTAACAGATAAACCAGGACATACAAATTTGCTACAGTATGACATGAAGCTGGTAGGCTCAAACCCAATCTGTATGAGAGCCTATTCTATTCCGTTCGCGAAGGAGAAGGCATTGAAAGAGGAAATAGATTATTTGTTGAAAGAAGGGATTATTTCACACAGTGAATCTTCTTTTAGCTCCAGTGTAGTTTTGTTGAGGAAACCGTCTGGGGAACATAGACTGTGCATAGATTACAGGAAACTGAATGCTGTCACAGAAGGACAAGTGGATCCATTACCAGACACAAAACAGTTATTTGCCAGATTGAACAAGGCAAAATACTTTTCGAAGGTGGATCTTAGCAAAGGCTATTACCAGATTCCAATGAAGCCTGAAGTTAGACCTTATTTAGCCTTTAGCACCTCGGAAGGACATTATGAATTCAACATGCTACAATTCGGACTGAAAAATGATCCGAGTGTATTTTCTAGGATGATGCGCAAATTGTTGGATCCCCTGAATAATCCATGTATCACGAATTTCATGGATGATATTCTTGTCGCCACGGAAACATTTGAGGAACACTTTAACTCTCTGAATATGTTGTTTGATAGGCTTAGGGAAACGAACTTAACTGCTAGACCAACAAAATGTTGTATTGGATGCAAAGAGTTGGATTTCTTAGGACATACTGTATATCAGGGTAACATGACCCCTGACCCCAAGAACTTGGAAAAACTGCAGAGAGCACCTAGACCACAAACAAAAAAAGACGTGCGATCATTCGTGTCGTTATGTGGGTTTTACCAAAAATATATCAAAAATTTTAACTCTATATGTGCTCCTCTGACTGATCTGACTCGCAAAGGAAATCCAGATAAAATTGTTTGGTCTGCGCAATGTGAATTAGCATTTCAAGAGTTAAAGGAAAAACTCACTAGCAAGCCTATTCTCAAATTGCCTGATTTGACTCAGGACTTTGTGGTGAGAACAGATGCAAGTAATGTAGGCCTGGGGGCGGCTTTGTTGCAAAGGTCCTCTTCACCCAATGGGGAACTGAACCCAGTCGCTTATGCAAGCCGCAAGTTGAATAAAGCGGAGCAGGGATATTCCACAAGCGAAAAAGAATGTTTAGCGTTAATCTGGGCAATAAAAAAGTTCCAAATCTATCTGTATGGTAGGACTTTTGTGGTCCAGACGGATCATCAGCCGCTCGTGTTCTTATCTCAGGCCAAGCATGAAAATGCAAGATTGTTGAGGTGGTCTTTATTGTTGCAACCTTATCAGTTTATTATCGAATATATCCCGGGGTCACAGAATGTCGGTGCAGATTTCCTCAGTAGGCACCCCTGTGATCAAAATTAGAGTAGTTGGCAGGCGTGAGGAGTAATTTTATCTATGTGTATCACTGCTTTTGGAACTTGCATTAGTGCATGTTCTCAGGTGGGGAGATGTGTGGTGAAAAGTACAGTGATACAACGTTAAAATATCTCCAATTATAAAGATAACGGGTAAGATAAAATGTAGGGAAAAAAGGAAAAAATATGACTGAACACGTGTTTGAATCTAAAAAGCAAAAAGACGCAATTGGTAGTTTAAAGAAAAAAATCACGCCACTAGTTGACACAATGTAAGGAATTTGTAGAAAAAGGACCTTGGCTCTTATTAGAAACGGTCATATCTTGGACGCTTTTACGGTAATTGGTTGTTTAATTTGAATACAGCGGCAAACGCAGTGGACAAAGGTTCAAAAAACAAATTTAAAAAAAAACTAACCTTGAGAAAAGTAGAATTTTCTTTAATAATAAAGTTATGAAAATAAAACCTAGCTAGTTTGATAGCCCATCTTGAGCAGAGAAATAATATACTTTTAATTATACAGACGGACAGATAACACGGAAGATATTGACGAAAGACTGTATTGTTCACATCAGACTAGCGAACAGTTTTTTGTGCATATTTCACTAAAGTTACGTTTTGGTGTCCTTGAGCCCTAAAAATGCAAAAATCAAACTGCAATGAACTAGGGGGGCAAAGTCGGAGGATAGAAGCTAAAAATAACTTAATGGGGCAGGTTTGTGCAGTTTTTACGTGTAGTTGGTCCAAGAAACAAGTGTATTTTTGTGAAAAGCCAAGTAGAGACAAACTAATAATATATGAAAACCTATCTAAGACTATGGAAGGAGGATCGATTATTGACATCAGTGGGAACATATAACCCACCTTATTAAATAGAAGAAGAAACTATTGAACATATTTCGGATGCAATGCAGTCTTGGGGAACTTGTACAAATTGATAACAACTGGGTGAGATGTGTTACGTTGGTCAGAGAGATCTGACTCAATCTGTGTAGTGTTGTTTTGTGGTGTTGTGTGTAAGAGTGGCGCAGTGAATAGAGTACTGACACATGGCACAGATTTTGTTTCAGAGTTTCTGATTTGGCACTACGATTGTGCCAGATACTCTTTTAGAAGTGCAAGAGCGGCTGTCTGTGCAGCCTAACATTTTACTCCAGCTACTGGGAGGAGTGGGCCACAAGAATTCTATACTACATCATTACAGGCCAGTAAACTGCAAACCTGTCCTGCTGGAGATTCATTCAATATTTCCACCATAAATAACGAAATAAAGCGTGTTAAAGAAACATTAACATCAGTCCATATGTTAAGGACTATAAACTTTTGTAACCATAGATTGGGCATGATGACGCCACCCCAACTAACCATCCAGTGCTAGTGTTCCCAAGACCTTGTAGATACCATTAATATTAACCATTGTAATAATATACCTATGTACAAAAGTTATATTTGATTATGCAATATATATATATATATATGCATTTCATTGATAAATACCTATCATTTCATAAGTTCTGACCAACAGAAAAAATTGGTTCAGGACTAATAAATTAAAATTTTTTTTTTAAACTTAAACTTTAACAGCCAGTGTTAGTTCAGTGTATTGTAGAGATTATTATTATTATTAGACTTATTATTTACATGTGTGTGTCAGTGTATTTTATTACCTACACATTACATTTCAGTACCCTAGACTTTTAACGTAGCTAACACTCATTATAGTAGAATAGGTCTGTTTGAGGCCGTAAGTGGTAGCAGAAGGGCCTTCTGTAACTCACATAAACTTTTATCTCAGGAGCCTTCACAGCTGACCTCATACAGTACACTAGGTAACATATCAACCATACAATAACATCAAAATCCACTACAGACATAAATGGTGCACTAGTAGAGGATGTTATAACAACACCACATCTAAAAGTTTACCTTTATCACACAAAGAACAGACATATATTGTGCACGAGTAGAAGATGTTATAACAACACCACATCTTAAAGTTCACCTTTATCACACTAAGAACAGGCATAAATGGTGCACGAGCAGAAGATGTTATAACAACACCATATCTCAAAGTTCACCTTTATCACACTAAGAACAGACATAAATGGTGCACGAGCAGAAGATGTTATAACAACACCACATCTCAAAGTTCACCTTTATCACACTAGCAATCATGGTTAGAAACAGACTTTGTCGAATTAAAAGAAGCTGCAAAAATTGGAACTGATGTTGAGTTAGAAAACACTAAAATGGGCTCTGCTGTATCCATGCCCCACTTGGCAGTAGACACAACGATTTCAGACAACAATGGCTGCCAGGAGCTAATGCACAATATGGAGGACACTTTACGAAGTTTAATTGGTGATCTCATGTCTAGTATACAGACATCGCTCAAGGACGAAAACGAACTTCTTAAAAGTGAGATAGTATCTCTGAGGGAAGAAAATTCTAGCATGAAAAAGATCATCGAAAAACTGCTGAGAGACTTCTCACTCTATAAGATCTATAAGATAAGACAACCAGATCATCCTCAAATAATTGTAGAAGATTGCGAAGAATCCATAAATAAACATACGCCAAATCAACCAAAAGGCCACCACCAAACTGTAAACAAAAACTCGATGAAAAACTCACAAGCACAACATATCCCATTGGAGTCAAAATTACCAACATATTTCAAGTTCTTGAGGATTATTCAACAGAAAATGAGCAGGTATCAGCATCATTACCAGACAACGTTCCAGTGCCCGAAAACTCAATTCACAAATCTCAGACCCATCACGACAGTCCACAAAAACAACACCACAAATGGCAGCAGCCTAAATCTAAATGAAAAAAGTTAAGAAATACGTAGTGACGTTACACAATTATAATTGGTGACTCCCTCTTGAAAGGTATTTATTGTGAAAGAATGCCCACTACAAGAGAAGACAACGTTTCAGTTATGACAGTGCCGGGGGCTGATATTAAAAGACTACTGGACATAATTAATAAGTTCGATATTAATCACAAGATAACAAAAACAACACTACACGTAGGAATTAATGATATCATGAATGAGCAGTGCATACAAATTTCCCAAAGCCTCCATCTTTATTTCATCAATCATACCACCATGCTATGGGTTTCAACGTCGCATAACGGACACTTACAACACAAAACTACAGAACTATTGTAAACAAAACAGCCTCGGCTTCATCAACAATACTCCATTCTTTACATCTAACTCAGGAGCTCCTAAGAAACGACTCTACAGAGATCAAATTCAGACATCCACACTGGGAAGCAGCATCCTGGCCAAAAGCATACAATATCCAGAAAGGACGCAACAAGACAGCTCAACCCACATAGAGAATGCTAAAAAATATACCGTGACATCAACCTATAATCACAATACATCACACACCATATCTGTACCTCAAAGAAGCACACCTATTGCAAGCAGACAGCCTTCCAGCTATCACAACACCACTTTCAATCAGGAAGCCGAATATTATGATACCATGTTTCCCCATTAGTCACAAGGCAGCCCCACTCAGGTACCTTTACCAACAGTATTCTAATGTCCCAGGCTCAGAATACTCCTACCAACGCTAGAACAAGGACGGGAGAAATCAGAGATCACCATGCTTCCTCTCCTAGTTCTTATCATCCTCCTCAGTGGAACCCTGAACTTGTCTATTTGAAGCAATTCAGCCCTGCATCCCTTAGACAAGCATTAATGATGTCTGCCAACGTGACCCCTGTTATATGCCCAGCAGAGACATCAGTTATTGACGAACAAACACTTTGCCTCACTACATCTCTGTGACAAAAGCCTTCACTCCTTTTGAACATTTGTTGATATTTTAACACAACGGTAATAATCAGGACTTTTACTAGTTGGGATCATTCTCAATTTATCGGTTAATATCCTCTAAGATGTTTCTGTGATTGCTTATTTCGTTACAATTTCAATTTCTTATTATCGCGCGTAGCTTCAATTTGTTAGAGCTAACGGTGTAAAGGTGTGAAGTGTTGTGTACTTGTCTGACTTGCGACATTTATTAATTTCTTCCGTCTCTCGTTTAACTTCAATTTGTTGCGTTGAGCTGTTCTGGTGTGACATGTTGTATGCCTGATTGTTTTGTGAAAATTTTCATATACTCAGTTGAGGTTGTTTTTATTAGTTGTATTAATTATTTTAATATTGTATCTCCTGCATTTTCTCGTTCTTTGAATTCCGCTTCCTTGGTGAAGAATTAATTCGTAAAAATACTTTGCTCTTTTTTGTGTGCATAACTGCTTTTTTAACTTGTAATTTTTTTTTAAAATATATATTTCTTTTTTACTATACAAACATGGCTGGTAATTATGTACCGTGGCTAATCAAGGATGGTCTACGACTTGGTTATATTTACCATCTTCTAGGTAAACTCCCCGAACTTACACACATTCTAAATAAGAATTTTCACATTTTTGGACTTTCAGAAAGTCGCCTAAATGACAGAATAACAGACGATGACATTACGTTAAAAGGTTTCAAAACTATTCGGCGAGACGCAAGCAAAAAACAAGAGACAGGTATAACAGTTTATATTTCCACTTCCCTTAATTTTCGCCGGAGAAACGACTTAGAAACAGGAGAGATAGAATGTGTATGGTTGGAAATAAAGCTACCAAATCAGGGCCCATTTCTGGTGGGATATCTTTATCGAAATCCTAGTGCAGGACCTACCTGGTACGAAGATTTCACCACCATGATGGACACTGTATTTGCCACAGTCAAGGAGGTTGTTCTTCTTGGTGATTTCAATATCGATACACACAATTCAAATCTAATGTGGCAAAATATAATACTTTCGTACAACTTAAAACAAATAGCAAACCAGCCTACAAGAGTTACACAAGCATCATCCACACTAATCGACCATATCTACGTAAGTTGCACAGAAAACATCACAGAATGCTCTGTCCCTAATATTGCAATTAGTGGCCACTATCCAGTATGCTGTACATGGTCAAAAAATAAATGTAAAGTTCCCAAAAATAAACAGGTAAGTATTAAATTTAGAAGTTTCAAACATGACAGTAGGGAATTATTTTTAAATGACTTGCTAACTGCACCTCTCGCTCGTGTTTACCAACTTCCAGATTCGGATGACGCTATTGCGTACTGGACAAACATTGTTCATAGCGCTTTTGACACGCACGTACCAGCTAAGGAAATTCTCGTCAAACGACAATTTAAATCTCCTTGGATCACGCAGGAAGTGTTGAAGGCTATGAGGCAGAGAGATCAAGCGCACAAAAATAAGGACCTCAACACATACAGGGTATACAGGAACAAGGTTCAATATTTAATTCGCAAAGAAAAGAAAAATCATTTTAGAAATATGGTTCAGAACAAATCAAATAGTAAGGAAATATGGAAGGCAATTAACACCTTAGCGAAAAAACCTAATGCACCAGACTCATTCTCTTCCAACACTTCATTTACTTGTACAGACTTTCTGCAATCACTTTCAAGCAGAAATAAACAGTCTGAAATCCACAATACCACCTTCATCTAGTGACTTAGACAAAGTTCCAGCATACTGTGAGAACAAATGTACAAACTCAGTTCCACCCGACATTCCTTTTATGACAGTTAAAGAAGTGTATAACTATCTTTTTGGCCTTGAAGATAATAGCTCATCAGGGCTTGACGGAATTAGTAATCGAATACTGCGTTACGCTGCACCAGCTATTGGTGATTCACTAACTTATATATGTACTGAAGCACATTAAACACGCACCACTATTATATATACTGATGCCGAGAAGCTGGAAAAAAAAGTGTGGGTATGGATTTTCCCCGTGTTTGTCGTGAGGTAGAGAGCGAAGGGCTGCTGGAATGGAAAGTGCATGATTCAACCCACGGGTTTGTGTACTGGCTACATGAAAACAATGAAAGTTATACGTGCAAGACGATTCCCAACAGCTATGACCCTGAAAATGTGTATGCGTTGTGGCAGTATACTCGGTACAAAAAGGCCGTTGAGACAAAACACCCAGTACATGTGCTTGAAATGCCACGACTATCTGAAAACGACCGCCAAAGAGCCTTTGGTATGTTGGAGACCGGAATGAGCTCCCGGGCCATTGCCAGAAGAATGAGTTGCCACCACAGCACTATTGTACGTCTCAATGAACGTTACGGAACCACTGGCAGTGCCCAAGATAGACTTCGGAGTGGCCCTGCGCAAGATCGTTATATTGTGCTGAGTCACATAAGGAATCGTTCTCTCCCGACAAGTCAAAGAGCAAGAGCAATAGTGTGTAGACGTGGGCAAGTCTCTCGAGTGACAGTCATACGACGACTCAGAGATACAGGCCTTACTGCAAGACGACCTTATGTTGGGCGAAACTTGACTCACAGACTTCATCAGCAGCGCCTGCAATGGGCAGAGCAACATGTCAGATGGACTAGACTGCAGTGGAATGCTGTCCTATTCACAGACGAGAGCAGATTCAACATATCCTTTGCTGATGGACGTATGCGGATTTAGCGACGGTGTGGAGAGCGCTTTGCAGATTGCTGTGTTCGTCAGCACAACCGATTTGGAGGTGGCAGTATTCACATTTGGGGAGGATTCAGTTTTCACAATCGCTTGCCTCTTTACGTCTTCCTTGGAAATGTTAATGCTGTGACATATCGAGATGAGGTTCTGGATGCATTGGTTGCTCCTGCATTCACAAATTATCCAGACTTGCAGCTTCTCCATCAGGATAACGCACGTGCGCACACGGCATGCATTACGCAGCAATATCTACAGCAACAGAACATTGTGACGATTGATTGGCCTGCCCTATCACCAGACATGTCCCCTATAGAACATCTGTGGGACGAGCTTGGACGCAGAGTCTACAGGCAAGGTTCTCCAGCTAATCTGCAACAGCTCCAAGCTGCTCTTATACGTGAATGGGACTTGATTCCACAGGAATTTCCTTCAGAGACTTGTGCGTTCCATGCGGAGCCGCTGCCAATCTTGTTTGCAAGCACACGGTAGACATACCAGATACTGAGGATAGTGTGAATGAATTTGTTCATTGGTTGCATTTTTGGTTTTCTCCCTTGCCTGCACAGAATGCAATGAATTTCATAACAATCAAATGTACAAATTAATGAACAGCACATGGATTCATAGGAAAATGAATAAAGATTCCAAATCTGTAAACTTGTAAACACTTATATTTACATTTCACACTCTGTTCCTGGATTATATAGGTCGTGCGTTTTTAATGTGCTTCAGTATATATCGTCTGGTTCTGGACCATGTCTCTTCTTGTTACTTCAGTCACCTTCCTCAGATACCTCATTTCTGAGGTTTGGATCTGGCTTCTGTGGGTTGTAATCGTTGCCTGTGACTCGCATCCTAACGAGTTTACATTTGGATTAATATGTATGTTTACTTCTTTCTCTGTGACTAAAGGGTGTTGAGTTAATAATAATCTGCAAATCTTCTCACTGTCAACTGTAACGGAAATTGTAACGCATTATCCATTTTTTCCGTCTATTATTTTGCCGTTATATCATACTCAACCAAAACGATTATATTTAGGGTATATAAGGTGTTAACTTCTTGAACGTAGCACGTTCCTAGTCCTGAAAAGACGGGTCCTGAAGAGAACCGCTAGCTGCCTGTTTGGTCCCTTCTCGTTGTTATCTTTTTCGGCTGTGTGTTGTTTATGACTGTCTCTATTATATTTGGTAGGAGTTCCTCTAGGGTTTCGGTAATTATTTTGTCTTTGGTTTCTTTTGCTTCTATCTCTTTCTTGATTGCTTTTTGTTACGATATCCTCGATGATCCTTCTCTCTGTTTCAATTCTGTTGAGGACTTCTTCGTTCTCCTCCTTTAGCTCTGCGAGTTTGGTGATGTCGACTTCTATTTGGTGCTGAATGGATTTCATGTCCTGTGTCAGAATGACTGTTTGATGGATGTGGCGTGTGTAGATGATGATCAATACTAGGGGTATGAATTAACACGAACGCCACTGGTTACAGCTTCATGCCATTTATTTAACAATTCACATACGGGTCCTGGATATCAAATATATCAGCAAGCATACGAACATCACACCCAGGCTGACAATGCCTGTAAGAAATAACTGTCACAACAATAACCAGGGACTGGCCTCCCTGACGTGCACAAACAGTACACTGAATACTTATACGTGCGGTATACCCTCCTCGCACAAATAAATCACCATCCAGGTGTATATATCACTTATCAGTGATTGGCGGCATAACCCTCGCCATAGATTCATATAGTCTCCTCCCAGGCGGGACAAAACACTTCGCCTGTATTTATTCCAAAAACCAGCTACCAGGCGGGAAACGCGTCGCCTTTCTTCACGGTAGCTTCAGGGGCGGACACTGCAACGCCCGATACTGTTCTTCACGAACAGGAATACTCCAAGGCGGGAAAAGCGTCGCCTATGACATAACCATTATGTCTACATCATACTTATTAACAAAGTTCCTCCTGGAACACTCTTAGGCGGAAAAACCGTCGCCTGTATGATAATACACTTATCTCATCATTAATATAATAATCCCATATAGAATGATACAATCACAAATACGAGCTTACAGCTCGGCTTCCAAACACAGACTCGAGCGCCTAGCTCAGCTGTCAAACACAGAATCATCCAGTCACACTAGACTTGTAATCACTACATGCTTTCTCCCAACGCATGCACAAGTCACACCATGTTGACATAAAGTCAGACATGAACTCACTAGCTGAGTTACACTTCACCAGGTGTTAACAACAGTACAGTGACCCTTAACGCCAAACACTATCATCATCCATACTCATGAAACTGTTCTGTGACATCCACCCCCCTCTCCAGATGGAAAACGAAGTTTTGCACCGAAGAGCACAAGCCACAGAACCTTTCATGTACCAACACATTGTTGGATGCAAACATACGGTCTTACTGAAACAGTTGCCATATTACTTTGACTGGAATATTTACACAATAAACGATGGGTGAGTCACACTCTAACCCATACCACAGTTCTCCATACTACCTCTCACATGGAGCAAATGCTCACAACATACTGTCATACCATTCCACTAATGGAGACAAATTAAATAGTTGAATGCAATTTCATAACACCCATGACAAAAGATTCTTGCACTAACTAACAGCTATGTACTCCAATGGACAATACATTCCAAAAGGAAAATTATTAGCAATTCTCTATGACACCTGTTATCCCAATGAATATAACATCTTGTGAAAAATTTAGTCTCATACACATCATTACCTCAGTCAAGTAGACTAAGTAACAAAGTAAATAAGCAACCAACCATGTTGCCTGATCACAATGTGTGAGATGCAATGACTACATGAACAAGGTATAATTTCAAAATTATTGATGTATGAACTGTATGTACTTTTCTTAATGTATTTTCTTACAGTTGTCCAGAACTCTGTATAACACCAAAGCTCTTAGATCTTTATCCATACTGAGAAGATCTAGTTTCCTTCCCTCTGATAAGTTTTATCCACAAAGATAAATTCCTTCAGTTCATCCAACCAAAACGTTGCTCTGTCGAAATAGTATCTTATATAGTAATCATAGCACCTTCTTCACGGCTTCCTACTCCTCAAGGACTATGCTCATGTCGAGAATGAGTTATCCAGCAACTTGATTCTCTAAGGAAAACGAGATTTAATATTTCCATTCCTCTATCTCACTGAAATCCTTCCTGCAGAGGACTATCACAACAGTATCATACAACATCATTATAATAAATGCTCTGTCGATCCATCAAAACAAGCCCGAAAAAAATATGTAAATGTATACAATTACATGTCACAATCGCATAAGCTAGACATCAGCTATGCTTTCATCAGAATTACACTACTGAAGTAATTACCATTACATTGTGTTACAAAATAATTATCACATCTCACTGCCAAAAATGCGAGTCTTTTACTGAGCAATGACTGATTCCCTTTAAATTCAAAAAAATGCAAAATCAACATTTTTATCCTCATACTATATAGTGTCAGTCACTTTAAAGACTATCAACCAATTATATACATTACAATTTCAAAAATTGCAGTATGAACCATACATCACACTATATATCTAAGTACTCCCATGTACATTCTGTAAAGATCATCAAAGCACAGGATAAATTCTTAACCACATGGAGACTGCAGACCATCTCAGCAACCTGACGACTGATGACCATGTCAAGACACTCTCAGTGATGGCATAAAGTGCTTCAAGTAGTAGCAATCAAAAGGTTACCTACACTACTGGGTACCTAAATTCTGGAAACAAAATAATTATCCAGATTAGTAAAGCATATTTGGCAATTTCCCAAAATGCATTCTTTCCTTTCATGCCACACTCTACTCCACTGTCCATACCACTCAAACATTCTCTTCCGTGGTAACCATACATAAATGATGGACAGGGACATGACCTAAGAGATAAATCTAACATATTGTGTCTTTACACAGGGTCATAAATTTCCACTTCCCAACATGTATCACCAAACTCACTATCTTCCCATCAGCTCTCAACTATCTTACAACATACAATCTGTCACACATCTAACACATCTCTTGCCAGCACTCAAGCAATTTCACCAACTATCACCACAAAGATCACAACAGTATCTCTAGATAGCATAGTATCTTCAATAATGCAAAGAGATCATCTATGTTCCACTTATGCGGTGGTAACGTTTTGATGGCATTCAACATCAACAACTTCAATGGTTCTTTACTTTTTGCTGCACATTTGCCTTTGAAATTGAAAGCCAGTAATAACTCTAATTGGGCTGTAATTCCAGCACCTTCTCCCTTGAGACCGTCTATTACTGTCTTCCAAACCTCTTTCTTAGCAGTTTCAGTAGCTTCCGTTACTGCTACTTTGGCTACAGAAGTAGTATGCTCTATCATAGCCTGTTTGTCCTGCATCTGTACCTCAAATGGTTCCTTCTTCCCATCTATTAGATCCGTATTAGATGCAATCTCCTGTAGCTCCTCCATTGCTTTATCTTGCTTGTCCACTACTTTTGCTTGCTCCCTTTCTCTTAGTACTCTTGCCTTGATTCGCTCTTCCATTGCTTTTCTTTGCATCTCGTATTTCTCCTCTATTGCTTTTCTTTTCTCCTCTCTTTCTTTGTCTATTTTTTCCTGTTCGATTCTATAATACTCTTCTATCCTTTGCCTTTTTCCCTCATAGGTTTCTTCCTCTAGAATCACTTGGTCTATATCTACTTGGTCTGTATCAGATGACAAAGCACTCTCTTGAGTAGTGACTTCTTGTGATGTGTAACATGTCTCTGCATGTATAGACACTGGAACACAATCTGGTTCCTCAGATGCTTTTAAGGTTAGCTCTGTAGTCTTTGTACCACTCCTTTGGTTTTCTACCTGTGGTCTTACTATTTCCTTACTCTTGACTGAATCATTATCTACTCTACACTTATCCGGTATCTTGACTTCAGTCACTGTCGATGACATCTCTTATGGACATGAAGTGCTTTCCCAAGTGTAATCTGTCTGGACAGCTGTCGTAAATTTATTTTGAGAGAAAAGAGTCGTAGAAATAGTGGTCCGGTTTAGAGTGGAAAATGATGATGGAAAGCTCAGTGATAGAAAATGTAGAGATTTAATAGTTACTTCACAGCGTGCTGGAGGAGAGTAAAGACAGACTTATTTACGACAAATCGTGTCTCTCAATCTTCTCTTTCACTCTCCTGGTCAAACAATTATTTGCCAGTTTTCCAGACTCGCATCTGCGCGCTCACCGATTTGGTGTTTTCAAACACACACACGACGTTGATACAAACTATAATAAACGAATAGGGGAAAAGTTGGGCTTTGGGTATATCCAACACACAGAACTAAATGAGTTTATGTGATTTTATTCACTTTAAACATCGATCACTAAAAATATCAGATATTACATAAATTATCATAAGTACACAAATGCAAATAACAAGTTTGGGAGGGGTGAAGAAGATTGGTATCGACTAAGCCCTTCCCGCTTATTAGACAAAGATAAACCCAGTCCAAAGATAGATAATATCAGGAACATAGGTACGTTAACCTAACAGTGAAGTTAATTACTTTGAAAGAGGTGTTACCAAGTTTAGGTATAGGTGATAGAAAAAAAAAACCTGTTCTTCCCAGCTGTTCTTCCCTTTACTAAGCAAATGGAAAGGAGGTGGTTTTAAACAGGGTTAACAAATTATCAACTATCCCACTTAAAGGAACAATGTAGGGTATACAGAAAAGATATATGTTACCAGGTAAGCAAGTTAACAAAATGGTCACACAAAAGAATTAATTTCCTGTCATTCATACACGCGCTAGCAAAGGCCTTCACTCATCTTGCTCTCACTTACCGATTGTGAAAAAATCTTGCACTCCATAGAATAACACAACAGCAGTTACACCTCAACTAAATGTATGAGTGTTTGTTCAAGTTCTAGCCCCAGATTATCGGGTAGGCGGTCAGCACATAAAAGGGTCCCGTAATCGCTGGAAAATGAATCTGTAGTTGTGTCTCTTTTCTTAATAACAGTTTCTATGGGAGGGCAAGGTCTCTGATACCGGGGTGAGGATGGTGTGGTCTATTTGACTATGCCGCGGATAATAAAATTCTTACGCGTGCTGGTACACTTTATCCGTGAGGTATGGTTTAAGTCCAGTGAGAAAACTAGTCACATCACTGTTCAGGAAATTATGAATTATCTCTCTGTGTCAGTAAACTAACAAAGCTCGGGCCAGTGTTCTTCTTCCCGTTACGACTTAAGTTGTTTGATGGTGCGTTAAATTTGTCTTTGGGTGTGCTTTCTTTGCTATAAGTTAGATAGCGGAATTCCAAACATAGAATCGCCTCAAAGATTAAAAATTTACACAGTCTCAACAAGTTCTGCGTCAGGGGAACTCTACACACTGTTTATGCTTTGCTTTGCTTAGATTGATTTCTTTATTGCTTTCTTAATGCTGGGATCGCACAGGTTACGATCACTCTGTATGAAAGAAAAAAAAGACATGTAATATACCGAAAACAAATAACCTTCTAAAGCGAGACGAATTTCCCGTTAAGCCTATTATATATATGCTCGCATATTTAATTATGTATTTAATAAACACTGCGCGAGTTCTAGTGGTTAAAAACACACATCTATAAAACTAGGACTTAACTGAATTTATTAATTATAAATTCCTTCGCGACTTTAAAAGTTAATTTAAGCATCTATTATCTTTTGAAATAATATAATAGATAGATCATTTTATTTACAACTGGAACTATTGAGATGGTTTAATTTAATAGATTTAAATTAACACAAACTCCATTGAAATAGAATGACTGAACTAGACCACTGATCACTTTACACAATATATATTACCGCTCTGCACAGAATAGAAAACACTGCAAATTTATATATAAAATCCAGGGGAAAATCTATAACAAGATTTCAATAAAGCTAGTGCTTCTGTAAAGGTCTGGCCAGCGAGTGATAACGTGTCTAGTTCTTCATGGTCTATTTAGCTAAAATGGAATGTAAGTTGAGTGGGACATGATAAACTTGACAACTTATTTGATCTCACGAACTTTTGGGGATCTGACCGCCAAATCAAGAGAAGAAGCCGCCCCCCTGGTCTTCGTATCCGCTCGCTGCTGCCCGTTTCGCTTTCCCCCGTTCGCTCGGTTCCTCGATTGACACCGAGACGCGAAATTAGCGGCAAGCAACTGCGTCTCGTATCAGGGAAAACTACTGTCTTTGATAGCGCCGATAGTCTCCCCTAAGATCCCTCGGTCTGTCTCTTGATCTCGTCGCTGTATCCTACTAAATGAGTCCCGGTGGAATGCGTTCTGGCAAACGAAAAGTTACAACAAATGTTCAGGGGTTCTAATGTTATGAAAAGCTAAAGGTCCCTTTAAATCATCCATCATATCAGGGAAAATTCACTTGTCAAACTAGACGTACGTCACAATCGTCCCCACTTTTAGACATGAAACCATTTTTCATGTTTCATTTTTTGACAATGGAGGTGACCTGATTGGTGATTTTAGGATGAGTGGTATCTTCAGTTTGCTCTTCTTCCTCTGTAGACCAGTTTCTACTCAGAAAATCAGCCCCGACATTCTGTCTTCCCGGAATATATTCCACTTTGAAAGAATAGACGCTTAGAAGGAGGGCCCAACGCATGATCCTAGCGTTAAATTCTTTATTGGCACCAAGAAATGCTAACGGAGCGTGGTCTGTTTGCACCGTGAACGATGTACCATAAAGAAACTCATGATGACGTCTGATACCGTCAATCAGAGCAAGACATTCCCTTTCAACTACGCTGTAGTTCCGTTCCGCTTTATTTAATTTCCGACTGCCATAGGCAACTGGAAATAGCATGTTCAGGTCGCTGTCATCGGCTTGAAGCAGTGTTGACCCGATGCCCTGACCTGACGCGTCGACTCTCAGTACAAAAGGTTTCTTGAGGTCAGGCAACCTCAAAATGGGGTATGCAGACAACTGTCCTTTCAAAGTGCTATACGCGTGTTCGCACTTTTGATCCCATATGACCTTATCAGGACAACCTTTCTTTGTGAGGTCAGTCAGAGGTGCCGTCAGTCCGTTGAAGTTCTGGATGTACTTCTGATAGTATGCACATAGCGATATGAAGGAACGTACGTCTTTCTTCGTTCGGGATCTTTTTGCTGCCACTATTTTCTCCACGTTCTTCTTAATAGGCCAACTGCATCCGTGAGAAATAGTGTGCCCCAGGAAGTCTAACTGTTCAAACCCGATGAGACATTTGCTAGGTCTGGCTGTGAGACCCGTTTCCTGTAGTCTCCTGAGGAGCATAGCAACCGTAGCAATATGTTCTTCATAGGTTTCCGATGCAATTAAGATGTCATCCATGAAATTATGGATATGGGGACTTTGCAAAGGTTGTAGAAGCTTCCTCATCATCCTGGTGAACACTCCTGGTGCATTATGCAAACCGAACGGCATCACGTTAAATGTGTAATGTCCTTCACTAGTGCTGAAAGCTAACAAAGGTTTAATTTCTTCCTTGACTGGTATTTGATAATAACCTTTGCTGAGGTCAATCTTGGAGAAGATCTTTGCTTTGCTGAGCTTGGTGAACAACTCAGAAACAGTTTGGAGAGGTTCGGGCTGGAATTCCGTTACCGCGTTTAGCAACCTGTAATCAATGCACAGCCGAACTTCCTTATTGGGCTTCTGCAACAGCACTACGCTCGAGCTGTAAGGAGATGTAGACTCACTGATAATTCCTGCCTGACGCAGCTTGTCTATTTCTCCGCGAAGTGCATCAGCTTTAGCGTACGGGATGGGGTAAACTCTGGTTTGAACAGGGGTCTCGTTTGTTAATTTCATATCAAATTCAATGAGATTTGTTCGACCAGGTACATCCGTTAAGACTGCACTGTACTGTTTTTAGTAGAGCCCTGGTTTCTGTTTGTTGTTCTGGTGAGAGATTGTCGCCGAACTTGACATCTTTAAAGGATTCTGTGGGTTGCAATGGATACTCCATGCAACCATCATCATCTTCCTCGTCTTCCGTTGCTATGGCGACAGCCAGGAGATGCTCGGAGGATGGCACCGGTCTTTCCAAATATTTCTTTAGCAGATTTATGTGGAAGACCTTCTCCTTTCCTTTGATGGAGATCTTGTAGTTGGTACGTGAGATCTTTTTTAAGGACGGTAAACGGTCCTTGCCATCCGATGCGAAGTTTATTGCTTCTGGTTGGAAGTAGCAATAGGACTTTCTCCCCTGGTTGTAGTTCTCTCTCTTTTGCAGCTTTGTTGTATCTTTTAGTAATTTTAGCGCGGGCTTTCTTAAGGTTGGTAGTAGCTAGATCCCATCCTAGCTTTAGCCTTTCCTTAAGCTCAGATACATACTTGCTTGCAGAGACGACTGTCTCGTCAGCCTTCTGGTCTGTCAGGGACCGAAGTAAGGCTTCTAGTGGCCCCTTAATAGGTCTGCCAAATAAAAGTGTAGCTGGCGCAAAACCCGTAGACGCTTGGGGTACCTCTCGGTAGGCGAATAAGGCAGCCGATATATATTGGTCCCAGTCTTCCGGTTTCTCCTGACCCAGCTTACGTAACATCATGGTGAGGGTACCGTTAAAACGTTCCACGAGCCCATTTCCGGCCGGATGGTAGGGACTTGTGTGGATATGTTTGGCCCTCAAGATCTTAAAGATCTCCTCCATTAACAGGCTACGGAATTGGGATCCATTGTCCGTCAAAACTTGTTGAGGGAATCCCAACCGTGTAAAAATTTGCACAAGGGCTTCTGCGACATGCTTGGAATTAGTGCATGGTAGCGGTACGGCTTCGGCCCACATAGTGCAAGTGTCAACTAAGGTCAGGATGAACCTGTTCCTTCTTTTGGTCTTTTCCAGAGGACCAATAATGTCGACAGCAACCCGTTCAAATGGAGTCCCTACTATTGGCATTTGCCCCATAGGTACTGGGGGTGTCAAGTGCTTGGGTGCTACCCGTTGGCACTGGGCGCAGGATTTCACGTACCTGACAATGTCAGAGTTCATTCCTTGCCACCAATAGTGGTTTTTTATTCGCTGAATAGTGGCGTTTTGTCCCATGTGTCCGCTAAAGGGAAGAGAGTGCCCCATTTCTAAGATCTGGTTTCTGTACTGCGTCGGTACTAGGAGCTGGTTATTCCCCGTGTCCGGGTTGCCCGTTCTACGATACAATACACCATCCTTAGAAAAGATGTCTCCGTTGTGTCTGGGGTCCTTAGCCATGGGCAGTTTTTTTAAAGCAGGGCGCCAGAGTAGGGTCCTTTTGTTGCGCCTCCTTCAGTTCATTCGGCAACAAGTTTGGCGCAGGCTCCCTCTCCTTCCTGGCTTGCCCTCTTGTGGTTACCGCTGCCACAATCGGCTCCTTAGGTCTCCCAATGAACACATATCTACATCCCAGGATAACTGGGTAGATCGGATCATCCATTATGGCCGCTTTAATAACTCCTCTGACAAAGTCAGAGTGTATTTCTACCAGTGCGATAGGAAGCGTCCTGGGTGCATCACTCCTGAAAACTCCACTAAGTTTGACGGTTTCCTCTGTCTCCTGACCGGGTTTGACTAGGTGCCTAGCGACAATACAATCAAAACTTAATCCAGTGTCAAAAAGACAACTAGTAGAGGTACCGTTCAAAATTACAGTTCCTCGAGTTGAGGGTCGGTCCCCCTCAGGTTGAGAATCACTGACATTGACTCTACCTTTCGAGGCTGTATGCAAACATCCAATGCGGTTTGCACCGGTTTGTTTGCCCTGATCAGACGTTCCTGGTGTAGGGGTCTTCCCTTTTCCTTGACCTTGGTGGCCGCGCTGCCACGTAGGCTTGTTGGGTTGATCAGAATTGTTGTTGGGGGGGTATCGGGTTTTGTAGAATTTCGATTTTTCCTGGGGAGGTTTCTGGGTATTGTTATCTCGTTGGTTATAATGTTGAGAGGAAGTGGAAAAATAGGATGCCTTCTCTAGATTCTGTTTTCGAGATGGCTCATCGGTGGGTTTACGTTTAGTGCTGGGAAGTTCGGCCATTGCATTGCTATAGCGTTCGGCTTTATTGAGTATGTCTTCAAGCCTGACTGCCCCCTGTTCAGCCAAAAATCTACGAGTTTCATTCGACAAAGTGGATTTTATCTGCTCCACAAGAACAAGTTCGAGGAGTCCCTCATATGAAAGAGGTAGGTCAGATAATTCAATGCACTTTGTCAGATAACCCGTGAGACGTGAAGAGAACTGGGGAAATGTTTCCGTGCTCTCTTTTTGGCTGTTTCTGAACAACTGCAGAAACTTTCGGGCAGTCATCTCAAACTGCTGTAGTAAGGCCTTTTTCAACAAGTCGTAATCATGTTGATTCGGTCCCAGCTTTGTGTACACGTCATAAGCATTGCCTTTCAGTGACGTTGAAAGTTTGAGCGCCCAGCGGGTACTCTCTAACCCATAAAGATTCGCGAGTCTCTCGAATTTTTCTAGGTAGCTGTCAATTTTTTCGTTAGGGCTAGGAAAAGATTCTAAAGAAAACGACACAGCAGTTAATTGGGCAGATTGAGTACTGGAGAGGTCCATTGATTGAGACTGGGGCGAAGACGGCTCTCCGTTAGTCGAAGTAGAGGCGCCCCGACTCTCTAGAGCCTTAAGCGCCAGTTGATGCTGTCTTTCCTTGTCTCTCTCTCTCTCTCTCTCTCTCTGCGAGTTTCCATCTCTGCTTCAATTTTCTTCTGTTCCAAAAGACGTTCTTCCGCTTCTTTCTTATCTGGCCTCTCCTGGGCTTCTCTCCTCTCTGATCTTTCTTTCTCTTCCTTCCTCTCAGCTTCTGCTCTCTGTTGCTCCGCCTTCCTCTCAGCTTCGGCTCTCTGTTGCTCCGCGTCATATATTTCCAATTCCTGGTTAATAAACGCGTTTGCAGCTTCTGCATCTAATCCTGCCTCTTTCGCTTCCAACCTCAAGATGGACCTCATCTTTATCCTCTCTGCCATTGTTAAAGAATAAGATGAAGTATGCCTAGAGAACTAGTAAGAAGAAACGCGAAAGGGAGGAACTCTGAACCGCTACGAGAAAAAAAAAAACACAAGTACAAATTTACCTGTGTTACCTCCTACCTGTACTGTGCAAACTTATCGCTGCTATTATCTGGCAATTAAGGCTCTAAACGCAAGCGACTATGCCACTAAATGGTAAGTTACACTGGAAAAGAATCTACTTTTACTAACAGTCGAGAAAAATTTATATTAAAACAATTAAAAAAAAAAAAAAATTTTCCACTAAATTTTTAATCTCTGACAACAAACTCCGTCCCTAAAGTCAATTATTGAGATGAGACGTTGTTAACTTAATTTTTAAAAATCAGAACAATCTGTCTTTAGCTAAGCTCAACTCTTTTTAACTTCAAAAACCTTAGTGACTGTAAAACAATCACGCAATCCCAGCAACTTTTATAAAGAAAGAAATATAATTATCTCCGCCAGAGGATAATTAAAATAGCAAATATATTTGTTTATCTGTACTTTCTACTGCTGTGGAGAGAAAACAACCTGTAAATATGCTGTGTGGACAACCCAAATACTTAAAGAACGTTTGTCTAGGGGTGTAATTATTTATTTATTTCCTTATTTTACAAAGACAAATCATTCACACTCTACCTAGTTAGACCCAGACTAAATCAGACTCAAAATATCTTTAACCCGGCTATGCGATTGCCTCAAATGTAGCTCAAGATCCCAGAACCAGCCCACAAATATGTGTGCATCAAATGTATCTCAAAATTATCCCAGACGAGCCAGCCAAATATTGTCGTAAATTTATTTTGAGAGAAAAGAGTCGTAGAAATAGTGGTCCGGTTTAGAGTGGAAAATGATGATGGAAAGCTCAGTGATAGAAAATGTAGAGATTTAATAGTTACATCACAGCGTGCTGGAGGAGAGTAAAGACAGACTTATTTACGACAAATCGTGTCTCTCAATCTTCTCTTTCACTCTCCTGGTCAAACAATTATTTGCCAGTTTTCCAGACTCGCATCTGCGCGCTCACCGATTTGGTGTTTTCAAACACACACACGACGTTGATACAAACTATAATAAACGAATAGGGGAAAAGTTGGGCTTTGGGTATATCCAACACACAGAACTAAATGAGTTTATGTGATTTTATTCACTTTAAACATCGATCACTAAAAATATCAGATATTACATAAATTATCATAAGTACACAAATGCAAATAACAAGTTTGGGAGGGGTGAAGAAGATTGGTATCGACTAAGCCCTTCCCGCTTATTAGACAAAGATAAACCCAGTCCAAAGATAGATAATATCAGGAACATAGGTACGTTAACCTAACAGTGAAGTTAATTACTTTGAAAGAGGTGTTACCAAGTTTAGGTATAGGTGATAGAAAAAAAAAAACCTGTTCTTCCCAGCTGTTCTTCCCTTTACTAAGCAAATGGAAAAGAGGTGGTTTTAAACAGGGTTAACAAATTATCAACTATCCCACTTAAAGGAACAATGTAGGGTATACAGAAAAGATATATGTTACCAGGTAAGCAAGTTAACAAAATGGTCACACAAAAGAATTAATTTCCTGTCATTCATACACGCGCTAGCAAAGGCCTTCACTCATCTTGCTCTCACTTACCGATTGTGAAAAAATCTTGCACTCCATAGAATAACACAACAGCAGTTACACCTCAACTAAATGTATGAGTGTTTGTTCAAGTTCTAGCCCCAGATTATCGGGTAGGCGGTCAGCACATAAAAGGGTCCCGTAATCGCTGGAAAATGAATCTGTAGTTGTGTCTCTTTTCTTAATAACAGTTTCTATGGGAGGGCACGGTCTCTGATACCGGGGTGAGGATGGTGTGGTCTATTTGACTATGCCGCGGATAATAAAATTCTTACGCATGCTGGTACACTTTATCCGTGAGGTATGGTTTAAGTCCAGTGAGAAAACTAGTCACATCACTGTTCAGGAAATTATGAATTATCTCTCTGTGTCAGTAAACTAACAAAGCTCGGGCCAGTGTTCTTCTTCCCGTTACGACTTAAGTTGTTTGATGGTGCGTTAAATTTGTCTTTGGGTGTGCTTTCTTTGCTATAAGTTAGATAGCGGAATTCCAAACATAGAATCGCCTCAAAGATTAAAAATTTACACAGTCTCAACAAGTTCTGCGTCAGGGGAACTCTACACACTGTTTATGCTTTGCTTTGCTTAGATTGATTTCTTTATTGCTTTCTTAATGCTGGGATCGCACAGGTTACGATCACTCTGTATGAAAGAAAAAAAAGACATGTAATATACCGAAAACAAATAACCTTCTAAAGCGAGACGAATTTCCCGTTAAGCCTATTATATATATGCTCGCATATTTAATTATGTATTTAATAAACACTGCGCGAGTTCTAGTGGTTAAAAACACACATCTATAAAACTAGGACTTAACTGAATTTATTAATTATAAATTCCTTCGCGACTTTAAAAGTTAATTTAAGCATCTATTATCTTTTGAAATAATATAATAGATAGATCATTTTATTTACAACTGGAACTATTGAGATGGTTTAATTTAATAGATTTAAATTAACACAAACTCCATTGAAATAGAATGACTGAACTAGACCACTGATCACTTTACACAATATATATTACCGCTCTGCACAGAATAGAAAACACTGCAAATTTATATATAAAATCCAGGGGAAAATCTATAACAAGATTTCAATAAAGCTAGTGCTTCTGTAAAGGTCTGGCCAGCGAGTGATAACGTGTCTAGTTCTTCATGGTCTATTTAGCAAAATGGAATGTAAGTTGAGTGGGACATGATAAACTTGACAACTTATTTGATCTCACGAACTTTTGGGGATCTGACCGCCAAATCAAGAGAAGAAGCCGCCCCCTGGTCTTCGTATCCGCTCGCTGCTGCCCGTTTCGCTTTCCCCCGTTCGCTCGGTTCCTCGATTGACACCGAGACGCGAAATTAGCGGCAAGCAACTGCGTCTCGTATCAGGGAAAACTACTGTCTTTGATAGCGCCGATAGTCTCCCCTAAGATCCCTCGGTCTGTCTCTTGATCTCGTCGCTGTATCCTACTAAATGAGTCCCGCTGGAATGCGTTCTGGCAAACGAAAAGTTACAACAAATGTTCAGGGGTTCTAATGTTATGAAAAGCTAAAGGTCCCTTTAAATCATCCATCATATCAGGGAAAATTCACTTGTCAAACTAGACGTACGTCACAACAGCAACATCATGCAATCTCGGTTTGTACTGACACACTCCTTGTTTCAGTTTTAACCTTAGTCACCACTGAATCAGATTTCTTCTTCAAATCCGATTTAGGTTTCTCATATTGACTGCATTTTGGTTGTACCTTAGTCTCAAAGGTACTCTTCATTTTTAACTGATAAACTTTCACACTATCTCTCTTTCTTACTTCTATACGAGAGTTATACACCTCATATGCATCACCATTCCTTATTGACAATGTCAACTCTCTCAGAGCTATCCTCCTTCTTCTGTTCTCACAGGTTCGACTACACTCTTGCATAGGCTCATCACATGATGATGAAAATGAATCATCCATGGAACCTGAAGAATTGCCCATGTCTAAATTTCTTGAGCAATACTATAACCAATGAAATTGAAAGTGGGTAACACTATTTTGTGAAAATAGTACCACTAAAGACTCTTGCTGCCACAGCAAAGCAAGAAATACTAATGAAATAATGAATGCTTAAATAACCAATTATAAATGCCTACCCTATAGCATTCATTCTCAATACTGATATATATCAAGTCATGCATAAAATATATAAATGATATCCAAGAAGACAAATGGATCTGATGATGATGAAATACACTACAAGTACAAGAAAAACAAACAATAACCCACAGGCGGGGGGAATGACAGATGAAAGTACAAGGAAAAAAGTTATAGGATTATTCTACCACACCTGCAAACAAAACAAAAAGACACTGGAGCTGTAAAATGAACTTATTTACAGTGATAGTAAGAACTTACGCAAGAAAACCATATGTAAACACCACATGAGAAATACTATTATTTACACGACAATGAATATACAAACAAGACTTGAACAGCTAACACCAATAAATGTTCAAATAATTCCACGGGGCACTAGACACCGAGTCTCTCCAAGACCGGACCTCCCATACACTGGAATTAATTTTACAAACCTACAGACAGATCAATACACGTTCCTTCCGGGAAAGAAAAATGTATTAATCTCACACAAAAATATAGCCAGAAATAAACGTAACGATTACAAACACTGCACAATGGATGACCACCAGAAAAAGCTTAAGTGGTATGTTAAACAGAGAAGAGTATATGTTGCACGGAATATATTGACTTATCTCTGAAGTAGTGTCTTGAGTGGCAGGTCGAATCAAGACGCTGAAATTCCGCAGTCAGAAGTATCAGAAATACTAGGCGATAGCACTCCAGCTCATTGACACAAATTCTGAATAAAAAGGAACAGAAAACTATTAATATCTAAACAACTCTATAATATAAACATTAAAGTATAGACCTACACTACCAGAATACTAATGTAAAATATGTCTACAGTACTAAATATTAATCAGAAGTAAATATAGGCTAATGCTTATAATCTAGGTCTAACCTAGTTAAATGAAAACAAGTAGGCTAACTCTATTACTTCAAACAAAACAAAAAACCAAAAAATATCTATCCTAATCTACCACAACATAATTACATAAACCTGAAAAAAATAAAGGCAAGTATCATTATGTACATCAAACAACCCTTACCAACGTACAAATAACACAGCAAAGAAACAGAAACTCACGATAACAACAGATTTACAAAAGGTAAACAAGCCTACACAAACAGTGCAAATCAAATGAACACACGCCGCACAAACACAAAAAGTAAACAAGCCTAACCAAACTGTGCAAATCAAACGAACAAAACACCGCACGAAACAACTTTCACACACGATAACGAAAGAAACGATTACGCAAACAATCAAAACTAATTTATAAAAAAAATACGTATCTTAAGTATAGGTAACTTGACAATCCACTAGGCTGAAGAATGTTCGTAGTAGTTGTACACACTCAGTCTTCCCTGGTGACTTCATGAAAGAATGTGGACAGCACACACAGGACATCACGTGACGTAGAAACTCAGACTCCAAACGACACACTCCGACAGGCCAGTGCAAATCTGTAGGACAGGTCAGCTTGTGGTTCTAACGGCCAGCACACACCGTCAACCAAAGCAAGATTGAAAGGGCAGTAAGTTCTTTCAGGCCAATTCTCCTGCGCAGATTTCTGTAACGTAGCACAACTATTTCAAGCAGGACACAGCTTGACAACACTACTGTACCAAGTATCTCAAACGGTCAGTAGGTCAGGACTTGCTCTCCGTTGATTGGCTGAGAGTATCTTTTGACTTCAGGAGCGTATCTCGCCAGCCCAGTGTAACAATAACAGTACGTTTACATTCGTCGATGCAGGGGTGAAGTAGTTGATATTTCCTTACTTCCCCGGGTTCACTTTACTCCTTATTCGAGCCCCCAGCTGTTAGAATGACTGTTTGATGGGTGTGGCGTGTGTAGATGATGATCAATACTAGGGGTATGAATTAACACGAACGCCACTGGTTACAGCTTTATGACATTTATTTAACAATTCACATACGGGTCCTGGATATCAAATATATCAGCAAGCATACGAACATCACACCCAGGCTGACAATGCCTGTAAGAAATAACTGTCACAACAATAACCAGGGACTGGCCTCCCTGACGTGCACAAACAGTACACTGAATACTTATACGTGCGGTATACCCTCCTCGCACAAATAAATCACCATCCAGGTGTATATATCACTTATCAGTGATTGGCGGCATAACCCTCGCCATAGATTCATATAGTCTCCTCCCAGGCTGGACAAAACACTTCGCCTGTATTTATTCAAAAAACCAGCTACCAGGCGGGAAACGCGTCGCCTTTCTTCACGGTAACTTCAGGGGCGGACACTGCAACGCCCGATACTGTTCTTCACGAACAGGAATACTCCAAGGCGGGAAAAGCGTCGCCTATGACATAACCATTATGTCTACATCATACTTATTAACAAAGTTCCTCCTGGAACACTCTTAGGCGGAAAAACCGTCGCCTGTATGATAATACACTTATCACATCATTAATATAATAATCCCATATAGAATGATACAATCACAAATACGAGCTTACAGCTCGGCTTCCAAACACAGACTCGAGCGCCTAGCTCAGCTGTCAAACACAGAATCATCCAGTCACACTAGACTTGTAATCACTACATGCTTTCTCCCAACGCATGCACAAGTCACACCATGTTGACATAAAGTCAGACATGAACTCACTAGCTGAGTTACACTTCACCAAGTGTTAACAACAGTTCAGTGACCCTTAACGCCAAACACTATCATCATCCATACTCATGAAACTGTTCTGTGACATCCTGTAACATTGTCTGGGCTCTCTATAAGGCTCTTATTGTTTCGTCTCTTAAAGGTTCTGTGTCTTCGTTGTGCTGCCTGTTCTTCTCAACTTTGAGTTTTTGTTTTATGTCTCGCCGTGTTTTATGGCGGTGGTTTCCGTGACAGTTTGCGCAGGTTCTGTTGGAGTTGCGCACTTTATAGTTGGTACAGTATCCCTTTTCGCATAAGGACATTCATTGTAAGAGTGACTTTCCGCACAGTAGCAGCAAACTGTTTCTGTCTTGCAGGTTTTCTTAGTGTGCAAAAATTGCTGGCAGCTTGAGCACTGCATAACTGGAGGGATGTACTCTTCTGTTTTCTCGACATCTATCGTCTAGGTTTAGTTGACTTGGTCTTGAAGTTCCTTCAATAGTTAGGATAATTAGGTTTGTGTCCGTCTTGTCCCATGTCTTCAGTCTTTCAACCTGTGTTATTTTGAAATTCTTGTTTTCTGTTTGCAGGCGGCTGTTGACTTCTTGTGTAGACCAATTGTTGTCGACCCCTCTTACAACTATCTTTTTGGTTTTCTTGTAGATCTCTACAGTAACTTTAATCTGGTGGGGCAGCTGGACTTCTTTGTGTCTGGACTCTAGTTCGACCATCAGTTTGTTTGTCTTCTCGGTGTTATTTAGAGCTATTATAACTCCTTTTTCGTGTCTTGTAACTCTAATTATACTCCTCCTGTCCGTTATTGCCTCGAGGCCGATAGCTTTATCGTCGGAAAGGCCCTGAGCGAGGCCTCACCTCCAGACATCTGAGTTATCTTAATGATTATCTGCGCTGTTTTTTTTTTTTTTTTTTTTTTTTTAAATTTCCTCGCCTGAGGTTGCATATTTTTTCCTCGCATGAGGTTGCATTTGCCCCTGCCCATACCCGGCTCTGGTCAAGACCACATGTCCCAACACAAGAAGACCCAATGACAACATGTGTCATTGTAGTGATCTTCTGTGTTTTCACACAAAGGGCCTAATGACATAAATGTCACTATTGGTCCCTGTGTGTAGACACATGATCCTAGCCAAAAGCCGGATATTAGGCCGTTGGGTTTGCTAGGAGCATTATAAATGCTCATTTTTTTTCCTCGCATGAGGTCGCATATTTTTTCCTCGCATGAGGTCGCATTGGCACCCACCCCAAACCCGGCTCTGGTCAAGACCACATGTCCCAACACTAGAAGACCCAATGACAAACTGTGTCACTGTAGTGATCCTCTGTGTTCTCACACAAGGGACCTAATGACACATGAATGTCACTGTACCGGTCCCTGTGTCTAGACACATGATCCTAGCCAAAAGCCGGATATTAGGC
The DNA here is from genome assembly GCA_024509875.1 of Oreohelix idahoensis. Classification (NCBI taxonomy): domain Eukaryota; kingdom Metazoa; phylum Mollusca; class Gastropoda; order Stylommatophora; family Oreohelicidae; genus Oreohelix; species Oreohelix idahoensis. The sequence goes on from JAMPIV010005513.1 coordinate 57,862, forward strand.
CGTTGGGTTTGTTCATCATCATCAGTTGCCATCTCCACAACGGAGGTTGGCTGTAATGGATCTCCAACGTCTTCTGTCTCTTGTCTTGGTGGTACACTCTGATAGACTCTTTCCCGTCCATCTCTTGATGTTATCTTCCCACTTATAGCGCTGTCTTCCCCTTGCACGTTTACCTTCAACTCTCCCTTCTGTTATGGTCTTCTGCAAGGTGTTATGCCTTTTTATGTGGCCAAAGTATTTTAGCTGCCGAACTTTGACCTCTCTCATTAGTTCTCTTTTCATACCTAGATTTTCTAGGACCTCCTTATTTGTTTTCATCTCTTTCCATGAGATACGCCCCATTCTTCTATATATCCACATTTCAAGAGCCTCAATTCTTTCTTCCAAATGCTTATTCATCGTCCATGTTTCTGCACCATACATATCGGTTCTTATCTTATTGTTGTGATTCCATTACTTTCTGTAGGAAGTACGTGGTAAGGCCCCAATCTCTTCCACGGTGGCTAGCCATTGTCTTTTTTTTGTTAGGAGCATTATAAATGCTCAAGCCTGCGATGTTTTGTTGTACGACGAAGAAACCAAATTGTTTCGGAGTTATCCATTGAAAGTTACATATGCAAATATTAAAAAAAAATTGAATATCCAACCTGCTCTTGTAAAATGTGTTCTTTAAAAAAATAATAAGACGACACTAAGAGTACCATACTTAAAATATGAAATATATCTCACGAACTACATAAAAGTTTGTAGCAAAAAAGAAAAAAAGGCTAATTTAAATTATTAGTGATTAAAATAAGTAAAAAACAAATTTTGAGTTTATATTTTAATTTTTGCATAATTCTTTCCCTTAAACATATAAACTTACCTTATTAAACTCCCCTGAAAAATTCAAATCAGACTGATCTATCTATCTATCTATCTATCTATCTATCTATCTATCTATCTATCTATCTATCTATCTATCTATCTATCTATCTATCTATCTATCTATCTATCTATCTATTATATACTACTTTAGTCTGATTGGTGTCAAGGAGGATTTTATTTTTGTTTTTGTTTGGTGTCTTTTTTACATTCGTTCTTATTGTTTTTGTTTTTTATTGTTTTGTAACGTACTTTATTTCTAAATTGTAATTTGATACTGTAAATGTATGTTGTTATATTACATTTATAATGTGTCACCGGAAGGCCCACTACTGATATCATAGCATTATTCGTGCTATTAGTTATCAGTTAGATTACGAAGAATAGTTACGAGGTTTTATTGAAATAGATTCGAGATACGCAGTTCTCAGATTGAGACTGAAACTAGGTTAAATAGCGACTCAACGCTAATTTTTGGCGGGAGTTGCTCAGCAACCGATGACGTAAATTGGAATAGCCGAAACACTCCATCGGTAGGTATGTGAGATTAAATAAAATAAATAAAGAAATATTAGACTCTCCAACCAGAAGGGGGGTAAAAGCGAGCACCACTATAATAGGCAAATTTCGATATCCGAAATCAGTTGATCCACAGTAGCCAGGTTGTACGGACGTATAACTGCTGGTCCTGAAGTTATCAAGATGTCAACTCTGTAAAGCAGATGGTTTGTTTTTAATGTTGGAAATTCCTAATTATCAGTAAGTACAGCTTCGAGTGACTTGTTTCATTTTTCAGAAATAAAATATAGTTAGGCTAGAAATGCCTAAATGTACAGATAACGAACTGAACTTATAAGGAATGAAACGTTGCTCTTTAAAGTCAAATTATCGCAAATCATTAAAAAGGTAGAGGCTCAACAGTCATTTACTCCTGAGTCAATTAAATCTAAGAGACAAACGAACAGGAACTAAGTCAAAATACTTACCCCAACTTGGATAGGCTACAGGGACAAAATAGCCTATAAATAACCACAGAGACACATTTTTATGAGAATTTGTAAATGAATGCATGCAAATGACTTTGTTTGGATTATTTACAAGAATAAACTGTATTAAAGGATCCTGAAGACTTTTCTTCACTACCTCATGTTGACGGTTTTACAGTAAATAGTGAACATAAAGTATACTAGTTATTGTCACCCAACATTAACAACCACAGAGGAATTCTGGAACGAACTTGGCTACAATTATCATCAAGAATAACTATCTCTGGCAGTATACCAGTATCCTGACTTGAGTGATACAATACATATACACACCCCACGGTCACAAATGTTCATTGCCTCTAAATTAATATATTTACGGCAGATGTAAGGATGTATGTACACAGAAGCTTTCCTCAACCTTTTTATCTTGAAGGAACTCTTGAAATAATTGTTAAGTGTCAGTTAACCCCTTGAATATAAATTATTATATCTACAGCTCCCGGTACGTTAGCGTGATCATTAAGTTGAAATTAGATTAATCCAATGAAAAATGCTAATCTTTATGGAGTAGAGAATGATTTCTTCTGTGCGTCTGTTTATTTTAGCGAACTTATTAGCCTACTGTTTTTGTGTGATTCTCACTTCCAACAAATGATATGAACTCTTTTGTTAGTCAGTAGTTTAGGCAGTGCCGGATTGATTTTATTCCATTTGTAATGATAAAAATCAGGGGCGTACCTAAGCCAATAATGTGTAAGCACAAATCCAAAATTCAGGAATACATTGATGGAAGTGACCGAAGCACACATTCTTGATTCTAATATTTAGGCATAGTTGCTAGTAACATTAAACACGTATGACTGGATAACAGTTACACAAATACGCACTTACTGTTTAATAAAGTTTGTGGAGGCTTTAACCCTTTCTTTTCAATTTAGCCAAAAGGAGAAATTGCCGCCATTTATTGATAGCTTCGGCAAAATGCGAATCAATTATAGACATAAGTTAAATTCCGAAATAAAAACATTACGAACATTAGTAGAGCCTAGAGTAATGTCCTGTGCATTTTGAAATCAAGTGAGGATTCTTTTATACCATTGTGAATCAAAATAATATTTAATTTTGACTTTTAGTGTTAAAAATAATGAGTAAGCGATATGAAAGTGGTGCTAGTAAACGAAAGCGACAAATGGAACGGAAGGCAATACTGAAGCATTTAAAGCCAAGCACGTCATATGGCTTTGTACAGCAGGCAGAACCATCCTGCTTAACCTCTCAGATACACAACATTTATGTTTACAAACAGAAGAAAATAAAATAGACTACACTGAGCCGTCTGGGCAGACTCAGGAATAACCAGTTTATATACAGAACACAGCATCTCTTCAATGAGAACTGTTGTCAGTAACTACCACTACAAATACGGAAACGTCTGGAGAAAGTGACAATGAAGTGAGAAGACCTATAGCCAAAGAATTAACACAAGGCGCTGAAGGAACATCCCACGAGATAGTTACATTAAAAGAAGCAGTCCAAGCGCATTACGATCTTAAAGACTATGAACAAGCAAAGAAGCTCAGCGAAAACCCTAGAATTGCAGGCACACACATACCAACTGTTCGTGCTACTAGTGATTTCAGAGATAATAATGACGTAGGTTTATGGACGACATTGAATAACGAGGAAAAATCATTCTGAATTGCAAAAGGCCCTTCGAAATGTCAGGACTGAGATCAGCCTTTTACCAATTCGAAGCAAACATACAAAAACCAAGCCCGGTTCTGTTCAAAGAATGTATTCCATTACACGAAAGTAAATGGAGAAACCTACACTTGAGAATGGTTAATGTATTCTCCTACAAAAGGAAAAGTCTAGTTTTTTGTGTGCAAACTTTTCTCTAACCAAATTACTCAACTACAGCTTTAGCTTCTACTGGATTCAATGATTGGCATCACGCTTATATTGTTCAAACCCACGAACACTTTAAGAATCATATGAACTCCGTGCTAACATATTTAACAAGAAAGTGTAGTCAAACGTTAACAGCAAATCAAAGCAGAGCAGGATTACTGGCAGCACGTACTTCAGCGAGTTATTGCAGAGATTTCCCTTTTGTCAGAATGTGGCTTGGCATTTAGAGGAGATGATGAAACATTTGATTCTCCAAACAATGGTAACTTTTTTGGATTGCTTGAATTAATTAGCAAATTTGATCCATTCCTGCATCCACACATAAATCAGTATGGAAGTATTGGCGGTGGTCAGCCATCGTACTTATCCAAAACTATATGTGAAGAGGTTATCCAGTTGTTGGCTAATAAAGTTCGAGAAGCAATACTTAGCGACATTAAACAAGCAGGTTATCTTAGTTTGTCAGTTGATCCAACCCCTGATGTTTCCCATGTTGATAAACTTACTGTTATTGTTAGATATGTTTCTCCTAGTGATGTATTACCAGTTAACGCTTTCTAAGGTTTTTGGAACTGAAAGATCACATCGGAGAAAGTATGACTGAGCGGATACTGAGCTACTTCAGTGAACTTAAAATTGATTTCAGTAAATGTAGAGGGCAATCATATTATAATGCAGCTAATATGGCTGGAAAGTATAACGGAGTTCAACAAAAAATTATGGAAAGGAACAGGTTTGCAAAGTTTATTCCATGCGCTGGACACTCCCTAAATCTAGTAGGACAAACCGCAGTTGACACGTGTCTGGATGCAGTGAATTTGTTTGGTACAATAAATGAGTTTTATTGTTTTTTCTCAGCTTCTACAAAAAGAGGTTCAGTGCTAAACTGTTTCTTTCTTCCAGAGTTAAAAGTTCCTAAGCATTTATCAGACACAGGATGGAAGGCTCACGCCAAAGCTACTGCAGCGATTAGCGAATGTTATGCTAACATTGTTGAAGCCATCAGTCATATTTACGGTGATTAAACTGACACTAGACGACAGGCTGAAAATCTTCTACAAAAAATGGAAGAATTTGATTTCATTTTCTTGCTTCACCTTTGGACAAATTTGCTAGACCAATTTCATAAAGTTAGCAAGGTCCTCCAAAGTTCCCAAATTTCATTGAGCACATATGCACAGATTTACAGTTCACTATTGCTGTTCGTATCAAACACTCTGGCTAATTTGGACGAAATTGAACAGCAAGCAAAAATTGCTCTAGAGAGTACGAGAAAAAAACAAAGCATGGATGGGGCAGCGCCCGAAGCTTTAGATAAACTTTCTCCAAGATACAGTTTTATAACAAATTCATTTATTTATGACATGGGTGCTCTTGAAGCCAACCTAGACAGAAGAGCAACAGTGTGAAGGAGTGTAGATGGCAATTTGTCATTATTGGTGAACCTGCAATCAATCAAGGAACAAATTCATAATGGTGTCGAGATGTTGATGCAAGAGTATCCAAAGGATGTTGACCTCAGTCTAGTCGATGAACACGTGCACTTCCACCTGTACGTCAGACAAGCTCACCCTGAGAAAGAAAATTTCTATCAAATAATATTCCAAGAAAAAATTCAGACAGCTTGTCCAAATGTGGAAATAATTTTCAGATTGTTCATGTGTTTAATGGTTACTAAGTGTAATGATGACAGATCATGTTCTAGACTAATAAGGAATAAGAATGATCTGCGGTCAACAATGTCCCAAGATCGGTTGTCTGATCTTTGCATTCTCTGCATAGAAAATGATAAACTGCCACTTACTGATTTTAATGACATAATTGATAAATGTGCATATAAAAAAAAACTCGAAAGAAACTGTTTTGAGTTTGTATATAGTGTAATGTTTAAACATAGCTATGAATGTTGCGTGTGAACGTCTTCATTAGATCCATACTTTTGTAAACTTATTAAATTTATAAACAATATTTTTATTAATGCTACAATTACAAAAATGTTCTACTTTCATTGTGTGGATAAATGTCACAGAACGTCTGAACATGCACTTTTGGGTTCTCTCTCACACCTTCAGATCTACGGCAGTATCATTTCTTTTTCTTCATTGTCTCACCAATCGCTTTTATTTGGCATACATCATGGAAATGTCGAAATTGTCCTCTTTCACACAACATGCCTAAGAAAAATTCACCGAATCTTTTGGCCGAATACCATCACCAACCAAGATCTGCTTACTCGGCGCCAGCAAGAGGACATGCACACCATCATAGCTGGCAGACGCTGGAGCTGGGTTCGCCATGTCCTCAGAAGAGACCCTGATGCCCTCACAAGAACAGCTATGCTTTGCACCTGTCGTAAAACATTCTAAATCCACATATATAAATTAAAAAGTAAATGTAAAGCCTAACGAATTAATTCATTAAAAGGAAAAAAGACTGGTAAAGACCCGTGCTTTCCAATAGCGTACACCTACGTTGTAGAATGCCATAATGGCTGAACCAGAAAACCCCTTTTTCTGCTCCGTCGGCATAAAAATACACGCGTTTCTAAAACTACAACTTGTACTATCTTTCTTAGAAAACCTTGAGATAGACACACTGCGTAATGACCTAGATTTAATATTCCATTCATGTCATTTATGCTCTACGTAAACTAAAAGACAGACGGACTTAGAAGAGAGAGAGAGAGGGAGGTACTGAGGAACGCATGCAACACTAACACGCAGTCGCGCGATATAAAATAATGCCACCCCCAAGCGAAAGGCATGAAGCACTAACTTTTTCTTCAAATAGACAGTGATAAAAAACACTACCAATACACGGTTAGGTTTTAAAAACATGTTTAATGCTTATTAGGAAACATGAAATTCTACTGTTTTATGTCTAAAATCCTGACATTAGCCTGACAGTACAGAAGACACCCCATAGTATGGAAGTGAGGAGGTGGTAACAGCACGACTATCCAAGAAAATACATATTTTGAACGCAGCCACTTAGCTCCATTAAATTTATATATTTGGATTCCTTAGGACTTGCTGACAAAGAATATGTTAAGTGTTCCGCAAATAGTCTAGGAATTAACAAATTATGGCCAAAATAAAATAGTGAGGGTGTCAGACAGCACCAGATCATATTTGCTCAGTGGCATGTTTTAAAACCACCATTTTACGGGAAATAGGCCAACAAGTTAAATCCTATTTGATTGGCTAGAATAATATGTAAGGCGAAACATGATTAGTCGAATGCAAATACTATTTTTGGTTGTTAAGGGAGACGGTAGGAAGGGGACATTTTTTTCAAATGCTTTTGTAAACATGACCCCATTGGCTAGACCATTTGATATAGTCAATTAGGAGCGTCAGTTCAGTGCCACATTTTGAAAATAAACTTATTGAACAGCAAGTGCGTTGAGATCAAGCTCATATTTTTCTAAATAAAAGCCTGGGACAGAGGCAGATCGGAATTGTGCCATATTCATCGCAGTCAACGTATTTGTTTATTATTTTCATGAATTGTGGTAAGCTAGACATTTGATATCTTTTGATGAAAAATGAATGTGAATTGATAATGTATGTCTGTATGTGTGTGGTTCAGTAATAAACAAAAGGCAAAACCTGGATGTTGCTCCAACATGAACAAAACTTGTCGCAGAGGAGTGGAACTGCATGGGATTGCCAAATAGTACTCTGACACCTATCTTATTAAATAGAAGGAAATAATGCTGGAATTGCAGAGGCGTTGTAACCATTAGGGAGAGGAATACTGGTGTAAATTGTTTCAGATGAAGCTAGCAGTTGGACTACAGAGCTGAACTCTGTGTTTGTTATGTATTGTGTTTCAGTGTGGAAATAGATTATAAATTAGTTCTGAAGGGAGGTACAACCTTCTTGTTTCAGGGACCGTGGTCCTAAACTATTAAAGCAGCACCTGGTCTGAGTTTTGCTGAATCCAGAGGCTGATAGCATACTCCTTGGTCCAGATAGCGACCCGGGTTGTTCCTCAAGAATACGGTGAAGCAAGCGAGCAGAGGAGACTGTTTCCTGCCGCCCTCACAGAAGATAAGAGTCGTTGACCAGAGCAGCTCAATCTTATGTACCCCCCCTCCCCTCTAAAAGTGACAGTATATTAATTAAAGAGGGACAAGTAATTGTTTCCAATGACAGGAACTGTGAACTTTTCCAATACTATGTCCACCAGAAACAGACACCCGAAGTCATGATGATAAACAACAACCTAGCTTGAAAAATCCAGTATTACCTCATAGTACTACATCACAACTTACACACACATTGTGTTAATAATAATATATGTCAATACAAAAATCATATCTATAAATAGTGTACATACAACTTGTAATTACATTTGATTGTGATTCCTGGTTCACTTTGAAGTTGAATCAGGATATCTATTATTGAAAGAAATTAATACATATTTTAAAAGTTACACTTGACTTATTAAGATAGTCTTATAGGGTGTTCTATGTGTGTGAGTGTCACAGTGTTGTAAAGTAGTGTGGATTAAATTAAATTGTTTATCTGTTTGTTGGTTGTTGTGAACATACACTTCATCACTTTCATAACCCTAGACATTCAACGTAGTCATAGATATTTATAACCTCCCACTTTACCACATATATTGGGGTCTCGCTCCCGGGATATTGAACCTTCCCCTAGCATATATATTGGGAGTAATTCACTTCTGGAAATAATAAAAATTAAAAAGGTATTCTTGGGTGGAAAAATAAGGTTAAGCTCTCAGTGCTTGTGGTTGTCCTTAGTTAATTAGACATAGATAAAATTGTTTGGTTAAATATTTTATACATTTACCTGTTAGAAAATGGCGGACCTGGCCAAATTTCGATCTGCTGCTGTGCAGACTGCTAAAGAGTTGGGATTGGACGGGCAAGTTATGATTGCTTATGTCACTACTGAATGTGACAAATAAATTGAACGTGAAGAAAGAAAATTTGAAGCCGAAAGAAAATTAGAATCGGAAAGATTAGAAAAAGAAGCCTAAAGAAAGTTAGAGGCTGAAAAGGAAATTAAGAGGTTGCAGATTGAGGCTGAGGCTAAGAAGTTCCAATTGGAGGTAGAAGAAAAAAGATTGACTGCCGAAAGGGAAGACAAGCGATTGGCTGCAGAAAGGGAAGCAGAAGAAAGAAGATTGACTGCAGAGAGGGAAGCAGAAAAGGAGGAGAAGAGATTACAAAGGGAACATGAGTTACGACTAAGGGAGTTGGAATTTCAAGGCCATGCTCCTGAAAATGGTGCCAGTCCCTTTACCTCCGATGCCACTGCTAGTCAGGGAGCCTCAACCTCAGCTATGAACTTTCATTTAGATCATTTTGTTGAGAAATACGATGATATCGAGAGCTATCTAAATAGATATGAACTATTAGCTACCATGTATGGGTTAGAGAGAGAAAGGTGGAGCTTAAAGTTATCACAAGGGCTTCGTGGTGCAGCTTATGAAGTTTTTGCCAAAATGGGCAGAGATGATCAAGAAAATTATGACATGTTAAAGCAGGCTCTTTTGTTAAGATATGAAAAGAATGGTGAATTTTATAGAAAAAAATTTAGGAATGCTAAACTACTGTCAGGTGAAACCTATCACCAGTTCTCTGCACGGTTAGAGAATACTTGGAGAAATGGACTTCTCTGGGTAAAACCCAAGATCTTAAGGAAATGATCCTTATAGAACAACTAAGAGAGTCCATGGCTCCAGACCTGAGAAAGTTTCTCATGGAAAAAGGTGCAGAGAGGCTGGGTGAGTTACTAAATGTTGCTGAAAGGTATCAAGCAGCTCAGGCAGAGGTAACAAGTAATAAAAAGAAACAGGTAGATAATTTTAAGGCACCACAGAATTTTAATGAATTTGATCATAGAGATCAAAACAAAGGTAAGCATCAGTTTGATAGGCCACGTTATGATAATAAACATAAAACCCCACAATTCAGTGAAAGGAAATATGATGACAGGAAACCCTTCAGACAGGACGGAAAATATTGTCAAATATGCAGGATGCATAATCATAATACTAGTGAATGGGGTAGGAAAGTTCCTCCATATCACGCGGCATGCATGATAACAGTGGACAAGGGGAAGAAGAAACTGACAGAGAATCATATAAATCTTCAACATCCCCCATCTGTGAAGAAGTGACATGTAATGGTGCCAAGGTTAGGTGCCTTTACGATTCAGGTTTAGAATATGACTCAGTTGTGAGTGCAACCCTAGTGCACCCTGAACAGTATACCACAGAGAAAGTGGAGATACAAGGGGCCGTAAAGGGAATATCCACCATGACACTTCCCGTAGCCGAGATCAATGTAGAGACAAGGTACGTGGAAGGAGTGATTAGAGCAGCCGTGTGTGACGACCCTAATTACCCGCTGGTGTTAGGAAGCAAATATGTTTTTCTAGGAAGCCCTGTAAAACCTGTGGTAATGGCCACGCTTCAGGTCAGGTCGACCCCTAGTAGAACGGAGGAGGAACCACCACTAGTTTATTCTCATAAGCAGATGAGAAAGGCCCAGGCAAAAGATAAAACATTAAAACCTTGCTTTGGTAAATTGCCAACAAGCCATGCACACCCTAAGAAAGGACAATTTTATTTGAAGGAAGGACTGCTCTTCAGGAAAGCTAGAGCAGGATCCAAAGAACAGGGACAACTGGTATTGCCAACCCCCTACAGGGAAAAAATGATGGCACAAGCTCATGTTGTACCAGACGGTTGTCACCAGAGAAATGGGACCACCCGTCAAAGGACATCGGAAAAATTCTACTGGCCCCAAGTAGCTGCTGATATTGCACAATTTGTGGGGGCCTGTGAAAAATGTAGCAAGGTACAGTCCCCAAGTTGGGAAAATCATAATCAGATGCCAGCCAAGCATTCTGAAACATATGGGCCTAACAATAACAAGGAAAATAACAATAATAAGGTTGACATAGAGGATAGGTATCCACCTTCCCCCCAACAGTGTTCACCAAAAATATTTAGATTCGCAACTCTGAGAAAGGCATCCAGAGAAAATAGAAACTCAGACCAGTCAACCCAGGCACAGTTTGAAGCCGCATTTAGGGAGCTGGCTGACATTGAAAATATATTATTAGAAGGGTGTTTCCACATTCAATCACGCCTGAGATCAGACCAATTGTTGGCTGTGAACATTTCGGAGGAGCAGAGTGTCTCCATTGTTGCCTTTTTGAATTGAGGATAGTCCGAGTGTTTATTAAGGCTGATCAGGAAATTATTGGATCCCCTACACAACTCAGATATCACCATATAGATCAACTCCTCATAACGTACAAATTGAGGAACATCTAATATTCTCGGGACATGTCGTTGAGCAGACTCAGAGAAGAAAAATGGTAAATATTGATTGCTAAGCAGCAATAAGACAAGCAGTAACACTTGCCGCTGTTCAGTAATATAACTGAAATGGATTCTTGGATTGCAGAGGTCTGAGGAAACCTTCGTCAGTAGTGCTTACTTTGAATTGACCCACCTGCATTAATCCATGATCAAAATAAAATCAGAGAAACTCTGATGCAGATTTTCTAAGCCGCCATCCGTGCGATGAAAATCAAAGAAATCAGCAGGCATAGACATAAATTTCTCTATGTGTATATATAATTATATATTGACATATAACGTCTGTTTTAAGTGGGGAGAATTTAAAGTGAAACATTCTAAATCCACATATATAAATTAAAAAGTAAATGTAAAGCCTAACGAATTAATTCATTAAAAGGAAAGAAGACTGGTAAAGACTCGTGCTTTCCAATAGCGTACACCTACGTTGTAGAATGCCATAATGGCTGAACCAGAAAACCCCTTTTTCTGCTCCGTCGGCATAAAAATACACGCGTTTCTAAAACTACAACTAGTACTATCTTTCTTAGAAAACCTTGAGATAGACACACTGCGTAATGACCTAGATTTAATATTCCATTCATGTCATTTATGCTCTACGTAAACTAAAAGGCAGACGGACTTAGAAGAGAGAGAGAGAGGGAGGTACTGAGGAACGCATGCAACACTAACACGCAGTCGCGCGATATAAAATAATGCCACCCCCAAGCGAAAGGCATGAAGCACTAACTTTTTCTTCAAATAGACAGTGATAAAAAACACTACCAATACACGGTTAGGTTTTAAAAACATGTTTAATGCTTATTAGGAAACATGACATTCTACTGTTTTATGTCTAAAATCCTGACATTAGCCTGACAGTACAGAAGACACCCCATAGTATGGAAGTGAGGAGGTGGTAACAGCACGACTATCCAAGAAAATACATATTTTGAACGCAGCCACTTAGCTCCATTAAATTTATATATTTGGGTTCCTTAGGACTTGCTGACAAAGAATATGTTAAGTGTTCCGCAAATAGTCTAGGAATTAACAAATTATGGCCAAAATAAAATAGTGAGGGTGTCAGACAGCACCAGATCATATTTGCTCAGTGGCATGTTTTAAAACCATCATTTAACGGGAAATAGGCCAACAAGTTAAATCCTATTTGATTGGCTAGAATAATATGTAAGGCGAAACATGATTAGTCGAATGCAAATACTATTTTTGGTTGTTAAGGGAGACGGTAGGAAGGGTACATTTTTTTCAAATGCTTTTGTAAACATGGCCCCATTGGCTAGACCATTTGATATAGTCAATTATTAGCTCCAGTTCAGTGCCACATTTTGAAAATAAACTTATTGAACAGCAAGTGCGTTGATATCCAGCTCATATTTTTCTAAATAAAAGCCTGGGACAGAGGCAGATCGGAATTGTGCCATATTCATCGCCAGTCAACGTATTTGTTTATTATTTCCATGAATTGTGGTAAGCTAGACATTTGATATCTTTTGATGAAAAATGAATGTGAATTGATAATGTATGTCTGTATGTGTGTGGTTCAGTAATAAACAAAAGGCAAAACCTGGATGTTGCTCCAACATGAACAAAACTTGTCGCAGAGGAGTGGAACTGCATGGGATTGCCAAATAGTACTCTGACACCTATCTTATTGAATAGAAGGAAATAATGCTGGAATTGCAGAGGCGTTGTAACCATTAGGGAGAGGAATACTGGTGTAAATTGTTTCAGATGAAGCTAGCAGTTGGACTACAGAGCTGAACTCTGTGTTTGTTATGTATTGTGTTTCAGTGTGGAAATAGATTATAAATTAGTTCTGAAGGGAGGTACAACCTTCTTGTTTCAGGGACCGTGGTCCTAAACTATTAAAGCAGCACCTGGTCTGAGTTTTGCTGAATCCAGAGGCTAATAGCATACTACTTGGTCCAGATAGCGACCCGGGTTGTTCCTCAAGAATACGGTGAAGCAAGCGAGCAGAGGAGACTGTTTCCTGCCGCCCTCACAGAAGATAAGATTCTTGGCCAGAGCAGCTCAGTCTTATGTACCCCCCCTCTAAAAGTGACAGTATATTAATTAAAGAGGGACAAGTAATTGTTTCCAATGACAGGAACTGTGAACTTTTCCAATACTATGTCCACCAGAAACAGACACCTGAAGTCATGATGATAAACAACAACCTAGCTTGAAAAATCCAGTATTACCTCATAGTACTACATCACAACTTACACACACATTGTGTTAATAATAATATATGTCAATACAAAGATCATATCTATAAATAGTGTACATACAACTTGTAATTACATTTGATTGTGATTCCTGGTTCACTTTGAAGTTGAATCAGGATATCTATTATTGAAAGAAATTAATACATATTTTAAAAGTTACACTTGACTTATTAAGATAGTCTTATAGGGTGTTCTATGTGTGTGTGTGTCACAGTGTTGTAAAGTAGTGTGGATTAAATTAAATTGTTTATCTGTTTGTTGGTTGTTGTGAACATACACTTCATCACTTTCAAAACCCTAGACATTCAACGTAGTCATCACAATATTCCAGAATAATTCTGACTGAGGTCTAAATGTGGTAGCAAGTAAGGTCATCTGTAATACACCACACTTATTAGATACAGATACCTTCACAGCTGATCTCAGCCAGTACACTAAGTCCCCTATAGATATTTATAACCTCCCACTTTACCACAGCACCCCTGAAGGAAAACGAAGGAAAGGCCGACCAAAAACAACCAGGCAGAGGACTGTGGAGGCTGAGATGCAAAGAATGAACCAGAGTTGGGGCACTGTACAAAAGATGACCGCCGACCGAGCAAAGTGGAATCAATTTGTTGTTGCCTTACAAAACGCCACTAGGCGTGATGGCCAATGACTGCTTTAACGGTCGGCGGCTATGGATCAAAGAAAAAAGAAAAAAAAAAAATATATATATATATATATATATATATATATATATATATATATATATATATATATATATATATATATATATATATATATATATAATGTATATATGTATATATGTATATATGAATATATGTGTATATATATATATATATATATATATATATATATATATATATATATATATATATATATATATATATATATATATATATATATATATATATATATATTCTGGCTCATACGTTTGCTTTCATGTATGTTATAACTGAATCAACTATGTTTGTTTAGTTTAAAACAACAAGTAACAAATGTAATAATCAATAAGTATTAACAGTGTAAAATAAATAAAATGCTGGTGAATTTTATGTAGGAATCAAATTTTCTCTTTAAGGAGATTTAAGGTAATGTTATTATATACTTATAGTAAGACAGTTAAGACCCTTTTGCTGGTGCTTTTTATTAGCACTTAACTGATATGAAGGAGTCCTTGCACCTGTGGTTTCGTCACTTCTTGGTGATGAGTGTACTTTTCTCAACGAGTGGCGCATTAACTTCAGTACTTCAGATAGCTTGTAACCTACATTTTAGACAAAATAGAAAACAAATGTCTCGGCTAAGCTCGTACATTTATGGGCTGCCAATTAACAGGCGCATTCTCACTGTCCGCCCACCAGTGTTAATCTCTCAGACGAATTAAATTCCCGAGTACACAGTGTAGCTCAGGGAAGATGATTAAAAATCAACATATTCCTCTAGGTATTAACTGGGAAAATGTGTCTGGACAGCGCAATTAATGAGTTGCCAGTTACAAGTAACAAAGTGCATATATCTCACAAACTATTACAATTTAGGCACATGCGATGTAATCCTAACTCATCACAGCTCCATTCGGAGTCTGGGGTCACCTCTGCTGTCGGTTTTCCGCACGACTAGCTAGAAGAAATCATCAGCGCTTGCTTTAGTAGTTTACGAATTTACTAGTTTCGTCTGTTGAGGTTGCCATCCACACACACACACACACACATATATATAGATATATATATATAACCACTTAACAAGAAAACATGTCAAATTTACATTTGTAAAACAATTGTTACACTTACCCAATGTTTTCGAAATACACATTCTCAGCACATAGGTTAGAATGAACACGAGCAATTTATGTTATCTGCTCTAGAACCACTTGGTCTGGAAATTTTGAATCCCTTTATAAACGGTGTGAATCAGGCTGCGAAAAACACTTGGTCTGGAAAGGTTTCTCTTATGACGGGTGATCCAATTATTTCGGGGTCCAGTCTTTGTATTGTAAGTCCTGGTCCCTTAAGTTTTTTAGTCTCTGTATTTATAAAGGCGGGCTTACTTTTTAAGGTTTTAAGTGTCTCAAAAATTTTGATCTGTTACAAGTATGGAATTAAAGGTCCGATCCTTCTCTTTCTGGCTTTTTTTTGAGTTGCGCGTTTGAAGTTGCGAAGCTGTCTGTTCTGTGTCTCTGAGTTTGCTAGATTATATTTTGCACTTCTCAGTTCAAATCACAGGTGGTACTTCCGCCGACATTTCCAATAAAATTCAATGTTTATTCCGGCTCTCACTTCATTGCAATAGTAAGCTTTTTAGCACTGTGTGGGATGGGGTGTTTAAATTCGTAATCTTCCCCGCGTATTTAAGAAAAAATACATTTAATATTCCAACGCAAAACCTTTTTATAATACGAAGTAATATTTCCGGTGACATCTTTTGCACTCTCACAAAAAAATTTGTGAACCATTTTGATGGTCAGATGCTACCTTCAAATACCGACTCGCCAGACAGTTTGCCTGCTATAATCACACACAGGGATGGGCCCGTGAAACTATTATCTCATTATCGCCTGTGTTTTTGTGCCTTCTCAATACTGTCAAGCAAAAGCGGTCGCCGGCCGCTCAGACAAACAATATTCGATTCCTATTCATCCTCGTACGAGACCATATTGTGTCTAACGTGGATCGTCTCCTATCAAATAGGGCAGACGACTCAAAGCGATAAACGTATTACCGTTGACCGGTGATAATGACTGGATATTGTTACGATAATACTACAGTTCACCTGGCGTAACGTAAACATGTCTGCGTGTAAAAAGATAAAGGTAGTTCCATAGCAGATATTTCCGTAGGGGAGTTGAGTGTTAGAGACTTCACTCTACTGATCCAACATAGAGAGTAACAAGAATTAAAACTCATGATGTATGCCAAATAAAAGCGATTGGTGAGAAAATGAAGAAAAAGAAATGATACTGCCGTAGATCTGAAGGTGTGAGAGAGAACCCAAAAGTGCATGTTCAGACGTTCTGTGACATTTATCCACACAATGAAAGTAGAACATTTTTTGAAATTGTAGCATTAATAAAAATATTGTTTATAAATTTAATAAGTTTACAAAAGTATGGATCTAATGAAGACGTTCACACGCAACATTCATAGCTATGTTTAAACATTACACTATATACACACTCAAAACAGTTTCTTTCGAGTTGTTGTTGTTGTTGATACAAATTTATCAATGACGTCATTAAAATCAGTAAGTGGCAGTTTATCCATTTCTATGCAGAGAATGCAAAGATCAGACAACCGATCTTGGGACATTGTTTACCGCAGATCATTCTTAATCCTTTTTAGTCTAGAACATGATCTTTCATCATTACACTTAGTAACCATTAAACACATGAACAATCTGAAAATTATTTCCACATTTGGACAAGCTGTCTGAATTTTTTCTAGTAATATTATTTGATAGATGTCCTAGTGGCAGAAATTTTCTTTTTCAGAGTGAGCTTGTCTGACGTACAGGTGGAAGTGCACGTGTTCATCGACTAGACTGAGGCCAACATCCTTTGGATACTCTTGCATCAACATCTCGACACCATTATGAATTTGTTCCTTGGTTGATTGCAGGTTCACCAATAATGACAAATTGCCATCTACACTCCTTCACACTGTTGCTCTTCTGTCTAGGTTGGCTTCAAGAGCATCCATGACATAAATAAATGAATTTATTCTAAAACAGTCTCTTGGAGAAAGTTTATCTAAAGCTTCGGGCGCTGCCCCATCCATGCTTTGTTTTTTCTCGTACTCTCTAGAGCAATTTTTGCTTGCTGTTCAATTTCGTCCAAATTAGCCGGAGTGTTTGATACGAACAGCAATAGTGAACTGTAAATCTGTGCACATGTGCTCAATGAAATTTGTGAACTTTGGAGGACCTTGCTAACTTTATGAAATTGGTCTAGCAAATGTGTCCAAAGGTGAAGCAAGAAAATGAATTCAAATTCGTCCATTTTTTGTAGAAGATTGTCATCCTGATGTCAGTTTCATCACCATAAATATGACTGATGGCTTCAACAATGTTAGCATAACATTCGCTAATCGCTGCAGTAGCTTTGGCGTGGGCCTTCCATCTTGTGTCTGATAAATGCTTAGGAACTTTTAACTCTGGAAGAAAGAAACAGTTTAGCACTGACCCTCTTTTTGTAGAAGCTGAAAAAAAACAATAAAACTCATTTATTGTACCAAACAAATTCACCGCATCCAGACACGTGTCAACTGCGGTTTGTCCTACTAGATTTAGGGAGTGTCCAGCGCATGGAATAAACTTTGCAAACCTGTTCCTTTCCATAATTTTTTGTTGAACTCCGTTATACTTTCCAGCCATATTAGCTGCATTATAATATGATTGCCCGTACGATGGCTGACCACCGCCTTTACTTCCATACTGATTTATGTGTGGATGCAGGAATGGATCAAATTTAGCAGTTAATTCAAGCAATCCAAAACAGTTACCATTGTTTGGAGAATCAAATGTTTCATCATCTCCTCTAAATGCCAAGCCACATTCTGCCAAAAGGGAAATCACTGCAATAACTCGCTGAAGTACGTGCCGCCAGTAATCCTGCTCTGCTTTGATTTGCTCTTCGAGTTTTGATGTTAACGTTTGACCACACTTTCTTGTTAAATATATTAGCACGGAGTTCATATGATTTTTAGAGTTTTCGTGGGTTTGAACAAGATAAGCGTGATGCCAATCATTGAATCCAGTAGAAGCTAAAGCTGTAGTTGAGTAATTTGGTTAGAGAAAAGTTTGCACACAAAACAGTAGACTTTTCCTTTTGTGGGAGAATACACTAACCATTCTCGAGGGTAGGTTTCTCCATTTACTTTAGTGTAATGGAATACATTCTTTGAACAGAACCGGGCTTGGTTTTTGTATGTTTGCTTCGAATTGGTAAAAGGCTGATCCCAGTGCTGACATTCCGATGGGCCTTTTGCAATCCAGAATGATTTTTCCTCGTTATTCAATGTCGTCCATAAACCTACGTCATTATTATCTCTGAAATCACTAGTAGCATGAACAGTTGGTATTTGTGTGTCTGCAATTCTAGGGTTTTCGCTGAGCTTGTTTGCTTGTTCATAGTCTTTAAGATCGTAATGCGCTTGGACTGCTTCTTTTAATGTAACTATCTCGTGGGATGTTCCTTCAGCGCCTTGTGTTAATTCTTTGGCTATAGGTCTTCTCACTTCATTGTCACTTTCTCCAGAAGTTTCCGTATTTGTAGTGGTAGTTACTGACAACAGTTCTCCTTGAAGAGAGGCTGTGTTCTGTATATAAACTGGTTGTTCTTCAGTCTGCCCAGACTGCTCAGTGTTGTCTATTTTATTTTCTTCTGTTTGTAATCATAAATGTTGTGTATCTGAGAGGTTATGCAGGATGGTTCTGCCTGCTGTACAAAGCCATATGACGTGCTTGGCTTTAAATGCTTCAGTATTGCCTTCTGTTCCATTTGTCGCTTTCGTTTACTAGCACCACTTTCATATCGCTTACTCATTATTTTTAACACTAAAAGTCAAAATTAAATATTATTGTGATTCACAATGGTATAAAAGAATCCTCACTTGATTTCAAAATGCACGGGACATTACTCTAGGCTCTACTAATGTTTATAATGTTTTTATTTCGGAATTTAACTTATGTCTATAATAGATTCGCATTTTGGCGAAGCTGGCAAGAAATGGCGGCAATTTCTCCTTTTGGCTAAATTGAAAAGCAAAGGGTTAAAGCCTCCACAAACTTTACTAAACAGTAAGTGCGTATTTGTGTAACTGTTATCCAGTCATACGTGTTTAATGTTACTAGCAACTATGCCTATATAGTAGAATCAAGAATGTGTGCTTTGGTCACTTCCATCAATGTATTCCTGAATTTTGGATTTGTGCTTACACATTATTGGCTTAGGTACGCCCCTGATTTTTATCATTACAAATGGAATAAAATTAATCGTGAATTTTTTAATTTTTTTGGCAAGAGGCAAAGGCCCCCCTAGATTATGAGACCCTGGGCTGCAGCACGCTCAGTCCATATGTAAATCTGGCACTGCCTACACTACTGACTTACAAAAGAGTTGATGTCCTTTGTTGGAAGTGAGAACCACACAAAAACAGTAGGCTAATAAGTTGGCTAAAATAAACAGACCAACAGAAGAAATCATTCTCTACTTAATACGGATTAGCAATTTTTATTGGGTTATTATAATTACAACTTAATGATCACGCTAACGTACCGTGAGCTGTAGATATAATAATTTATATTCAAGGAGTTAACTAACATTTAACAATTATTTCAAAAGTTCCTTCAAGATAAAAAGGTTGAGGAAGACTTCTGTATACATACATCCTTACATCTGCCGTAAATATATTAATTTAGAGGCAATGAACATTTGTGACCGTGGGGTGTGTATATGTATTGTATCACTCAAGTCAGGATACTGGTATACTGCCAGAGATAGTTATTCTTTATGATAATTGTAGCCAAGTTCGTTCCAGAATTCCTCTGTGGTTGTTAATGTTGGGTGACAATAACTAGTATACTTTATGTTCACTATTTACTGTAAAACCGTCAACATGAGGTAGTGAAGAAAAGTCTTCAGGATCCTTTAATACAGTTTATTCTTGTAAATAATCCAAACAAAGTCATTTGCATGCATTCATTTACAAATCCTCATAAAAATGTGTCTCTATAGTTATTTATAGGCTATTTTCTCCCTGTAGCGTATCCAAGTTGGGGTAAGTTTTTGACTTAGTTCCTGTTCGTTTGCTTCTTAGATTTATCCGACTCAGGAGTAAATGACTGTTGAGCCTCTACCTTTCTAATGATTTGCGATAATTTAACTTTAAAGAGCAACGTTTCATTCCTTATAAGTTCAGTTCGTTATCTGTACATTTAGGCATTTCTGGCCTAACTATATTTTATTTCTGAAAAATGAAACAAGTCACTTGAAGCTGTACTTACTGATAATTAGGAATTTCCAACATTAAAAACAACTAATCTGTTTTACAGAGTTGACATCTTGATTACTTCAAGACAAGCAGTTATACGTCCGTACAACCTGGCTACTGTGGATCAACTGATTTCGGATATCGAAATTTGCCTTAGCATAGTGGTGCGCGCTTTTACCACCCTTCTGGTTCGAGAGTCTAGTATTTCTTTATTTATTTTATTTGATCTCACATGCCTACCGATGGAGTGTCTCGGCTATTCCGATTTACGTCATCGGTTGCTGAGCAACTCCCGCCAAAAATTAGCGTTGAGTCGCTATTTAACCTAGTTTCAGTCTCAATCTGATAACTGCGTATCTTGAATCTATTTCAATAAAACCTCGTAACTATTCTTCCTAAACTAACTGATAACTAATAGCACGAATAATGCTATGATATCAGTAGTGGGCCTTCCGGTGACACATTATAAATGTAATATAACAACATACATTTACAGTATCAAATTACAATTAAGAAATAAAGTACGTTAAAAAACAATAAACAACAAAAGCAATAAGTACGTAAAAAAACAACCAAACAAAAACAAAAATAAAATCCTCCTTGACACCAATCAGATTAAAGAAATATATAATAGAAAGATAGAAATATAGATAGATAGATAGATAGATAGATAGATAGATAGATAGATAGATAGATAGATAGATAGATAGATAGATAGATAGATAGATAGATAGATAGATAGATAGATAGATAGATAGATAGATAGATAGATAGATAGATAGATAGATAGATAGATAGATAGATAGATAGATCAGTCTGGTTTGAATTTGTCAGGGGAGTTTAATAAGGTAAGTTTATATGGACTCGTTGGTAAAAGGAGTCCTGTCTCCTGGACTCGTTGGTGAAAGGTGTCCTGTCTCCATCTTGGCTTAATTGCGCCTCTCTTGTTCTCGTCATCGTTGTTCTGTGACGTCGTACCCACTTTTCATTTCTCTCTCCCGTAACCAGCTCTGAGAGTATTGCTTTCCTTCTTATAGCCAACCTATTTTTCTCTATTTTACATCATGCCAGACCGTATGTCATTACTCCCGTGACACAAGCATTCAATGTAAAACTGTAACAGATCACGACTATTGTACTATATTGTTCGTCAAGTTTTCTTCATATTAGAAATGTTCCTTCATGTTTCCCTTCCCCTCAGATTGTTTTTATTCGATGATTATAATAATTCATCAGAGTCTTCTTATTAGTTTTTATCATATTAGAATTGTGACTACAGAATATTAAATGTTGTATAAATCATGCATCAAGCATACGTTCTCGATGATTGACCTGATTATCTCCACGTCCTTAACGAATATATATAATTTTAATTATTTCCCTTTGTACTTGATGAGA
Organism: Oreohelix idahoensis; assembly: GCA_024509875.1. NCBI lineage: Eukaryota > Metazoa > Mollusca > Gastropoda > Stylommatophora > Oreohelicidae > Oreohelix > Oreohelix idahoensis. The sequence continues at coordinate 79,615 of JAMPIV010005513.1, forward strand.
TACAGCGCTAAAAACATCAGTACCAGCATTCTTTGAGGGCGGGGTGAGAGGGAAGAAGGGGGGGGGGGGGGGGGGGGGGGGGGGGGGGGGAGGGGGGGGGGGGGGGGGAGAAAGAAAGTGAGGGGGGGGGGGGGTTTGAGAGTTTGAAATGTGAATTATGATGACGTCCAGTATTCTAAGGTTCATTCATGTAAATACTGTATTCTTAGGTTCATTCACGTAAATACAGTGCTCAAACATGTAAATATTGTATTATCAGGTTTATTCACAGACATACTGTATTTTCAGGTTTTCGCAGACATACTGTATTCTCAGGTTCATCATCGTAAATACTGTATTCTCAGATTCCTTAATGGAATTACTGTATTCTCACTTTCATGCGCGTAAATACTGTATTGTCACGTTGATGCACGTAAATATTGTATTATCAGGTTGATGCACGTAAAAATTGTGTTCTCAGGTTGGTGCACGTAAATGTTGTATTATCATGTTGATGCCCGTAAATGTTGTATTCTCAGCTTGATGCACGTAAATGTTGGATTCTCAGGTTGATACTCGTAACCATTGTATTATCAGGTTGATGCATGTAAATATTCTATTCTCTGGTTGATGCACGTACATATTGTATTCACAGGTTGATGCACGTAAATATTGTATCCTTAGGTTGTTGCACCTATATACTGTATTCTCATGTGGATGCACGTAAATGTTGTATTTTCATGTTGATGCACGTAAATACTGTATTCTCAGGTTGATCCACCTATATACTTGTAGAGCCCTTTTCGTAGGCCTTTACAGTCGTTTACAGATGAGGGTAGTCTCATATTTATTAATATGTGGTCCTACCTCTGTAATAAACTTTACGCACCGACTTACATGATAGTAAGTATTCTTGGTGAGTTTGATTTTTCGTAGCGCACGATTGTGCACGAATGCGAGTATGGGTTACCCCGCCCGCACGTGTTGCCAAAGACCAGTCTACGTCATAGCTGGGGTTGAGAAGTTTAGTGCCCAAGTATCAGTCCATTGATTTGTGGCGTTCGAACCCGTGTTGCGGGTATATTTATTCTTTAGTGTGACCGTCCGTCTATGAAAAAGATGAGGACCTGGGTCAACATTATACTGGTGATTTTTCTCGGGAAGAGAAGCAAGTATGATATATCATCATCATCATCAGTTGCCATCTCCACAACGAAGGTTGGCTGTAATGGATCTCCAACGTCTTCTGTCTCTTGTCTTGGTGGTACACTCTGATAGACTCTTTCCCGTCCATCTCTTGATGTTATCTTCCCACTTATAGCGCTGTCTTCCCCTTGCACGTTTGCCTTCAACTCTCCCTTCTGTTATGGTCTTCTGCAAGGTGTTATGCCTTTTTATGTGGCCAAAGTATTTTAGATGCCGAACTTTGACCTCTCTCATTAGTTCTCTTTTCATACCTAGATTTTCTATGACCTCCTTATTTGTTTTCATATCTTTCCATGAGATACGCCCCATTCTTCTATATATCCACATTTCAAGAGCCTCAATTCTTTCTTCCAAATGTTTATTCATCGTCCATGTTTCTGCACCATACAGAAATGCAGAATATATATAACACTTTATGATTCTCAGTTTTAATTTATGAGATAACTGTTTGGATGTCAGTATATGTTTCATGTTGTTGAATGTAGCTTTGGCCATTCCTATTCTCTTCTTGATTTCTGTTTCACATCTGCCATCTTCTGTTATTATATGACCAAGATATACGTAGCTCTTGACTTGTTCCAGGATTTTCCCATTTACGCTTATCTTTAATGTGGGTTTATCGTCTGTTTTGCTAATTATCATAGTTTTAGTTTTCTCAATATTAATGTCGAGTCCATATTCATGACTTATACTGTTCACTTGCTTCACTAGTTCTTGTAACTCCTGTTCGCTTTCAGCTAACAACACGGTATCATCTGCATATCTAAGGTTGTTTATTGATCTTCCACTGATGTTCAGTCCTGGTATTTCCTGTATCTGTTTGAAAATTTTTTCGGTGTATAAATTAAATAGGCAGGGGGACAGCACACAACCTTGTCTGACACCTCTTTTTATGTCTATGTATGGTGAATAATTCCTTCCCGATCTTACTGTGGCAGTTTGCTCCCAATAAAGGTTACTGAGTATTCTTATTTTTTTTCCATCAATACCTATGTCTTTGAGGCATTCAATTATTTTCTCATGATGGATTCTGTCAAAAGCCTTCTTATAGTCAATGAAGCACATATACATACTTTTTTGGACCTCTGTATATTTTTCTGCTAATCTTCTTAGGCAAAATATTGCCTCTCTTGTTCCACTGTTCCGTCTAAAACCAAACTGTTCTTCTTGGATTTCGCTGTCTACTTTACTTTTTATTCTTTCCTGTATGATTTTGAGCAGTATCTTAATTGCATGACTCATCAGGCTGATTGTTCTGAAGTCTGAACATTCTGTTGCATTTGGTTTTTTGGGCAATGTTATAAAAACTGATGTCTTCATGTCGTGTGGTAAATATCCTGTATTGTATATATCATTGCATATTTCTGTGATTGTATCTATACTAAAGCTCTCCAGAGCTTCTATCATTTCAATGTTTATGTTATCCATGCCTGCTGATCTTCCTTTTTGTATCATATGAATGGCATTGTAACAGGGTAGACTATTAAGTAGCTACAACTGTTAGCCTTATAGTAAAGTATTTTATGAATGACTAGTTAGATAAATAAACCACTAGTCAAGAATCAATGACATCATCAGTCATGACACACATGAACCCATGATGTCATCAAACCTTGTGTGGCCTCCATACAAGTCAGACCGGAAAACATTTAGATTAGAGAGAACTTTAAACAATGGTTGGTCATCATCACATAGAAACAATAATTTCAGACTAGAGGATTTGTAGATGGTTAGGTTAAAGATTATTTCAACAGTCCAATAGCCCCCAAGACCAATCATTAGAAGGTTTCCGGTCTTAACTCCAATAAGAAATACTTCCTCTGGCGAGCCATAGCACCAGACAAGTATAAAGACTGATGCATCTTAGTAACGAGTGAGAGCTTGAGACAGTAACTCAATGCTAGAGTCAAACCAACATAGGGCGTTCTTTAATCGAGGTGTGGAGCAACTTGGCGCATCCCCTATTACTGAACGAAAAAGCCCTTGACTCATACGGTTTGGATAATGAAATAACCGTCTAGAAATCTCCTACCGACCAGGAAAGTTAGTGAACCAGCGCTAACCCCTGCCACGATCATGTGTGTGGTTCATTCCACTTGAAGTAAGTTCGATCTAGTTTTGATTGAAGTCTCGAATCGTATTTTATTTCGCTAGGATTTCCACAGATCATAAAACGACTAGAGTATTAAGGAGCCGTAAGCCTTTCGCCTTGGAGGCTAAAGCTGGCAGTTTTCATTTCCTTCCCCACCAGAAATATATCTCGAGCTGCCACTGTTTGCTTGAAATACGAAACGAAAATAAAGAACATCTTTTATAACCATTTGGACTTGTCAAATCCTCTGCACCATTGAAAGTTTCCATTGACTGTCCAAGTTGCTGATTACTTACCAACCTTTCAAGATCCATATTAAATCCGTAAAAGCACTTACGAGTTCTCTTAACTACCTGGGTTGTTCTCTCTTCTGCAAGCAACACCTCTGGTGCATAACCAGTCTTCCCCAGAAGAACCCCTACAAAGAAAGTCCTATAATTGTTTCCCTTACATCAAGTGATAGACGGATTTACATCCCCTCCACAAAATACTCCACGGTCACAGCATTCTCTACTTCTGATCTGATAATGTTTGGGCCTTCATTAGAATCTGGTGATGGTTTTTTACCTCTGTTGTCCTCGAATAGTTCTTTTACGTATTCTGCCCATCTGTTTGATATGTCTTTCTCATCAAGTAATATTACACCATTTTTGTTCTTGATACAGCTTCCTCCTTGTGCAAACCGCGACCGATTTGATAATTTCTTTATTTCTTCATGCATATCTCTTGTCATGTGCTTCGCTTCCAAGTCTTCTATATGATATATATATTATTGTAATTCTGTCGCATGTAGACGTCTAGTTGGACCAATGACGTATTGGTTCAAAATGGAGTCCTACGTGAACTTATTATGTAAATTTTAAATCCGACGGATTCCTGCATTGGGAATTATCCAGGATTGGCTTAGTATTTTTATGAGGTGAATCTGTATTCGGCGTTACGAATACATACTACGTATAGCAGAGGTGACTCAAGGATTATATATATAGAAGCTCTAATGCCACGAAGGTCGTTGGCATGAATTGATATTATTATAACTCAACATTGATTAAAGTAAGAGGCCAGTACCAGCACGGTACGTTGGAAAGATATTGGAACATTGTTTCTATCGTATAGAAGACCTGATAAGGATCTTCGTCATTTGCCAAGGTCACAGATAATTTGATAGATGACCTGTCGCACATAACTGCCTTATTTGTTTACTTGGATGCCAATGATAAGGAATACTGTATAACCAGTCAGACATTTCAAAAGAGATTACCTTACGAAATGGACTCACTATGTTTTGCTTTTAAATATGAAATCTACGCTGTATACCGTAATGTTGACAGTTAATCGTCCGTCATCCTTGTTGACCAGTTTGTCTCGTCCATCGTGCATCGTCCAATAAATCGTTATAATGCACACGTTACGTCTTTAATCGAGACAAGTGAATCGATGAATATTACGGTAATCAAATGTCAACCACGCTAATTTTGTGTGTAACTTGAGACAACAACCAAAAAGCTACAGACTTTCATAAATGGGTGCTCCATCGTCTTCTTCTCATTAGCTAAGGTTATCGGCAACAGAGCACGTTCCCCGTACCTCCGGCGATGATTCTATTTTGAAACTTTATTCATGAAACATCCGGTTACCCTGATATAATCACCATACCAGGAAAGAGGCATGGGATGCCCCTTAGCGAGTCCTTCTGCCTGTTGCCGCCTTGCTCGCCCTCCAGAAATCCAATCTTAACAGTTGCTCACCCAGCAACCATTCAGTCCCTCGGCACATTTAAATAAACCTTGGACTTGGGGTCATTCTTTATGACTACGATGTTAAAGCGTACTTTAAACGTTTTTATGCCTGCTTCAGACGTGGTGACTTAACCAGTGACGTTACGAACACCTCAAGAAGGCACCGGAAATAATTGTGCCCGCGTCAGGTAAATGTTCAAGTAGTTATATTGATTGTTATTTAGTCAGAGTTAATCTTTCATATGTTGTGGTGGTTCAAGTGATAACTGGCCTTCCGCCAGAGATGGTGATACTTGACATTTTGTTAATTTATTTCAACCCAGGAATGTTCTTCCCTTTGAGTTTGGTGATAAGCAAAACAGTTTCAGCACAACAACTTATATCCGAAAGAAATTACTGTAAATTTCCATAAACAGCAAATGTAGAAAATTATATTAGAGTTTATTGATGACATTAGACAAACACTGTAAATTTCACAAAATGATGGTTGTTTATCCAAAATGAACAATCCAACTGAATAATATACACACTTGTCTACTAAAGAAAAAAAAATTGTCTTGGTATCCTCAAAGACGAAGTTCTCCTAACGCTATCTGTAAAAATCCTCTAGTCTAAAATCATTGTATCCTTGGAATCATAAATCCTAAAATCCCTCTATCGCCCACAACTCTTCTATTTATACTATTTCTTCTTTTTCCCCGCCTTTTTCCACACGACCCGTCCTTTTTTCACACGACACAATAATTAACATTTGCCCTCCTCTCCTCAGCTTTTCGACCTTTTTGCACACGACATTCTGTTATTTCGACTTTATTTTCACATGTGTGATCTTTTCCAACTTAACAATAGGATTAAAAAAAACCAGATCACACAAACATTCATTTTCCACTTTCGCGCTTATAAAACCCATTCATTATTATCTGGGACTGACCTACGTTTGCCCTGTCAGAGCAGTAACGGCAACTGAACTTTGAATGAATGCTGCGTTTTGTGTAAAAACGTCTTATTTGCATTTAAGGTCTGTCATTCTTACATGTATCATCTTCTAGCACATATAAACGCTTAGCGTTAAAGTAGGAGGGACAAAGCTAGCGTGAACGGCCAAGCGGTAAAATAATCTCATCGCGAATTTCCGTTAGCAACATACTTTTACCGTGCTCCACAGCTTTCGTTATCAAGTAGAAATGTATCCACTTACTACTTAGATGACGTAGATCCAAGAAAGGCAACACCGAACAGCTAAAAGTGCCACAAACGTCAAAACATTCCTTCAAAAACGGTAACGATTAAAATGTGTCCGCCACACTGAAACAGGAACCGGAAACATACCCGGAAATACTGTGTTCTCAGATTCATGCACGTAAATACTGTATTCTCAGATTCATTCACGTAACTACTGTATTCTTAGGTTCATACCCGGAAATACTGTATTCTCAGATTCATTCACGGAAATACTGTATTTTCTCAGATTCATTCATGCAAATACTGTGTTCTCAGGTACTTAGACATAAATACTGTATTCTCAAGTTCATAGACATAAATACTGTATTCTCAGATTCATTCACGAAATTACTGTATTATCACGTTGATGCACGAAATACTGTTTCTCGTGTTGATGGACGCAAATATTATATTCTCTGGTTGATGCACGTAAATATTGAATTCTCAGGTCAATGCACGTAAATGTATTCTTAGGTTGATGCGCGTAAATGTGGAATTCTCAGATGGATGCAGTAAATGGTGTATTCTCAGGTTGAAGAACGTACATGTTGTATTCTCCTGTTGATGTACGTAAAAACTGTATTCTCAGGTTGATGAACATAAATGTTGTATTCTCAGGTTAATGCACGTAAGTATTGTATTCTCAGGTTTCTATTCGACCCTCCCTTTTGGTTATAATTCATCACATTTGCTTGGCGCTTCACAGTTTTGCGGAGATTAACGCAAGTAAAATCCATATGGGCCTGGTCAGTTTGCGCATAGATTTTTTTGCTCAAGCCGTGCCAGGCGATAACATTACTCTCCCGCAGACGGAGGCATACATGTATTCGGCGGAACGAACGACATAATCGTTTCTTGTCCGACCTTTACGAACAGATTACTTTAGATAAAAGTAAAATGTTGTATTTGTATACCTAGCAGAGAAGGCAATCGGATGTTTTATTGCCATATGAGGGAGAAGTGACCTTTTGCATCACGCACATAATTTTTCATGTTGGAATAATTTTGAATTATCTCACCTAAATATGCACTCTTGAAACGATTGGTGGGAGTTCGAAATAGATGACCCACCGAGTTGCTTATTGTACCCTGCCCAAAACGTAACAAAAAACAGCGGGAAACGCAAAGGGCCATATAAACTGACCATTTCGCCAGATTAGATCACTGTGAGAAATTCTTGCCAAGACGACAACCAGACTGCCAGAGTTAAGACTAGAATCAGCTCCATTAATCAGATCGGACCTTTGTTTGAGCATCTTGCGGACTTAGAACCCAGGAGAACTCTACTATTTTAACACGTAAACCAGAATCTGAGGAAACTGAAAACACAGAGCCAGATTGAGAATTTATCGTTAAAGTAGCGATCCCCAAGGACACGTGTAAAAGGCATCTGCAAATGCCTTAACCTACTTCCCTGAGCAAACCGTCTGTGAGCCAAGATTGGCGTAAGTTGTACATTTTAGATTCTATATTTTTCATTACATGTGAACTAATATGTATATATTGCCTTGTGAATATTAATATGTGAACATTGCTTGTGGATGTCCAAGTCATTTGAGGCTTGCAACCTCAGCATACAGAATGATTTTTTCATGAACCATCCCTGCAAGGGCTGGTGACTGCTTTATTGCTACTTTCTTACAGAGAACTAAAATGCATTGGTAGTCCCAAGTTCCACATGGAGCAGGGAGGAAAAGATGAAAGAAATGATGTACATTCTAATTATAATATTACATTTTCAAACCAGTGTAAATGTCCTTGTAAACATATTCACTTTAAAAAAAATGAAAGCATATTCAATCTATAGCGTGAACATGTGTCAACCAGTGTAGATGTAAATAGAAACATATTATATCTATACTACTAAACTTTTTCATCTGAATGTAAAGTAAATATAAAGATATCCAATTTAAATGTAAATAAAGTTTTTTCTCAAGCGATTAAGCTTAATTCTCATCGAGGGTAAAGTTTGAGGTAGATGGGATTGTGAAATGGGAAGATGGAGACACACACGCATGTGTCGGGACACTCAATACTCAGAGTGAATTTGTTTCTTTTCTTTTGTCATACTAGTTGGTGGTACCAATTGAGGGGACTGTCTCTGGAACACGAAAAATGCAAGTGGCCTGTAGTCGAAGCTAGCATACGTTTGCTGAAGGTTTATGTTACTTGAGAGCTGAAGTGATGATGATGGTGGTGACACACCTAGTTTCAGTGTAAGTATCTGACAGACCAAACGAACTAATCAAGGAATATTTTAATCACTATGATAACAAGCATTACCGTCTATTTACAAAACTGCGATGAAAGAAACGGCAAGGTAGAAGAAAATACTTAAATGCGACTTACTTGGACAAAGGGAAAAGAAAACAGTACGTCCGCATTGTCGTCCATAGGAACAACCGAGCAGAAAAAGGAGAAATAAATTGAACATATAAACATGAGACGACCCATCAGCGGAAATAGACATGGAAGCAGACTTAAAAAGGGCGAAGAAGATATGTAAACCATCTTGTCACGAGACAGGAACACCTGGCAAATGTCTGTTAAAGACCTATATTCCTTGGTTAGCAGAAGGGTGATATTAATGTAAATATCCGATATCGCCTTCATTGATTTCAGTCTGGACAAAAGGACTGCTCGAAAAGATGTCGTCGCGTAGGTCTTTTATTTGCCATTTGACCCAATATAGACACATTATCTATTTTAGTTTACCCATCAGATTATCATCGTATTACCACAGACCCCTTCATGTTTTTAAGGCTAAGAGTGGCAGTACATTTTTAGTCAAAATAGGAGGAAAAATTATCATTCGGATTAGTGCATACTCTGAAACTGTGTGTAGTTCTGAATCTAAATATGTCAAAATTATTTGTCAGAACACATATTAATTAAGTGTATTTTGATTTTGCAACTTTTGTTTTCTTAAAAAAATTGAGCTTTAACTACGAATAAAATAATGAATTTCTCAGAACTTTATTAATTCTACGTTGCAAATTTTCATATAACTTGCTTATTTGTTAGTCAATCTTAAATTTTCATATAACTTGCTTATTTGTTAGCCAATCACAAATTTTCATATAACTTGCTTATTTGTTAGTCAATCACAAAAGTTCATATAACTTGGTTATTTGTTAGCCAATCACAAATGTTCATATAACTTTCTTATTTGTTAGTCAATCACAAATTTTCAAATAACTTGCTTATTTGTTAGAGAATCACAAATTTTCATATAACTTGCTTATTTGTTAGTCAATCACAAATTTTCATATAACTTGCTTGATTGTTAGCCAATCAAAAATGTTCATGTAACTTGCTTATTTGTTAGTTAATCCCAAATTTTCAAATAACTTGCTTATTTGTTAGTCAATCACAAATTTTCATATAACTTGCTTATTTGTTAGTTAATCCGAAATTTTCATATAACTTGCTTATTTGTTAGTCAATCACAAATTTTCATGTAACTTGCGTATGTGTTAGTCAATCACAAATTTTCATATAACTTGCTTATTTGTTAGCCAATCACAAATTTTCATATAACTTGCTTATTTGTTAGTCAATCAAACGTAAGACCAACAAGGATGGACGTATGAGAGGGCGCCTCCGCCGTGTATACAACCAGTGCGCAACAGGAACAATTAGCATTCATACATTTCGACATTTGCTGAGGGAGGCTGATCCCCTATTGGTTTGCCCGGAGTGCAATGACGTCAATTCTGATTAACATTAACATGAACTTTTTTTGAATATGGGTTTTATGATGGTAAGCTCTCAATCCTTTGGAACGGTCTTTAAGCGTCACACTGTCTGTAGGATCCTTATGGGTAATAGGCTACCTGCTGCTCCCATGTACGTAACCATTTCTGGTGTTAAACCATCATGACCTGCTGCCTTACCCATGGGTAGTAAGCAATCTGTATTCTTTATCTTCTATAAATTAAAGAGGGCCCCTTCATATTCTTTAGGGTCATTTAGAACCATATATTTATTTTTTGTTGTTGTTGCGTACACCCGCTATTACTCGAGACAAAATCTCAGGTCAGTATGTCTAACCAGAGACTGATTTTTACGTGAGTATCCTTCTTTTTCTTGTACAGAGACAGGTGTCCCTCGCCATCCAGGCAGATACTCGCCGATTTCGGAGGTACCCATTAGAGCTGGGTCTGCTCAGGAGCCACCAGTCCCTGGTCGACGACACTCTTTCAAATGTGCTCGCCCAGGGCCCGAGTTAATTCTGTCCAAATCCCGGACAACAAAAAATCTTCAAATGTCCTCGCCCGGATCTGATCCTGGGTCACCCGGTCGCCAGCGCAGTTTGGCAACCACTACACCAGCGCGGCTCCCAGAACAATTTCTGGTTTTATTGAGAATCTTTTTCTAACTTTTCTCCAAATGTTTTTTTTTCAGAATGTCTGCTTTGCTGCTAGCACCTTATTCTTTGCATCTGTTCTGAGTGTCACATATTCCCTATATTTTCAAGTTTTTCCTGCTGTGTTATTAGCTTCATCATCACCAGCACTGAGGTATTGCTTTCATGCCTTTTTTCTTTTCTCTTTGACGTCTTCTGTCAAACTGATCTTTGAAACATATTCTGTTGATGCAATTAGGAAAAATATCTCCAGGGAGGTAAGCAGCATTACTAATACAAAGTCTTCAGTGAAGTACAAATTAGTTCCCCTTTTTCAGTGAACTGCTCAATGGACAAATGTATCTACTATGGACGGGATTGGCTGACGTGCTTCTTCCTATACCTTCACGTGTGACAAACCTAACATTTTATAACAGTCTTTAGCTAGAGCTAACGTAGCATGGTCGCTTCTTACGTTCACACATTTACCAATGTATTAGGTGGACTTGAGTATACTGCGAAATTCAATGTTAATTTTTACAATATAAAGATTTTGATAGTAATGAAAAGTAGGATGCAATCTCTTGCCTACGAGCTGAGAGAAGTTCGCAATGACCTATTTTAACCATCATGTCTGAGATTCACCTTCCATCCCATAATTTTAACGTTAATATTTATTTGGAGATTTAAAAACAAGTAAATGTAGTCCTATAGCAGATACGGACGTAGGGGATTGAAATGTTAGAGACTTCTTTATACTAGGTCTAGCATCGAGAGCTGGAGGTGACTAGTTCCTCTCCTTGCTGCCGTTTTCTTCCCTAACTCAAGAGCAAAGTCAGGTACCCATTTACAGCTGGGTAGAATAGAGCGTGTTGACACTGTCAATTGAAACCTGGGACCTTTGCTGCAAGAAACCAGCGCTCTAACCACTATGTCAATCGGACGCACTTTGGAGATTAGAGGACCGAAACACTTAGTAGACGGGTGGACTTCTGATGATCAGATTGTCTACTGTTGTATTGCTGTGTACAAAGTTCCCTATCATCTTGAATCTATTTGACTTCTGTTCATAATGTGTTCTTGTATCGAACTAAAACATCGAAAACACATACCCAAAACAAATGGACAAAATAAAAATCATTGGAGTGGTCTTTCAGAAAATAATTTGAAACGACTTTTTAACAGAAGGAATGACGATATCTTGACAAATGTCAGCGTTTACATTCAAATACAGCAACGATCTGGAAACAAATAATATTTATTAACTTAAAAGTAAATTTGCGTAGATCAGGGATTGATAGTCCAGGGGCTGTAATGATCTACTTTAAAAACATTAAGCTTTCTAAAGATTTACCATGATCAAATCATGTATGTTGTCAGGTTTAAGAGAATCTAGAATTTAGAATAAATCCAACCTATATGTATGTATGATGATGATATGTATGTTTTATCTCTGCCACATGATCTGTTGCCAGCAGTCTCATCATGAAAGCGGTGACAAATTTAAACTAAATATTTGACCGAAAGTTAACTACACTTCAAAGAAAAGATTGATTTCTATCTTATACAGTTCCCGAATAAAATGACCTTCAGTAAGCTAACATGCGGGTTTGTTTTCACTGGAATGCGATAACATACATTTAAAACATGGGAACACCGCGCTATTAAGTTCCTTCGGGGTAGTTCAAAATCTACCTATATCAAACATCCCCCCCCCCCTCCCTTTTTTTTTTACGTCACCTAGAGATCTACTAAATGAGACCTTGGGATATATCGGTGGTCAAGATCGACCGGTTGCCAACCCGTGGCGTAAACAAATCAAACTCGATGGGTACATTTAAAAAAAAAAAAAAAAATTTGCCTCGATTTGGCGAGGCGCATCCGTTCAACTTAAGCGGTTATATTAGGGCGCATGACCAAATACAAAAAATTTTCAGGTCTTGAAACAGATTGACTCATATGGATACATTAAACTATGCATTAAAATTAATATTATTTCAGATTCATATTAAGCCTTGAAAAAAAATTGAAAATATTGTGCTGAAAAAAAAAAAATCAAAGATAACTTAAACCCCCACACCAAAAAAAAAAAATCTTTGAGCAAAGGAACTTAAACATGTTTGGCAGCTTATAAAAAAAAAACTACAAAAGTATTAAAAGTGTTAAAACAATATTGAAATTTGCTTCTAAAGTTTTATTTGTTTTCCAGTAAGAATTATTTCCTATACCTACAATATAAACCATTTATTAATTCCCCGGATATAATTCATCGTCCGCGATCATTTACTACATTTGCATCCTATCTATCTATCTATCTATCTATCTATCTATCTATCTATCTATCTATCTATCTATCTATCTATCTATCTATCTATCTATCTATCTATCTATCTATCTATCTATCTATCTATCTATCTATCTATCTATCTATCTATCTATCTATCTATCTATCTGTCTATCTGTCTGTCTGTCTGTCTGTCTGTCTGTCTGTCTGTCTGTCTGTCTGTCTGTCTGTCTATCTATCTATCTATCTATCTATCTATCTATCTATCTATCTATCTATCTATCTATCTATCTATCTATCTATCTATCTAACTATCTATCTATCTATCTATCTATCTATCTATCTATCTATCTACCTACCTACCTATCTATCTATCTATCTATCTATCTATCTATCTATCTATCTATCTATCTATCTATCTATCTATCTATCTATCTATCTATCTATCTATCTATCTGTCTGTCTGTCTGTCTGTCTATCTTCTGTCTGTTGTCTGGCTGTATTGCTGTGGCTCCGTCTGCATGAAGCAGACGTTCTGTCCCTTTGACTTCAGTGGACAGCTAGTGGACCATTGTATCTGACATGAACGAGTAGCTCACACACCTCGCAGTGTGGCATAAACACATTTGTTTACATTGTTGACAAGAGCAAACATTGGATGGTTTATACTGCCACAAAACTGCACCCACTGTAAAAATGGTTTCAAGCAATAGCAGAAGTATTTAAAAGTCTAGTGTAAGGGAAATAACCACGTCAGTGTTATTCATCATCTTTTTCCCTGTCTCCAGTTATCTTCTCCTTGTTTTCATCACCCTCCCTCTATCTCTCTTAACCAGAGGATTCCAGTACAAGGACTGCCTTGTAATGCTTTCAACAAGTTTCCTCAATGTGATACTGCCCAACTACTTCTGTTCTTGGTATCGTACCCCATATCACTAGAAACACCACTTCTGTTACTGTAGAAATTCGTTACAAGCTGTTCTGTTAGTGAATTCTGTTATTGTTGATTGTTTGTGGTGGGTGTTGTGGTGTAGTACCACTGACAAGGTCGATGTCAGTATGGTCGGGCTTACTGTTAGTGGCCGACAGGTGTGTAAATATAATGGGCGAATGTCGTGAGTTCTTCTAAATTCGTATGTCTCTGATGTCACCCACACATAACAGTAACGTTAGGTCAGGAAATAGACCAACTAGTTCTCAACTTATACACAGTTTATTTACGACAGTAACGTTGACATCATGAACAGCAAATCACAAGTTAGAACAGCAGGTATAATCCATGGCAAATAGGTTGCAGAAAACAGCAACTCATCATACATGGTGAGAGTTAATATAATCCATCAGAAATTGGTTGCATACACAGCAACGCATCATACATTGCATTAGCAAATATCCTCCATAGGAATATGAATCATATCAAATCTCTGTCATCCAAAAACACTCTTAAAAAAAAACCGTCTCGAACTAGCGTCTCTAGGGTTTAGGTAATTACTTGGTCTTTGGTTTTTTTTTTTTTGTTGTTGCTTCTTTCTCTTCCTTGATTGCTTTTTGTAACGATATCCTCGATGATCCTTCTCTCTGTTTCAATTCTGTTGAGGACTTCTTCGTTCTCCTCCTTTAGCTTCTATTTGGTGCTGAATGGATTTCATATCCTGTAACATTGTCTGGGCGCTCTATAATGCTCCAATTGTTTCGTCTCTTATGGTTTCTGCGTCTTCGTTGTGCTGCCTGTTCTTGTCGACTTTGAGTTTTGTTTTATGTCTTGCACATCTGTGATACGCTTTTTAAGTTGTGTTCTTGTGTGCTGTTCCCGTTTAGCAGTGCCACTTGAAGCGACTCAGTGTCTTGCTTCTATGAAGAAGACGTTTTTGTTTACATATTCCTTCAATATGGCCGTGGTTCCCGAGATAGTTTGCACAGGTTCTGTTGGAGATGCGCACTTTAGAGTTGGTATCCCTTTTCGCGTAAGGATATTAATTGTAAGAGTGACTTCTCTTTCTTGCAGGTTTTCTTAGTGTGCGAAAATTGCTGGCAGTTTGAGCACTGCATAACTGGAAGGATGTGCTCTTCTGTGGTTTCCAGATCTATCGTCTAGATTTAGTTGACTTGGTTTTGAAGTCCCTTCAATAGTTAGGATAACTAGGTTTGTGCCCTTCTTGTCCCATGTCTTCAGTCTTTCAACCTGTGTTATTTTGACATTCTAGTTTTCTGTTTGCAGACGGCTGCGAACTTCTTGTGTAGACCAATTGTTGTCGACCCCTCTTACAACTATCATTTTAGTTTTCTTGTAGATTTTTCCAGTAACTGTAATCTGGTGGGGCAGATGGACTTCTTTGTATGCGGACTCTAGTTCGACCATCAGTTTGTTTGTCTTCTCGGTGTTATTTAGAGCTATTATAACTCATTTTTCGTGTCTTGTAACTCTAATTATACCTCCTCCTGCTCGTTATTGCCTCGAGGATACCGATCACTTTATCGTCTGGTAGGGCCCTGAGCGAGGCCTCACCTCCAGACATCTGAGTGATCTTAATGTCCCTCTCCTGTAGTGCCTCGTGAGAAACGGCATTTCTTGGCTTGTGAAGTTGGCACGCTCCGACTTCCGTCTCTGTTTGAGCGTGTAGTCGGTAGGACGGACTCTCCTGATTACCGTGGGACACTTAGTTGTTCTCTGTTGATTCCCAGGTATCTCTATGTCTGCTATTGGTAAGTCAGGAGCTACTTCTAATACTGCTTCTTGTAATTGTGGAGAATGACTAAGGAACTCGTCTCTGCATTCACGAATTCTGCGTAGAGCTTCGATAATGAAATCTTCCTGGTCTAACTCATTAAGTTCTGATGTTATTGTCCTCTCAACCGCAGCAAGCTGGGAGGTGATGTCTGGCTGTTCTGCCCTTCTGTCTTACTCTTGTGCATGTACCTGTCTGTGTTGTAGAGCTGTTTCTTCTACCTCCTTAGTATTTCAAGATGGGTCCGCTTTTCTATCTGGGTGGCTGTTTCTGGTTTTGTTATACTCATGGTTGTTGTTCAGCGCTGGTGGACTGGTGTACATTTTCCTCTTCTTCGCGACTGGTTTCGATCGCATCGTGTGTACTATACTGCGATGTGTACGGCGATATGTTCTCCGAAATATCAGGTTGGTTACGCTGAGAGTGAGAACATTGGTATAATTTTAAAACCCGTTTGGTCAGCTGACTGGAAGGGAAGTGGAAACAAATTTATGCGCAAAAATTCAGTCTAGTTCTGGAGGCTACGTCTAAACAGTGCACTGACAACTGTAATTGTTGTCTTCAGTAGTATATAGAGTATTTTGGAAAGCTAGTGCTGTTTCGAAAAGGCCGTAATGCCTATATTTTATTTAGATAGGCTAGAATCTATTATGCACACAGAGTGTTAGAAGGTTGTAGCCGCAGTGTGTTGGCGCATTCATATTTACTACTAAGTCACGGTAGTGAGTTACTTTCGGTTGTCTGTGTGTTTGTCAGTAAGCACGCAGTAGTGAACTGCTGGCGATCAAGTGTGACGAGTCACAACACGTAACCTAGTTTTTTCTTCTTCTCAGGTCACAGTGTAAGGTTGTCGTTGCCAGTTCAGATAATATTTTGACATTGTTATTGTGTTGGACAGTGTGTTTGACAGCTGGTGCAAGTGCATTCTGGTGCTACGGTGGCAGTTGCTAGAAGAATTTTTGTGTCAAAGGTATAGATTCAAGTTACAGCTGCATCTGGTGGGTCAGTTTGAGGTACTGCAAGGTTGTGTTGTGGCGTAGTGATAGTGATCCAGGTGGAGCAGCAGAGTTTGAGGTGTCGGGACCATCTAGTTTAGATTGTCCCAGGCGGCAATTGGGTGCCAAATGGGAGATAGTTTGGTCAAGATCGGTATAGGGTGGAAGGAAGTTGTTGATAGAAAGTGGTAGATGGTAAGAGGTCAATAGGGTGATTGGTATCTCTGGATATCTGGTTGGAAATCTTGTTTGTCTGGACTTTATTTCCCTGAGGGGCCCTGCCAGGGGGTGCCTTCTAACGCCTCTTACGTGATCTTACTACATTGATGTGCCCGGCCAGGGGTGAAGATCAACGACTCTGACGTGTCTTTACTTCGTTGATGCGCCTGCCTAGGTGGAACGGTTAAGCGTACTTTGTGTGGACACTGACAGATCATAGTGCCAAGGGACATACATATATTCCTCCGGCTCTTAGACGCGTGTAATCGTTGGATACCTGACATTATAGCTCTAGCGTGGACTGTCCTCTCATAGCTCCGTGCAGGACAGTGTATTCGCTTGGATATTGGTTGCAGTACTGTGCCAAAGGACATTAGGATGTATGCTGACACACAGACTTACGTAGGAATCGGAGTTTCTGGAACTTTACATTAGTCTGGATTTTGAGAACTGTGTGATGTACTGTTCGTTTTGTTCTTATATTCATCACCAGTGCTGAGAAAGCTTCTTGATCAAGCGTCGTTGGACCGTCAGTTAAGTTTTTGTTTGTAATTTTTGTATAATGTGCTATATTGATGTTTCTTGTTTTTTCCTCTAAATTCTATATTTCTTTTCTGTCTATCTTTCTGATTCTATTTATCGTACAATCTGATCTTTTAGTGTAGGAGGATAGGTCTATTTCTTCATGTGCTTCGTGAAGCTTGCTTCTTGGTTTTTTCTTGTTTTTTCTTTTGTTCTGTTCTTTGTCCTATTTGCTTTGTAGAACATAGTCTGTATGTTTGTATGGGGGTAGTTAGTTCTGGTCCTACTTGTGGGAAAAGATTGAATTAGACTGATTTCTGTATAGAAGGTGGCTGTGTATGTTTAGTGGTGGAGTAAGGCAGACGGTTTTCCTGCGACTGCCCTGTTAAGAGTCAGTTTGTTTTAAGTTAGGAATGGGACCTTTTTTATACATTTTTTCTATATTTGTGGTCTAAGGGAGTTAACCAGTTGTAATATTTTCTGGAATAAGTTAGATTTAGTTGTTATCTTCCCTTGACTTGTCAAGTTGACCATTTAAGGAGTTTTGTAGATCAGTTTCCAGGAAAAGTTCTGGACTAGTCCTATATGAGTTCTACTTAGGGCTAGCGAATCCACGCATGCGCGATGATTTGCGCGGTTCCAGAAGACTGTGTCTTTTTCGACAGTCTGGCTGGGCGGTTGAGTGGAGAAGGTGTCCCGCCATGTTTGTTCTGGCTGTGTGAAAGGGGATCAAAGTTCTTTGTGTATCAAATATGTTTAAGATTCCCCTTGATTGTGATTCTGGCATAGTTCAGTAAAGTCTAGGAAATGGCCAGTGTTTCTTTTGTGTTTGATTCCTGGAGTGCAGAGCAGGTAACAATACTTTTGAAGCTATTCGTTGTAGCTAAGAACTTTGCATTTTGAGGTGACTTACTCCCGGTTCGAGAAGTAGTGATAAAGAAGATTAACATTATTTATATTTGGAAGCCCGCCATCTATGTGGCCTATTTTTGCCAGATATATACCTGACTAGTTTGGTCAGATGTGATGCAGAAGATTAACATTATTTATATAAGGAAGCCCGCTCTTTATGCGGCTCGTTTTGCTAAAGATGTACCTGACTTGCTGGGTCAGAAGAAAAATAGATTGACATTAAGTATTTGGCAGCCCGCTTCTTATGCGGCTTGGTTTTGCTAAAGATGTACCTGAGTTGCTGTGTCAGAAGAAATATAGATTGACATGCTACTAGCACTACGATACAATCAGGCTACTCAATATTCATTGATACTATAAGGTGTATTGAACTTTTCGTTTATTCCATGTTGTGTTTGAACCTTGTCTTAATGACAGTATTTGTTGATGTCAACGTATGTCACCGTTGTCCCGTAATAAACTGTTTGAAACGTCACCAGTCGTTATCAACGCTTCATAACTTCTACCTACGTTTTGTGGTGTTCAAACATGTCCCATTGACACTGCCTCTCTGATGTCTTAACCACACGCAACAGTGGTGGATCATCTTCCTGAAACACTGGAATATCTATACTTCTACAGTGATGGCCAGTATGGCCTATGGGCAATAAACGTAAGAAATCGCCCATTTCTACAGTTGTCGCCAGTTCTAAGGGTCTGTTAGGCAAACGACATTCGCACTTGACAAGATCTGCAGCGTATAGACATCAATGCTTGAGTATTTTCCTCAGCCAGTTCCTGTATCATCATTGCTGTTGTTTTGGAAGCCAATTCCTGTATCATCATTGCTGTTGTTTTGGAAGCCAGTTTCTGTATCATCGTTGCTGTTATTTTGGAGGCCAGTTCCTGTATCCCTTCATCGTTGGATCTTCTTCTCGTTGAACTGTGTTTGCTGAGAACTTCATTGTGGCTGTTCTGGAGGCCAGGATTTTTTTCCAGTAGCAGTTAATTGGCTATATGTTTTGTAAACGGTGCCTCTATGTGTGGTGATTGAGCCTTCCTTTCAGCACATTCTATCCATATTCCTTGTTTTATGTTATATATTTCTTTGTTTTATATGTCATATATGTATTTATATTTCAGCGGGTTTGGTTGGGCGGAGACTGTCGTAGAATATCCATTTGCCGAGGGTCCACGACAGCGTTCTTTAGGGACTATTGCGAATTTCCCGCAGTGAAAATTACCAGCGACTTTTTGTTGCTGTCGTTTTTCGTCCACTACGTTGGTCTTTCGTGATATTTTTGTTTAGTTGTGCTGAGATGTCCTATGTTGTTTTTGTAATATTTTCTCTGTTCTTTAGTTTTGAATAATTTGTTTGTATTTGTCTGCCTCCCCTTCCTATCGTTTATTTCTTTACACCTTTTCGTTTATACACTGTGTAGTCGATTGTTTTGTTGGTGATTTGCAACTGTCGTTACATGCTTTGTAAGATTCTACTTTCGTTTTGCTTTAGAGTTTATTTGATTTCTGCGATTGTTGTTGTTTGGTCCTGATCTGTGTTTTGCCATTTCTTTTGACCTTTCTGCTTTGTCGGTTGTGTTGTTTGATTTCCTTTTGGCCAGTTTTGTTGTTATTCATTTTTGTTATACAATGTAATTAATATATGCACAATAAGTATATAGGTAATTTATTGTATTATTGAAAGTTAAATTAATGATACAATTTCTTGAGCAAAGACTTGTCACCGACTGAGTTGGGACAAAGCGAGTGATAAAGGTTGATAAACGTTCGATTTTTATTCCCGTTAATGATATCCACCAAAAGATAGATATAAGTGGATGGAAGCAGACATCATCATCATCATCAGTTGATAAGATCTCTATGGTGTTGTTTGCACCACTGTAGTGTATGGAATGTCAACTTGACCTACGCAGTGGTGTGTAGACATGGATTGAGTGTATAATGTGCAAATGATGATAAGGGTTCGTGTTGTTGACAAATGTTCTTTTCTCACACTCATGTATGACTGGAAGTCATCGACACCAACGACTGTGTACCTTTTCTAAAGTTTAATTGGACGTACACACTCGACAGCACAGATAGTGACAAATCACAGGTTGCCATAATACATCATAGTACAGTGGATAAATGGTCTTGCAATGTTACATGGGCACTCATGTAGAATAAGTGTATAATGGACTGTCAGTAGCCAAGCACTCAGTATCGCCCATACATATATATCATCTGACTTCACTGACTGAGCACGTCAGCTTATAAACAATATTTCAGATGGCTTCTAAACCTAATCTCGTCTAGCGACGATTCTTCAACATAATGTTCAGCACATATTTTTCCATATAATAATATTGAACCGCTAATAAAGGGTTCTCATGTGTAGCAGTGATCTCTGGACTAAACAAGCGATAATACGGGCATCCCCTTTTCTCTTCTTGAAAGTCACTACATGTTTTGGTTCCAAGATGGCTTCACTCGTGAGCTGTCACTCACGTTTGGATACAGATAATGAATATGTCCTAAAGTTAGTCATTCATAAAACATTTCATTGCTCTGTAGATTTGATCATGAACAATTGACTGCAATCTACAGGATATAGTGCTGCTAGGAATCGAAGTCGTTTTCATCGAGTCAAATATATTCTCTTAGACATTCTAATCGTAACTATCGAAAATGGTGGCTTCGATCGAGAGTTCATAAGAGTGTCTATTATTACCTTGGCATCAGAAATATGCCTCTGCCATTCCTTGGCAATACGAATAAACACTGGGGTAAAGCATACACGATAGGTCTAGACGACTATCACCTTCCCCACAAATACTGAGATCACTTTTTTCCCGGCGACAGGCCGACATAGAAAAACACAGTCCCTATCGGGACGAAGCCAAATCACACCACACTCTAGCGACACCTCCGCCGACTAGCCTTTGACCTCTCTAGAGACAACAGAACATATAGTTCGACTTAGATATGTAAAGATATACAGATATAAGACAGACTCGTCCTACTCAGACAAACAATACACATAAATTCAGGCCATAGATATTCTGAAGCAAGAACAATCTATTATTATCCAAACAACGAATAAATCGCAGTAAAATGGATTCATCCGCGGAGTTTGATCGAAAAGACGACACAACTTTCAAGGGAAGTAACTCAATAATGACTTTCCCTTAAGCACTAAAAAATTACCTATGTATAATATTGTAAGATATCAAAGACTGCACGTAACAGTCTTACCACACCTCCCGGGAAAAAAAAAATGGAACTTTTTTTTTTTTTTTTGAAATACATCTAGGAGCAACGTACAATAGGCTCACAACGCATGAATAATGCGCAGATGAAAATATCAGGAATACCTATAACGCCTAATATGAGGCTAAGTCGACTTATGGAGCGACTGGTGAGAATGTGTCTCATAAACTGAGAGAAATTATTTCTCTACAAGTATATTTTTTCCAGGAAGGTGTCATCAAAGTATAATACAATTCTGGCAATTACACAATGCCTAAAAAATTCATATCATCATTTCGTATTAGATATCTTAAATTTATGATTTATGAAGAAAAAAATCATCAAAGCACAGCGGTGAATAAACATCAATGAACCGCTATGTAGTGATACAATCATTATATTATTAAATTACAAATGTGTATCTATCATGATATAGAAAAGGAACTACTATAGAACTAGACATATCAAGAAGTCTAAGCCCTAATAGTTATGTGGAATCATGTGGGCATCTTGACAGAATGTCTGCCATCACATTATCTGATCCCCGAATAGCTCGCACAGAGAAATGAAAAGGTTGAAGAGCAATTGCATATCGAGTAGACCTCGAGCTCTTCAAATTCTTACTCTGTATAGCAGTAAGAGCTTTTTGGTCTGTTTCTACTATGAAATGTGCGCCTAGAAGGAATCTCTGTAGTTTGAGGATCGACCAAACCATAGCTAATAGCTCACGGTCTAAAACCGAATAATTCCTTTCTGCCGCATTAAGTTTTCTGGAAATATACATTACAGGATGCAGAGTTCCAGAGTACTCTTGCATTAGTGCCGCTCCAATCCCAGTGGATGAAGCGTCACTACGAAGAACGAATGTCTTATCTTTAGTGGGTAGCACTAAAATAGGTGGTGTTGAAAACAGTGCCCCAATCTCATCCAGAGAGCATTGGCACTCCTGAGACCAGTGGACCACACCAGGCGAACCTTTCTCTAGAAGTGTTGAGAGAGGTGCCATGATAGAGGATAGATTCTGAATGAATCTGCCATAAAATTGAATAAGACCCAACAGACTTCTCACCTGTTTTTTAGTCTTAGGGATTGAGATGTTAAGTATCTTACTAGTATTATGGTCCTCTGTCTTTAGGAAACCATGACCAACTCGGTGGCCTAGGAAAGAAATTTCGCTAAAACCAATATAGGCTTTAGAGGGTTTCGCTGTCAGGTTGTGCTCACGCAAAGTAGACAGCAATTCATCTAACCCTGAATAGTGATCTTCCCAAGTATCGCTGAAAAGACAGATGTCGTCTAGATATGCAATGACATCTGACCGATAAGATAGGATTCGGCGCATCATGCGTACGAATGTAGCTGGTGCGTTCATAAGACCGAAAGGCATAAAATTCCATTGGAACAAACCTCTAGATGTTGAAAAAGCCG
This sequence comes from Oreohelix idahoensis, assembly GCA_024509875.1. NCBI lineage: Eukaryota > Metazoa > Mollusca > Gastropoda > Stylommatophora > Oreohelicidae > Oreohelix > Oreohelix idahoensis. Next base: position 102,514 of record JAMPIV010005513.1, read on the forward strand.
TGAGAGGTTTGGCGCGTTCAGATAAAGGAACTTGCCAATATCCTTTAGACAAATCAAGTTTAGTGAAAAAATGAGATTTGGAGAGTCGAGTAAGTAGCTCTTCCAGTAAAGGCATAGGTTCGGCATCGAACTTCGTTACTTGATCCAATTTTCGATAGTCAACGCAAAGACGTATGTTATTGTCTTTTTTACGCACAATAACCATCGGCGAAGAATATGCAGAGGTGGATGGTTCGATTATTTTCAAATCTATCATCTCATCCAACTCTTTCTCGACCTGTGCTTGAAAATGTATAGGTATGGGATAAGGTCTAACCCTAATAGGAGTATGGTCAGTTAGAACAATGTCATGTTCAATGACATGCGTTTGTCCAGGGATGTCAGTGAGTACATCCTGAAATGTTTGCAACATAGTTGAAACTTGTCGCTGTTCTCCTAGAGACAAATCAGGAGAGACAGTAACGTTCTTCCATGATTCACTGGAATGAAGTGGGATCATTGGAAGAGGAAGATTTACATCTGAAAAACATGTTTCCTCATCCTGTATCACGGACAGTGATGAGTAATGACCATGTTGTACTGGAGAATTGTCCGTTGCTTGGAAAATGGGTTGCAAATAATCCGGACGTTCATGGAATTCAGTAAGCATATTGATGTGGAAGGTTTTATGCTTCCCATCAATATCGACAATATAGTCGACATCGGAAATTTTCGATATTATATCGTACGGACCTTTCCAAGAAATAAGTAATCTGTTTTCCCTACGAGGTAGTAATACAAATGCTTTGTCACCAGGACAAAGTTGTCGTAAGCATCTCTTCTTATTGGCAAATTGCCTTGCCTTCTGTTTCGCAAATTCAGAAGAAGAAGTTGCTAATTTGCATGCTTCGATAATTTTTTGTCTCAACGCGATGACATATTCGTAGGATGACTTTGTGTCATCGTCAATATTGTCAGATGTTATGAGATCGTGAAGCAACGACATAGGGCCACGCGGACGCGCGCCAAAGACGAGTTCAAAGGGAGAAAATCCCGTATGTTCATTGGGTACCTCTCTGTAAGCGCAGAGGGCCGCAGGTAAAACTCTGTCCCAGTCTTGAGGATGATCCTCAGTTATCTTCCCCAGTAAGTTTTTAAGTGTTCTATTAAGGCGTTCGACCATACCATTAGACATTGGATGGTGATACTACTTAAAGATCTATCTATCTGCAGAGTAGACATTACTTGAGACATGGTATCTGATATTAGTTGGGTGCCATGGTCTGACAATATCTCTCCGGGGAACCCCAGACGAGAAAATATAAGCCAAAGAGCATCTGCAATATCAGCAGTAGTAATGCTCTTCAGAGGAATAGCCTCTGGCCAACGTGTGCACATATCAACACACGTCAAGATAAACTGATGTCCTCTGGCAGACCTGATCTTAAATGGACCAATAATGTCTATGGCCATTTTTTGAAACGGCCGAATAGGAATGTCCGCCGCCTGAATGGGTGCAGCATGCCGTGGACCTTTGGATTTAACTTCCTGACATACTTTACAAGATCGACAATAAATACGTATGTCCTTGTTTACCAATGGCCAAAAGAAAGCCGCAAGGACTCTTGACTTAGTACGGGAAAAACCCATGTGTCCAGCACACTGAGAGTCGTGAGCGTGCTGCAAAATTTTAACTCTCAAATTCTTGGGGACCAGGATTTGAGAATGACTTGACGTAATGGAGTCTTGAACCATACGTACAAGTACGCCATTCTTCTTTGTAATCCACGATTTACGACTTGTGTCTTTATTCGGATCACCTTTAGTTGCAAGAATGAAGAATTTCTTCAGAGTGGGATCATCTTCTTGCTGTTTTATAAACGAGTCACGAGAAATTACCAAGGGATTATCTTGGTTATGCACTTCATTATCTTCAGTAGATGAAGTTTGAGGAATATTAAGAGCCTGAGCTCTAGTGACTACAGCGTTAGCAATCTGCATGTTTTGCCTTTCCCACGTGGAAATTTGTTGCGGAGTGCATTCCTTGACTCCATGAATGCGACCGATGATGAGGTCAGCGATCGGATTCGGAAGAAGACATGCGTGTACATCTCCTGTAAAGAAAGGAGTAGCAATCCTAATGATAGCAGTAGAGTATTTCTCAAATGTGCCGCCAAATGTTACACATTTGACTACTTGTCCAGTGGCACGGGAAGGATCTACGAGTGACTGCCTAACACCAATTGTGGTGCATCCAGAATCAAATAGCACAGAGACTGGATTGTTATTCACTAAACCCTTATGTAAGACAAGATAACCTCTTCCATCATGCGCGACTGATGCCGGAAGAGCAGGAAGAGGATGGCCACAGCTTAAAGTAGACACTGTGGTTGGCTCAAATAACGTTTTGCATTGGGGGCACTGAGATGCTCTCCCAAAATCAAAAGCGGCACATGCCATATTACTAGCATCATTATTATCTTTACTCTGTTTATAGGCTTCATGGGACTCTTGTTGTGCAGAGTTTGCCTGAAAATGTGGTTTATGTCTTTTGTTTTGAGATCTACCTCGGTTATTATCACCTCTGTAGTTATTGTTACCTCTATTGTAACCCCTATTTGGGTTTGAGTCATAGTTCCCTTGGTTACCATTATCATATTCATTATAATGAGTATCTCTGTAATTATGATCTTGTTGACTCCAAGATGGATAACCCTGATAGTTTCTATAATTACTTCCTCTACGGAAATTCCTATAATTATGACCACCCCTGTGTCGAGAGCTATCAGCTCGTCTCCAGTTCTTTGAAGAAGAACCCTGAAATGATTGGTTACCTTGGATTTGATAACTATTATGGTTACCTTTTTTATCAAATCTGTTTTGAGGTCCCTGAAATCTGTGTGAATAATTGGGATTGTATGGTGTTGCTGAAGCAACTGGCATACTCTCCTTAATCTTAGTGTTGCCAAAAGTCACGTCGGGGTGTGCAGTGACATATTGGGAACAATATTCTTCCAATTCTTTTAGAGATTTGGGTTTACGCTCATGTATAAATTCAAGGAAAGGTTTGTTCACACATGACATAGTCTTATCTCTGAGCAACAAATCCATAAGTCCTTCATACGTTTTTTCTGTTTTGGAAAGCTCAATCCAACGATCAACTGTGAGACGTGCCTTTGCAGTGAATTCTGAGAATTCTACACCCGTCTCAGGTACCATCGTTTTAAATAAAAGGCGATAGCCTTCCTCACTTAGCTGATATTTTTTTATCAAAGCCGCCCTAATGACATCATAATTATCCTTATCTGCTTCTCCTACAAGCATAATCTAGTCAAAGATTCACCTTTCAAGTTTTCTGATAATTGATTAGCGTATTGTGATTTATCCACATTATGTGTACGACAAGAACGTTCAAATCTATCCAGCCAGAATGTAATATCGTCACTGGACTGATTGAACGGTGGAACCTTAACCTTGTAAGTAGAAGGTTTACCATTACCACTAGATGCCTGAATTAACATTACTCATACTTGTCAATCTCAATTTCTCCAACTCAAATTCATGTTCTCTTATTGCTTTTTTCTCTTCAGCATCTAATCTTTTTTGTTCAGCCTCCCTGTCTAATCTTTTTTGTTCAGCCGCAGCTTCTCTTTCTAATTTTTTTTGTTCAGCTTCAAATCTCCTTTCCTCCACCTGCATCTGCAATTTCATTTGTTCAGCAGCAGCCTCAGCTTCTCTTTCTAATCTTTTCTCTTCCGCCATAGCTTTTCTTTCTTCTGCAGCTAATCTTTTCTCTTCTGCCATAGCTCTTCTCTCTTCTGCAGCTAATGCTTTGTCATATTGAGCAACTGTCCATTGTTCTAATTGTTGACCAGTCTTATCAAGGGCTTTCCCTTGTGTAATGAAGTAATCTAAAGTAGACATGATGTCTAACAATAATACTAATCACCTGAACCAATAATAATACCACAAGTTCTCAATGACTTGATTAATCAGTATACTATCCCAATATCTGTGGGTCACAAGCCTTTAATAAGGTCTTGTATAATAGTAATAATAATCAGGTACTGGTTTATACCATAATCCAAGTGAAGTGCACAGGCAATTGTGTCTTATGAAATATACCTATATAAAACATATGTCAACCAACAGAATACATAAAGTACAAATAGGACTGACAATACCTGAACGTTTGCAGAAATCAAAATAAATCAAATAGGGAAATCAATGAAAATAATCACTGAATCTGCAAAGAATAACAACACAAATGACGTCACAATATATGAATATAAATTGTGAATAGAACTGAAAGATAGAAAAGGTTAGACCAACAAATTACAAACAAATCAAAACAAAACTAAAGAACAAAGAAATATTACAAAAATAACAATAATTACAGACTTCACAGCTAACACAAAAGCAACAGTTGTCGCAGCAAATTTTCAATCAAGAAAATTGCACCTATAGAAAACGCCCACAACGGACCCTCTATGACGTGGGATATTCTGTTGTGAGGACGCCGCCCAACCTTAAACACAACCCGCTGACATAGAAACTAACATACTATACAAACAAATAACATGTAAACATAAATATATATAAATTATGTGTATGATAGTATGTGTTGCAAAATAGGCTCAGTTTTACAGTAATGGCAAAGTTATTTTTATGAAAATAAACAAACTGCCACTTTATTCAAAGTAAACATTCTGGCCTTAAATATTAAAGTTCATATACAGAAAACAAGAAGATCCATCGATGAAAATAGGACTTCTTAGTTCACTCATACTGTCTTCCTGTTAACATTGACAAGAATTGAACCAACTGTTCTGTGAAACTCTGTAATGTCTAATGTAAAAAATGTCAACAACGCTGACCTACATACTGCATTCACTTGACAGGTCACGTGACAAAGTGTTGACAAAGAGCAAACCAATACTGCAAGTGTGTCGTATCAGCCACAGGAAACGGTCTGGTATCGGTAATCTGTTGACTTCTGAACTTCTGCGAGGTCAAACCCAGAAAGCTGGTCCACCAGTTGATAAAGTTTGATAAACGTTGGATTTTTATTCCCGTTAATGATATCCACCAAAAGATAGATATAAGTGGATGGAAGCAGACATCATCATCATCATCAGTTGATAAGATCTCTATGGTGTTGTTTGCTCCACTGTAGTGTATGGAATGTCAACTTGACCTACGCAGTGGTGTGTAGACATGGATTGAGTGTATAATGTGCAAATGATGATAAGGGTTCGTGTTGTTGACAAATGTTCTTTTCTCACACTCATGTATGACTGGAAGTCATCGACACCAACGACTGTGTACCTTTTCTAAAGTTTAATTGGACGTACACACTCGACAGCACAGATAGTGACAAATCACAGGGTGCCATAATACATCATAGTACAGTGGATAAATGGTCTTGCAATGTTACATGGGCACTCATGTAGAATAAGTGTATAATGGACTGTCAGTAGCCAAGCACTCAGTATCGCCCATACATATATATCATCTGACTTCACTGACTGAGCACGTCAGCTTATAAAGAATATTTCAGATGGCTTCTAAACCTAATCTCGTCTAGCGACGATTCTTCAACATAATGTTCAGCACATATTTTTCCATATAATAATATTGAACCGCTAATAACGGGTTCTCATGTGTAGCAGTGATCTCTGGACTAAACAAGCGATAATACGGGCATCCCCTTTTCTCTTCTTGAAAGTCACTACATGTTTTGGTTCCAAGATGGCTTCACTCGTGAGCTGTCACTCACGTTTGGATACAGATAATGAATCTGTCCTAAAGTTAGTCATTCATAAAACATTTCATTGCTCTGTAGATTTGATCATGAACAATTGACTGCAATCTACAGGATATAGTGCTGCTAGGAATCGAAGTCGTTTTCATCGAGTCAAATATATTCTCTTAGACATTCTAATCGTAACTATCGAAAATGGTGGCTTCGATCGAGAGTTCATAAGAGTGTCTATTATTACCTTGGCATCAGAAATATGCCTCTGCCATTCCTTGGCAATACGAATAAACACTGGGGTAAAGCATACACGATAGGTCTAGACGACTATCACCTTCCCCACAAATACTGAGATCACTTTTTTCCCGGCGACAGGCCGACATAGAAAAACACAGTCCCTATCGGGACGAAGCCAAATCACACCACACTCTAGCGACACCTCCGCCGACTAGCCTTTGACCTCTCTAGAGACAACAGAACATATAGTTCGACTTAGATATGTAAAGATATACAGATATAAGACAGACTCGTCCTACTCAGACAAACAATACACATAAATTCAGGCCATAGATATTCTGAAGCAAGAACAATCTATTATTACCCAAACAACGAATAAATCGCAGTAAAATGGATTCATCCGCGGAGTTTGATCGAAAAGACGACACAACTTTCAAGGGAAGTAACTCAATAATGACTTTCCCTTAAGCACTAAAAAATTACCTATGTATAATATTGTAAGATATCAAAGACTGCACGTAACAGCGAGTTATACAGATTATTGATCTCACATAATTAGACATAATGTCTACATCAGATTACTTTATTGAGCAAGGGAAAGCCCTTGGCAAAACTGGAGATAAATTAGAGGAATTTGCACTTGCTCAATATGCCAAGGCACAGAAAGCTGAAGATAAAAAAATGCAATTGCAAATGGAGGCTGAACAAAAGAAATGAGAAAGAAAAGCTGTAGATAAAAAAATGCAAATGCAAATGGAGGCTGAACAAACGAAATTAGAAAGAGAAGCCGAAGATAAAAAAATTCAAATGGAAGAGAAGAAGCTTCAGTTACAAGCTGAAGAAAACCAGAGACTCCATGAGCAAAAATTGGCAGCTATGGAGCTGGAGAAAATAAAGGTTCTGAATATGGGTAATGCTCAAAATGAGACAAATAATTCTTCCAATAAAGCAAATATTAAGACTTATGATGTTAAGTTACATGCTTTCAATCCTACTCGAGACGATATTGCATTCTATCTAGCTAGATTTGAATTGGCATGCGACTATCATAAGATAGACAAGTCGCAATATTGTGATCAACTTGGCAGGTTACTTACAGGTGATGCTCAAAAGACTATGATGTTGGTGGAAGATATTGATAAGAACACCTATAACGTTGTCAGAGAGGTCTTATTAAAAAATATCAACTGGATGAAGAAGGTTATCGCCTGCGCTTTAAGTCCCTATTGCCAGAGACAGGGAAAGATTTTTTCAGATTTTATATCTGATATTCGCCTGACCTTTTCACGTTGGGTGGAATTATCAAAAAATGAACATACATATGAGGCCATTGTTGACTTACTGCTTCGTGACAAAGTTATGTCATCAGTTAGTAAACCTTTTCTTTCCTTTCTACATGAGAGAAAACCTCCTAA